>CM026076.1:3305712-3803212 GCA_014839685.1 Anableps anableps | reverse complement strand
GACGGGATTCGCCGCTATCACACATGACACTGTGTGCGAGCTTTGCATAGGAAATATCTTTGTCTCACTCTGGTGTTTGCTAGCTTTGGCGTTTTCGTGCTTTTCCTTTATCTTGCTGTCCAGTTTCTATTTGCTGTTGGATCAAAACTTCTCAATAGTATTTTTTTTTTTTTCAGAATTGAGGCCAGATGGGTTGAATATTGAATTAAAGAGGAATAAAAGAAGAGCTTTTTCTTACCAAGTCTGGGATATAAACTTGTCTAGTTGTGGTTGCAGTACAGCTGTCTTTCTGTCTGGTCTTTTAAAACACACTTCTAAGGCCAGGCCTAAACTCATATTAGTCAGTGACACCATAATGTGCGAGACAGAGCTTTATAAAGTCAGGATTCCACCACCCACAGCAGCCCATCCACAATGGGAGCCTTTCTTCCTCAAAATTTATTAGGACCTTAATGACACTGTGACTTTCAACTTGGACAAAAGATGAAAAACCAACAGAGGAGCCTGACCAGAATAACACACACACAGAGCAATGTATACAAGCTTGCAAACAACTTCAGCGGAGAGTTCCCAGAGCGAGGGCAAATTCTCACCGAGCGCTGCGAGCGATAACACGTAAATATTTTGCCCACTTGCTCCGAAATATGATGTTGATTAAGAGAGTAGAGGTTAAGGTTAGAGAAGGGCCGAGGATTAGTCGTATGGACTGTGTCCGGGGTTACCATAACAGCCCGACTGCTGGGACTAGTAATAACAACAGAAGTAATAATAATCACAGACTAATTGTTTGAACCTCGTGGCTTCCTTGCAAGAGTCATATTTGTAAAGCTTAATGCCGCCTCTATGGCAGTTCAAGAAAAAGCTTCAGTTGCCAATCCTCCTTTCAAGTCAGTCAAATGTTTTTGTTCTACGCACTTTCTCCTCTGGAAAAAACAAAACAAAAAAAAAACATGGGAATTTTACACGTGCAGACATTTCACATGTAAAATCAAAGAGATTAAACATGATAAATGCTAAAATCACATTTAAGATTGTGAAATGCACATTCTGCACATGGGAGCTTTCGTCAAAGAACAGCTTGACTGACAGCAAAAACACAACATCTTACCAAGTATTTCTGCTCTAGTTTCTACTGCAAATATCTTGAATAAATTTGAAATAAGACAAAACTAACTTAAAAGTAACTTTTCAGCAGATATAGGAGCTCGTTTTGAATGAATAATTCCTTAATATTGATGAAAAAGTTCTCCCTATAAGTGAAATAATCTTCCAGTGAAACAAGACATTTTAACCTATGAGGAAAAAATGTCTTGTTCCACTGGCAGATCATTTCACGTATAACTAGAACTTTTTTATCAATATTAAGGAATTGTTGTCTAAAAACAAGCTCCTATATCTGCTGAAAAGTTACTTGTAAGTTATTTTTGTTTTATTTCAAATTTATTCAAGATATTTGCAGTAGAAACTAGAGCAGAAATACTTGGTGAGACTTTGTGTTTTTGCAGTGCATGTGTGAAACACCCTTTCACCCTTATCTTCTGTAATTACATCAATTGCTGATCATGTAAATTTGAAAAAGAATCTTAAAAAAATCTATAATCGATAATAAAATAATACTGAATTGATGGAATGCATGAATCTATACTCAAAATGAAGATCGTTACTGTTTTTTTTCTTAAATTAAATTTGAAATTGTAGGAATTTTGTGTTTTCGATCTTGTTTGTGTGCTTTACGGTATTTCGTGATGCATTTTGTGAAATGTTAAAATTGTTGTGACAGTGGATTTGAATTGTTGCTTTAATTTTGTTTGTAGCCTTAAGCTATTTGTCTTTTTTGTAATGTTTGTACAAGATGGTTTTTATTGTAATGTTTGTGATGTGGACCCCACGAAGAATAGAGGAATCCTTAAATAAACAAACAGAAAAATCACCTGTAAAGCCATAGTATTACATGTAAACTAATGACAGCCTGGTAAAAACCAGCCTCTTGTTCTACGCTTCGCTTCGTCCAGAAGGTCTGGACCCTCGGCTATTGAGAGACGATTGCTTCCTGGAGGCGTGGACTCTGTTGAGGTTTTAAATTTTACCCAGTCGCTAACGTTCACCGGATGTAATGCGCCGGTTGAAATTCAACCGGAGGAATCCAAGTCAATGGGAGAAAGCCCAGACTGAGCTGTAAGCGAGATCTGAATCGAGCAGAGTAGCGCGGGAAGGAAACGGCCAGGCTCGTAAAAATGGGAACACGTTTATAGTGCTTCGTAGACCAGTACACGGATCAGTAGGCAACTCGACCCCCGTTTACGCCACAGCGTTTTCTGGTGAAAATGGAAATGTTTTGTTGTGTTTGTACTGTTCGTTTGCATGACAAAGACACAGTTGGAGAATAGGTTTCAGAGTGCAAGGGTTCAAAAACGTCTCTGTCTCCGTTTTCATGTAAACAGAAAAAACAGATTTTTTTTTTCTTGCACTGCCAAAACACAACATCTTACCAAGTATTTTTGGTCGAGTTTCTAGTGCAAATATCTTGAATACACTTGAAATAAGACAAAACTAACTTACAAGGAGCTTTTCAGCAGATATAGGAGCTTGTTTTAAGTCAATAATTTTTGAATATTGATGAAAAAGTTCTCGTTATAAGTGAAATAATCTGCCAGTGGAGCAAAACATTTTAAATTATAACATGAAGAAAAACTTCATGTGTTTCTTTTCTTTTTGTAATGGTTCTGTAGCAGTGGCGGACCCAGGAAATTTCCATAGGAGTGACATTGAAGGAAAAAATAAAAATAAACTTTCTCGTGCGTTCCAGATGTTGTGTGCACGTGATATCTGGTGTGCACAAAATATGTGGCGCGCATCAGATAGTATCTTGTGTGAACGACAGTTTTTTTCCCCCTTCTCATATATATATATATATATATATATATATATATATATATATATATATATATATATATATATATATATATTTTAATATTTTATATATTTATTCACTTAATGTGTTCTACATTTATGTTGAAGAAGATGACTCTGTGCCTTTCTATGACCTGAACATGATTCTCTCGTGGGGCCAGTGGGGTGGCCAACATTTTTCAAGAGGGGGCCATGGCCCTCCTTGGCCCCCCCTGGAAGGGCACCACTGTTCTGTAGAACAGCGTGGAGTCAGATATCCAGTCTGTCTTTGCAGCCACTGTGTTTCCTTATCTGTAACTGTCTGCCACGCGATCCTGTCCTTCTGTACCAGATCTTATCGCTATATTGTAGTTTGTTGAGTGTCTAAAAGAGGGCTTGAGGCCCTGAAGCCATATTCTGCTACAGAGAGCTATTTGCTCTGCGTCAGCGGAGTATCCTGTCATGGAGAGAAAATCCCGTTTGAAGTATGGCCCCCGTCTTTCACTCCGACGATAATGCTCCTGGCTTTATCGTGTCCTCCGTGCAAAGCCCATGTCTTCTCTTTTGTCCGGCGCCGTTTCCCCCCCCCCCCAACTCCTGCACACCCCCTGGCTCTCCTCTTTTGTGTCACTCTCTGTCACACTCACTGCAAGGAGAACCGGTCCAAAACTTATCCCCCTCCAAGGCATGCTGGGAAGTGTAGTCACAGCCTGGGGATTGCTGGGTTTTTTTTATTATTTTTTTTTATTTTTATTTTGTTCTCAGAGACTTGAACACATCAGAGGTCCCAACAGTTATGTTTTTTGTAAAATATTAGTGTTTGGTTATTAAAATTTACACAGACCATAATTTATTGTAAACATACTGCAGAAAATATGTGTTTTGATCTTATTTACAAGGTTTTTATTATTTACAATTCTTAGCATTTAAATGAGATACGATATTAGTATTCATTCGGCTCTCGCTGCTCCTAAATCCACAGCTTAAATGCAAATGCGGCGAAGTCTTTTCCATCCGTGGCTTTGTTGGCCTCGCAGAAACCTTAAGCCTGTATCTCAAACAGAGGCCTCTCATGCCATATGCATGTGCAGTACCTTATCTGGCGAGTATCACAATGGTTCTCCTGGACATCAAATATTTAAACAGGGCATACAAACACGACGCAGGAGGAAGGGCTCGGAAACAAGCCTTTTTTGTGTTCCCTGCGTCAAAAACAATAAACGTGCATCCAGCCCCTTGGTATTTTCCCATTCAGCGACTGTATGATCCATATGATCCCAACATAAAGTGGGTCTCTGAACCCTCTCTCTTAAACTGTAGCAGGCATATATTACCAGGCTTAGAGCTTGGCAAGCTCCATATCCCAAAATAGATTTCAACAATGCTCTATGAGGATGCATTAAATAAATCTGCGCTCGGCTAATCCGTGGAACAGTTCACATTTTCAAGAGAGACACTCCGGTAGGACAAAAGCGCCGCTCGGCTTGCCGCGCCTTCATCTAGGGACAGACGCACATAAAGAGAGATATTTAGACAGAAGGGAGGGGATGGATGGGGGAGAGAAATTCTCCACTAATGTGACAGAGAACTCTCTCCCAAAAAAAAGGAAGAAATCAGCATTGTGTGCTCTTGCACTGCAAAGCAGATTCTGTATCACCCCCGTTTTTTCCCTCCACCAACTCCAATAACTTAATCTTAAAGGCAAAACGTGGACACGAGGGCCATTTCGAAACACGTTGTAGATAAATGTTAATCACATTAGCATTTCCCAGACTTCCGTAAATCTCCATAAATAGCATGCTGAGGTTGATCCCTCTTTTTTTTTTTTTTTTTTTTTTTTTTTTTCCCATTGAGGCAAAATTACAGCTGATGAATTGCTTTTGCCATGCATGTAGGCTAATGAAAGCTTTGCTCCTGGGCCTTCCTCAACAAAGGCTCATAATTTCTCCACTTTTCCACTAAAATAAGAACCTGTTCCACTTTTAATTAATAGTTTCACCCTCTCCCCATTCAGGACTGTACACATAGTTTCAAATTAATTTTTTAGGTGAAGGCTTGGTTATTAATACTGCAGAAACAGCCCCTCTTTTGTGTTAAAGTAACAGGGAGGTAATGCTAGCCGGCAGCTTCATAAAGAACTTCCTCTCATGTCACCAAACCGCTTAACACAACATGTGACACTGCTCTGAGACCAAAAACATCCAATGACAGGAGGCCATTTAACTCCGAGTCATCACATTTGTTCGGCGAGGTGCAGTGGAACTGAAGATACACCCACTTACTATAAACACTCGGGATTAACCTGCTGGGATTTTATGTGCTTTTAAAGTAGAAGCCACTTGAGGAATATGAAAACACACATTTATTAAACCTAGGTGCAGATCTGCTTTGGTTTAACCATGGATAACCTTTCTTTTTATTTAATTAAGCATTATATAGGGGTATGCCGTTCACATGCTTTGAAGTGAGTAACCTCTTTTATTAGGATAATAAGCAGCAATTAGCACCGATTAAGGAGCAAGCCACACATAATGGGTGTTTGGGTTTTATTACTGTACATTGCAAAGACAAATGGTCACTTCAGAGCATATGTGGACACATTTATGTTTTCAGGATTTGACATCCATCTCCAATCCACATATCTTCTTATGCTTAATCAAAAGAATTTCTTTGAGCTAATAGATGTAAAACGTGAGATTGTGTTAGCTCTTCTTTTGTGGCTTCTTGTCTACAAGGCAATGAATCCTGGATTTAAATCATTTAATCGTCATCTGGCATGTTCACTTTAACACAGATTTACCTGTTGTCCTATCCTGTTGTCCTGTCTTGTTTGTTTAACTGTTGATTCTGTTTTCATTGTTTTTTTTTTTTCTGTGGTTTTTTTATTTTGAAAGGTGCCCTCAAATAAAATGTATTATTATTCTTATTTAATGTCATTATGTTTTTAAATGTTTTTTTTTGATCATGCTTAGCTTTGGAGCCCCTCAAGGATGTGTACTCGGCCCATTCCGCATAACTTTCTGCCAGCATCCGCAAAGCATGAAAACCTTCGTCCATCAAAATAACTATGGGTACCTTCACACCAGCCCTGTTTAGTCCGTTTTAATCAAACTCTAATTTGTTTGCCTAGAAAGTGCGGTTCATTTGGGGAAGTGTGAACGCTCAATCGAACTCTGATGGACCGGAGGCCACTCCAAAAGCAGGAAGTGGACTATAACGTGGGGCATTCTGGGTAAATACAACTAAAACAAACATGCTAATCTAACACTAGCGGGAGAAATGGCTCGTGGTCTTTTGCCAAAGACAAAAGAGAAATCCTACAACCGTTAAAATCTGACGATACTCCATTTTTGTTTTCATTTCGTGGAGAAGGAAGTTGCGCTCAGTGTCTTCTTCAGAGGTTTTCATGTCGATTCCTTCAGTAGTTCTTGGTGCAGCGCCCCCACAGGCGAGGAGGGTAAGCCGTGCAGTGTGAAAGCAAACTGCAGTAACTGAAAATGTCACCAAGTCTACCAGACTATCAGATGTGAAAACACCCTACATTGACATCTTAAGTTGCCTGTTTTTGAGTGAAGCTCTACAGGACTTTTTATTCTGCACAGCTTTGTGCTTTGAACCTTCCAGTTTTCCAAGTGTGCCAAGTAGTTCCAACTCCAAGGTGAGGAACCTGCAGGACTTTCCAAACTCTGATCCTTCCTAGAGGAGACCTCTTGTCTATCAAACAACTGTTCAAGAAGACATTTGATCGTCATTGTTTGGTGTGGAACAAAACTTCTGGAGTAACCAACCTCATTATGAAAAGAGATGTGTACAACACCACAAGTCGGACCAAAAGTAAGGCGTCTTCCACTGTGTTGTTGCTGGTATTGACAGAGAAAAGCTGGTGGATTATTCTGCTAGGTCCAAAGCTTGGGCTTCCTATGTTTTTCTTTCTTTCAGATTTTTTTTTCTTACAAACTTAAGTAAACTCTGTTTCCATGTTGATTCTTTTAATTAATATTGAAAATATAAGAAATGTCTTCTTCTTTGTAAGTAACTCGGTGGAAATGCAGAATTCATTCTTTAGACTGAATTAATTAATGAACAAGTTTTGAGCCTGATTTATAAGAAACATTGTGTGTTTCTCATCTTCTTTCTGCTATATGTAGATTGTGGGAGGAGTTTTAAGGAGAAAATATTGCAAAATTCCTTGCAAATATTCTAAAGTAGCACACCAAAATCCGTGATTTTGATTAGCGAAAAAAATCACAAAAACAATCGCGAAATCCTTAAACGTTAACAACAAACGACAAACTGCTTTTATGTCACAGAAAATCTGCAGCTTTTCTGCGTTTCTTGACATTGAGAGCAGCTAAAACTTGGGCTCTCCACAAGCTGATAAGAAATCCAAAAGCAACGGAGAAGCGTTCCAGTTAAAATCCCATCCCTGCTTTGTACCTGGGACATCTGCTTCAGAGGTGGGCGATCCACGGGGCCATTTCATGTTTGTGTTTCCAGGCTGTCAGAAGGAATCGTCGCTGACACAGAGCAGACGCGGCAATCCGGAGCGGTAGCTGCACTCAAGCACCATGGGCGATTTCATACCAATTAGTGCAAATCATGGAGTACTTAAGACTATTGCCTGGCGAGTTTAGCAACAGTTTGACACCTCGTGAAAGTGACCCTTCTCATACAAGCTGGACGAGTTTTGAGAGCTTAAAAGCCGTTATTTAGGTGGGAAGTTTTTATTTCTGCTTCCGTCTGAGGATGCGGCCGGCTCACCTTATTTGTTGTCAGGGAAAGGGGGGAAAAACTAACAGCTCCCCCCACTTTTTTTTTTTTTTTTTTTTTTTTTTTTTGCTGCCCCTTCATCTTGTAGGCTTTACCAGAACTACTCTGGCATGAAGCACCCACTGCCGTCTCCATGGTGACAAGTCACTTCAAATCCTCCGGCTTTACCCACAGCGATGGGCCTGTGACTCGATTGGGGTTAAAAAAAAAAAAGAAAATATAGCATTTCATTCCTCTCCCCATTATCTTGTCTGTTGGAAAACAACCCTTACGTTGCGCGCCGGCTGCGAACATGAATAACGGCAGGAGAATATGTGCTGAATGGCTGCTCTGCTTGTGAAAAGCTAATGGAGAGAGCCTTGGCAGCGTGCGACTCATTGAGGAGAGTGAGAGAGGCGGTCCCAGAGGTACGGATGGGGCTGCTGTGATAGTTGTGAACTCTCCCAGTGTTTATGTGTCAGCCAACAGCCTCCGGAAGGAGACATTCTCCACACCATCTTCCAGAGGAGAAGCAGGCCCCTCAATTAAACAAGTTAATTTGAAACCATAAGCTTGTCCTTAATTAAGAAGAGCTTAGACATCTCTTGAAATTAAATATCTGAAAAAAAAAAAAAAAAAAAAAAAAAAGCCATAAGGATGACACAGAATTCCCCTTTTCTTCTGATGTTCGGTCCCATTTCTTCCTCCATATGACAGAGCTGAGCTCAGATAAAGGCTGGCAGGGGCACAACTATGTACAATCTGAGGAGTATACAGACACATTATAGCCCCCCAATCAAAAACAAAAGAAAAGTAGGTTAATACTACATACTGCTACACATTGATCATATCATTTACACAAGAACAAAAAGCTGTTAAATGCAGAAAACGCCCAGCCATCTTTCTGGCGCCCCAACCAGTGCGGCGCCCCTGGCATTTAACGCATACCCCGCTGAACGCTGGGGAGGGACGTAACCTCAGTAAAATCTGTGCCATTCGGAGAGAAGTTTCGCTTTCAAAGCAGATCCATTGTGGACCCCCACCACGTATTCCCCATCTGGCCGACTCGGTGCATCCGCGCAGCCGGGGAGAGGAGGATGAGAAGGAAGGAGAGGGGAAAAGGGAGAGAGATTGTGGCATTAAGTAAATAATTTGTATGATAATTCATTACAGCGCAGTCTTTTTCAACTTTAATTGGTCTAAATGAAGAGACATTTCACACCATTTAGATAAAAAAAGAAAAAGGAGGCCAGCGTAATGAAAAGGGGCCTGCCTATCGGACTTCAGAGGTTTGCTCTAAATGAAAATGTAATTGCAGGCGGAATGGTACAAGAGGAGAGACCCCGCGCTGCAGATCCGGGGGTATCTTCAGACAGTCGAGCAAAAGCTAATGACTGAGCAATTTGGAACATTTACTCACCCCAAAGACTCTCATTAAGTCAATCACAGGCTTAGCCCGAGACCCACTCGCTGCGTCGGAGCCGGCCCCGCATTTATTCCGACATCAATCAGGAGGGGCCGGTTTCTTCTTCTTTCAGAAGCCATGAAAAACGCCCAAGTAATTTATTCGGGATCTTTGAGAGGATAATGGCCAATTATTTGTTTATAACACTGGTTAAATTTTCATTAGGCAGATTAATGGAATATCATGTACTGTCAACACTGGACGGAGGGGTGGTGTGTCAGAGATAAACGGCCAAACAGATGATGTCGCTCCGTTAGTAAATTGGTTTTTCTTCGGGCCCCTTTTCCTCCATATGGAAATTTTAAAGGTGGACACGGCGTGGATGGAGGCGGAGGGGAACTCGGGGTGTCTCCAGCAGGCGGGGATGCTGGGAAAGGGATGAATTTCATCAATCAGCAGGTTTTCTCTTAGTTAGGAAGTGTTTTTAACCTTCTTACAAGCTAATTTATTTCAGTAATTCAGCTCAAAAAGTGACACTCATTTAATTCCTTGCCTCACAGCGAAAGATAGCCCAGAATTTTGTGTCTCAGATGATAAGAATATTATGTAAGCTCAATAAAAAAGAAGTGCTGAGGTGGTATTTATCCAGCAGACAGTCACTGACACCATCTGCAAGAAGAGTAAAATTTAGTGGAAGGAAAAAGTGTGGTAGAAAAAGGTGCACACTCGGCAGCAATGCAGTTAGGATCTGTTTACAGGAACTTGTTTACAGCTAAAGATAATCCAGAATTTTGTTTATCAGAATATAAGCATATTATGTAAGATCAATAAAAAAAATAAAAGTGCTGACTGGGTGTTTGTCCAGCAGACAGTCACTCACACCATCTGCCAGAAGGGTAGGTCACAAAAGATCATTACCGAAGAAGCTGGCTGTTCACCAAATCTGTCTCTATGTAAAATGAAAGTTTAGTGGAAGGAAAAAGTGTGGTAGAAAAAGGTGCAAAAGCATGAGTGATAATTACATCCTTGATGGGGTTGTAAAGCAAAACCAGTTCAACGGTTCGTTACAACCGTCACATCCCCTGTGCTGACACCTGCTGAACAAGAGACATCAGGAGCCTTCTACTCCTTAAAGTGAGTTACTCTGGGGTCCAAAGTGTTCTGCTGAAATGAAAAAGTGAAGTAAACTTTGCATTTCATTTGGAAATCGAGATCTGAAGAAGGAGTTGAGGTCCAGTGTGAAGTGTGTGGGAGTGTTAACCACTGCTAAAGGTACCAATACTTGCTTTAAGGAGCATCAAAAGATGAGAGAAACCAATGTCAACAGTAGCTGAAGGCAACGATTAAAGCAAACCGGGTAGGGCTGAAATCGGATTAATCGTGATGAATCGCTTATTGAAATAATCGACAACTAATTTAGTGATCGATTAATCGTTAACTGGAGTATACAGACTCAGAAAAAGGCTATTTGCTGAAATAACAACACACTCAGAGCTGTAGTCAAGCCGCAACTGTACAAATATATACAGATTTTGCATTTAAGATTAAAAAAAAAAACCTTCTTTGTGTCTAAATATGTTCAACCCTTCAACCCAGAACTCCTCAAGTGGAGGTTTAAGCTTCACCTGGTTCAGATTCTGTTAAAAAAAAAAAAAAAAAAAAACCCTATTAAGCAATTTTTGCTATTCAGTTATTCATCGTTTTTTAAAAAGTAGTCCACAGATTATCAGTCCTGCACTGTATTGATGTGAAGTCAAGCATAAAGGTCTGAGATTTTCACGTTGATGTTCGCTGATGCTGTTTTTTTTAGCTGCAGATTCATTCTTTGCTACAAGGACTCAAGCGTTCACTAAAGGAATGCTGCAATCGCGCATTTTAGGCAATAAAATGTTTATTTTCCTATTTTAAAAAGGATGTTTATTTGCCTTTTCTTATGTATTTCTAATATTATTAGTATAAAATATTAGAAATTAAATGAAAAATCTTCAAAATGTGCCAGTGTTGTTATCCGATTAAAGCTGCAGGATGTAACTTTGAGCCGCTCCCAACCTAAAACAACCAGTCAGAGCCAAGGAGGAGGGTCTTAGCGCTGCCAGTCAACTTTATTTACTCGCTGCTAAATATGCGGAGAAACAGCTTACTGTTACAGGAAAACAATTTAGCCCCCGTCATCGGTGGCCATGCTAGCTAGCCTTAGCATTCACAGCAGTCTCCGACCGCCTCCTCGCTCTGATTGGTTGTTTCTAGATAGCACAAATACGTAGAAAAATATATTTTTTTCAATAAAAGTTTAAATGTAGCTTTAAACGATTAATTGTCAGAATAACTGATGATTAAAATAATGGTTAGCTGCAGCCCAGAAACTGGGCTTCTGCTCACATCTCAGGAGATCTCCGGATGGATTACCTCCACGACACATTGATGCCTGGATGCACATACTGTACAGTACATGCAACATACTTTTTTATTGCTCTGATGTAATTGTGGTATTTTAAGTTTTTATTACCTGTAAAAATCAAAATTAACACAAAATATGCTTAAAATATATTACTATATGTTTAATGACCCATTCTGATACATTAGTTTTATTATTCAAATGAATAAACTTTTTGATTTTGCATCTATAAATACAAGATGTTCTGTAAAGTTTGACTCCACATGCATGTTTACTCACTTCCATTGGCTCCCATCCCCCCCAGCTGCCTCTGCTATCAATCATACACAATCCATAGCCAATCCTTGAGGGACATATTTCATACAGGAAGCATTTGAAATGATAATTCAGGCGAATTTGTTAGAAGCCAACTTTTTTTTTTAATGAAGAGAAAAAGCCACTTTTACCAGCCACTGCAGGTGATAGCTTAATCTCACATTATGCAGGCGACACAGGATACCTGTAAGTGGCAGTTAAGAGTAAAATGACAACTACAAGGCAGGCAGGCTGGTGATTTACTGACCCCACATGATGCTTAAAGTTGATATAAAGCAGTCTGAACCACGAGTCGTGCTTTCACAGACCTCCACCTGAAAGTGGTCTGGGAATTGTCACTTTGAGGGGAGCATATTACAGCTTCAAAAAGGTATCCCCCCCCATATGCCGTTTTTTGAGTACAGAGATAAAATATGGCATATCAAATCTTAATATGCACGCTTAACCCACTAGTGTGCAAATGATGCATCGTGGGTTCACTTCTCCAGATATATGAAACCAGAATTTTAATAACTCAGCTGCAGCTTGTGAAAGATCCACTGACTTTTTTTTCCCCCCAAGAAAAAAAAAACATGCAGTGCAGTTTTTGAGCAGCATGATTTAAGTTTGGGTGATAAATTGATTTTATCGAATAATCGAATTTTTGGTTTTTGGAGATTTAATTTATGGAAAATCTGGATTTTTTTTCACCAATGCTCTCCTTGTGTTTCCGTAGTTCAGAGTGATGTCAGCGCGCCCAGGGCGGCCATCTTGTTTGACAAGCTTTTTTTTTCCACAGCTTCTATTTATTTGGACTTTGAATTCAGGTCAAAACCATGAGGAAATATAAAGGTCAGGCTAAGATTTTGTTTTTTCAATGAAAATTAAGTCATGATTTTACAAGAATAAAGTCGAAACAATATGAAAATAAATTCTTAAAGCTGCAGTCTGTAACTTTTAGAAAAATATGTTTTTTCCATATTTGTTAAAACGGTCTCCATGTCTGAGGCAGATAATCTGGTGAAAGATGGAGCTCCTCCACCTCCTCCCTGAGCTGCTATTGGTCTAAAGAAATGCTCCGCTCCCGACCTGAAACAACCAATCAGAGCCAGGAGGAGGGGCTTAGTGCTGCCAGTCACCCTCATGTACGCGCTGCTAAATGTGCTGATGGTGGAGAAACAACTCACTGTTCCAGGAAAACTGTTTATCCAGTGGCCATGCTAGCTAGCCTTAGCATTAGCATCAGGCTATGTTGTGGTGAACCAGCTGCAGCGTAGCAGAGAGCAGGGGGAGTGTGTGAGCTGCGCGTACATGAGGGTGATTGGCAGCGCTAAGCCCCTCCTCCTGGCTCTGATTGGTTGTTTCTGACTGACTGGTGTATTTCTGCAGGTAGTACTGGGAGCACTGGGAGAAGGCAGAGGATATTGGTTTTTTCACAGATTATTTGTCTTTTATTAAACTGTCACAACATTATGATAATTTTAACAATTATGCAAAAAACATATTTTTCATAGAAGTTACAAACTGCAGCTTTTATATTGCCAGAATAAACTCGTAGTATTTGAAGACTGAAGTTGTAATTTTATGATAACTCAACAATTTCTTTAAAAACAATTACTTATTCAAGGTTTTTTTTCATTAATACTGTTTTTTGTCATAATTTTAAAATGTTCTAGTAAAATTGCATCTTTACTCCCCCAATATTATAAATTTATTCTCATAAGTCAACAGATATTCTTGTAGCCTGACCCTGATACTGCATCGTACAACTCACCGAGGGGATGAATGAAATAAAGCCACTTTTGGAAAACATTTTCTGTCATTTGTAATTTCTTTTTTTAGAAAAGAAAGTGAGAAAACATTGATTAAAATCAGAAATGGGTAGAGCAGATCAATCCAAAAATATTGATAGTATCGATATCAAGTTGGTATCAGTATCAGATCAATACTAGTGTGATAAGATCGATACTTTAGTTTCAGAGTCCAACTTTAAATTTTAATCTATTTTTATACTGTAGTTTCTCAAATCTGACTTGATTTTATTTTGATTAGCTCTCAAATCATAATTTTTTGCACTTTGATTTAGAAAAAAATGCACACAGATTTGTTTTTCTATTGTTTCTGTTTATAAAGTTATTATTAAAGTATTTTTCAAACAAATTTAAACTTTGTCCAAATTCTCTCTCAGGTTTTAAGAAAATAACTCAAAGGAAAAACCACAAAAAAAACACCTGGAGGTCAGAAGTTTGATGATTTATCAATCCTAAATGATAAAAAGTATCAGTATCAGTGTCGATACTGGTGATACTGGCCTTGTATTTACTTAGTATCGGATCGATACCAAAATATGCAGTATCACACACCTCTAGAAATCGGATCTGGTTTGAAAAAAAATCGGAGATTTTATTTTTCAGCCATCTCGCCCAGCCCTAGTGTGGATGCCATTTTGGTATCAGTCAGTCACGTGGGGTATACCCACATTACATTCTGATTACATACAATTGTCCATCATAAACCTTTGTGTCCAACATGTGAGTTAATTTAGGCTCCTGGATAGCAATCTGCCAACCTCGGGGGCACCCGTAGCGCGACGAGCTTCACTATCAAAACAATCATCGGCTGAAGGAGGTTATCGTTGCTGTGTGCTATCTGTCATGCGGCCACCGGCAGCCAGTGGGACACAAGGGCCGTTTAATTAGGCCCACTGCTCCGCTCTGGTGTGAAAGACTCTCAGGCCCCTTTGATTCCCCGCTGCTCTCCCAGCAGGAAGTGGTTGGTGATAATTGACACAGGATTTCCTTGTTAACCAGCGGCAGACTCTGTGGATTAAAGTGACAGAGATCTCCAGAAGAAAGTGGGGAGCAGATAAAGGCGATGGGAGGAGGGAGTGGCGGGGGCAGCAGCTATTTACCGCTCTTGACAAACCGGGGAGGAAATAGCAATATCAGAGTGGCGCGCGGTCCTGCCGCGAGATGTAGCTCCCACTTATCTTAGCCATTTCAGCTTGGCTGATCAAAGATTGGCTTCCCTTAAAATAACCTGGGCCCAAGGTTGAGTACATGCTTCATGCCATGTTTTCCCTCTTTTTTTGAAATTCTGTTTGTGGAGGACTAGAGAGATAATCTCCTTTCATTTGCACAATTACACACTATCATGGAATAAAAGCATATTTGCAAATGACGTGATTTTGCCGCTTTGTACCAACTGGGTCACAAGCGTTGAAGAAAGCATTATCCTGCAGACAGGAGAGCTACCCAGTCGGCAGCAGGGCAAAGATGGAGCTTTCAGAGGACGTAAACCACTTTATTTCTAGATTTCCTTTCTTCTTATCTAGCTACTACACACTCTGCAAAAACACAAAACCTAAACAAGTATTTCTGCTCTAGTTTCTAGTGCAGATATCTTGAAAACACTTGAAATGAGATAAAACTGACAAGTAACTTTTCAGCAGATATAGGAGCTTGTTTTAAATCAATAATTCCTGAATATTGATGAAAAAGTTCTAGTTATTAGTGAAATAATCTGCCAGTGGAACAAGATGTTTTAACTTATAATATGGGAAAAATGTCTTGTTCCACTGCCAGATTATTTCATTTATAACTAGAACTTTTTCATCAATATTAAGGAACTATTTACATAAAACAAGCTCCTATATCTGCTGGAACGTAGCTTGTGAGTTAGCTTCGTCTTATTTCAAGTGTTTTCAAGATATTTGCAGTAGAAACTGGAGCAGAAACACTTGGTGAGATTTTGTGTTGTTGCAGTGCAGCTTACCAACAGATGTTTTACAAATGCTCTGTGGAAGGTTTCAGTGTAGCTTTTTGTACTGATAAAAGACATTCTCGTTACTTTCTCCAACTTTAACTGCCCTTTCTGAGCACCTCTGCCATAAATTAAGTCCATCTCCAGCTATTGTTGCTTGAATGAAAAGGTGAAGCCTCAATTACTTGATATATTCATGCAGTTTTTGCATTTGACAAACACTCCAGATTGCCAACGGGAACCCAAACGTGGTATAAACAGCGGACTGGTCACAAACCGATGTGCTCACTGATAAGAGGATGAGGTGATGGCAAATTTCCAGCAGCAGAACTTGGGTCAAAACCAGGTCTGACGTATAAATCAAAGCAGGAATTCCAGTGTCTCCAATCCCCTTGCCGATACGTGCATGCAGCTGTGGATATGCAGGAGTGGAAGGAAAGGAGTTTGTTGCTTTATTATGACATGAGTTAAATGACGATAGCAGTGTTTTAAGTTATTTTACAAAATATATAATAATTCAGATTTTAAGCTTCCAGAAAATAGCTGAAGTTTAATTACCTTTACATGACCTCAGGTTTGCCTTAAATGCTTAAAGTACATTAACTTTTTTCACATCTTGTAACAACTTCAAACTTCAATGGATTTTGTTGAGATTTTATGTGATGGACCAAATAAAAGTGGTGTAAAATAGTGGTGCTTGCATTTGTATTCAGCTCCTTTTACTGTGCTGTTCCTCAATAAAGTCCAGTCCCATTAAATCCCTACAGACGTCACCTAATAATAGTTTCAATCTGACTGTAATTTAATCTCAGTAATAAAATTAGCTGTTCTGTGAAGGCTGTAAAGGGGACCTATTAGTTTTTATACTTCCATTTGGGTCTCAACTGCTTCTATAAAAAGCCCAAGCGCTTAAAAAAAAAACCACTCAGCCATTTTTGGCAATAAGTTAATGTTTTTTGCTGTCTGGAAAACAAACCATTTCAAAAACCACTGCACCATTACCTAGCAACCCCAGCCGAGCCCAGCCCCTCACCTAGCAACCAAAAAGGAGCTCCAGCATGATTGGTCAGCTGGTTTTACCTCTGTATACCCTGTACAATGGCTGCTGGAAAAGACAAGTGTTTTGTTGTTGACTTACCATCCAGAAACAACTTCCTTTATTCTTGTTGCTTGTGCAGGAGGCTCGACTTCTGCTTTTCAAAGATGAACAGTTGTATAATTGCGCATCTGTTTGCAGCCATTTTCATGCTCGAGTGTAAAGGTTGAGTTGGGGAGCGTGGCCAGCAGCATCTTAGTTGAGTTTAAAGTGACAAGAGGCCCTAAAACAGCTCATTCTGAAAGGAGCTCAAAATAAGTAGAACTGACCAGACTGAAATCTCGTTATCTAAGAATGATTTTGTGCAAAAAATTGTAACGGAACATGTTTTGTAGCCCAGAGACGGATACTAACCTGTTCAAGGAAGCATAATAGGTCACCTTTAAGGCTCCCACAACCTTTAAGTGCAGGAATCAGCTCTCACTGATGTAGACGCTCAACGAAAATTGTGTCATTTTGTTCGCAGAGCGCCATCCGACCAGCCAAACTCGACACCAGGCCCGGGTTGAACCATTTCCACAGAGCTCTGTTCGAAGTGTCATGTGATTGGTCAGAAGTTTGTTGTGTTTTATGCCAAAATGCACTCAGACAGCAATGTTGATATTTCTCTTCAACGTATCCACTTCCACTATCTGGTTTTTGTATCCGCAGACGACATGAATACTTTTTGAGGAATGTTTTTCTGACATGATGAGGAATTATGTACATTTGTATGGTTCTTCACTAAATAACTTCTATAGAAATGGAAATTGCAATGTTGTTGTCCACAGAGCAGGCTTCCTGTAGAAAACTGTGGCATGCTCTCTGTCACTGTTTTGTAAACTCAAAACAGAGGATGCAGGGAGGGAGTTGGAAACCTGGTGGGTAGGGCGTGGTGTATACTGAAGCAGGATGGGCTTCAGTTGGTCTGGTGTGTGCAAATACGAAGAGTCCACAGCCATGTGACTGTGCATCGACTGTTCGGCTTCGGATGAAGTGTGTGGGAGTCTTTAGAAGTTGGCTAGAGAACATTGGTGAAAAGATTCCACCTGCAAACCTACCAAGACATGGCAGTCCTCCTAAACTTTACGAAGTAAACCCATGGGTTTATAGCCCTGTCATCCGAAGACATCCATTCATTTTCATTATCTGTTTGTCCTTGCAGAGTGGTGGGGGTTGGTATCTATCTCCAGCAGCCACTGGGTAGGGGGGCGGGGTACACCCTGGACAAGTCTCCAGTCCAACCCAAGGCACAACTGAGGCACACTCATTCCTAAGAACAATTTAGAGCATGGTCGTCAAACTCCGGTCCTCAAGGCCTGGTGTCCTGCAGCTTTTAGATGTGTCTCTCAGTCCACACACCTGAATCACATAATTAGGTCATTACCAGGTCTCTGTAGAACTTGAGTGGATGAGAAGGTAATCCAGTCCTTTGATTCAGGTGTGTTGGACTTGCCCAGGAAGTCGCATCACACAAAGATGACAATGGAGGACGAACTCATTGTCGCTGTTTGTGTCCGTCCTGTTATCTACGACCAGACGAGCAGGTCGTCAAACTGGGCTGGGCTGAGACTAAGACAGCACTGAAAGTGATCCTGGTCAGCGTGCAACTCCGGGACTAGGTGGTGAAACTCCCCAAACTCAGAACGCCTCTGAATTATCTGGTGGATCCAGGCACGGTGCAGAGACGCCTGACCATCACATTCTCTTTGCTTTCAGTAAATAAAGCTGAGTCACTCTTTCAATTTCATTCGCTGTTGTACAAAGAGACCGGCAGAGGAACACAACCAAAAGTCAAGAGGCTCCTCCCAACGAGCGTCTTTCCACACTTTGCTCTGACGCACAAATTATACCCACGTAATCTTTCCAGGGTTAGATGGATGGGTTGGTATCAAAGGACCTACATAAATCTATTCAGGCTCATCTGTGTTCTTCCAGAGTTTTTGTACTTTCATGACTAAAATTGAAAAGTTTTGTACAAACTCTGCTAGAGTTCCAGTTCCTTCACATTGAACCGCCTTTCAGTTTTCCAGGAGAGAGGTTGGTTGTGCTTCACAATGGGGCAAAGTGTGCCCATGAGTTACGCCAACTTTGAAGTGTTTAGATGCAATATTACCCAAACATGCTTCCCAGAAACTTCGCATCACTGTCCACACCTTCTTATCTGTGCTCCCTCACAGGTACTGTATCTTAACCATGCTGTAAGACTTCAATATGTGAGCATTAACACGCTTCAAGGTCCTTGATTTTTTTCCTCAGGAATTACTGTGTGGCAACCAGAAGGAGAAGCTGGAGATTTCTTCCCTTCAGTCTAAAATAAATAGGATAGACGCTAGGGGGAAGCAATCACATAACCGACAACATGCTCTGCTATCAAGAAAATACAGCAGTTTAGATTAAGATTTGGTCCTAAACAAAATCATTGCTGTTTAATTTAATCTGTAAGCAGATAAGCTCTCCCCCATCCCATAAAGATTTCGGAATGATAAGAAAACGTTGAAATGAAGAAAGAGTTGAGCATGTCTGTCGTTATTTTTAAAAAAGCAACACAGTTTCTATCGGCGCATAAATGAGGGAACTGAAGTGACACAGAAAGCTGTCAGTGTGATGTTGGTACTTTCTATATAGAAGATCTGGAGAACGGGGAGAACCGTCCGTCCGTCCAACCATCCATTACTCAGAATCAGAACCAGCTTTATTCACAATTTCACTTCGGTTCCACTTTCCTCTAAGTTAAATATCAATATATAAAAAGGGGAAATAAAAATCAAAGTTATTTGTGACTTTTAAAGTGATTTTGTGACCACAATACAAAAATGGCACAAACTTGTTTTTCCAGCGTAAACAAATCTTACAGTAAAATTTTCACTGCCTTTTTAAAAAAGATACAAATTAAAGTCTCCTAAATATGGAAGGTACCACACAAAATACGCATTTAATTAAATTGGATAGTTAACAGGACCACAAACACTGAGTGACTTTTACTTGAGAGCAGCAGACTTTTAATAAACTCCACTAAATATAGCGATAAAAATGAGCGACACATATCCTGTTCTTGTTGCTGAGAATAAATGCAAAAAATCCAAAGATAATAAAAAAACCCATCAACCTTTAAACTATTGTTTGTGGTTTTGTTTTTTTTAAACAAACCTGCTAGATTTTATGTTTCAGGTCTCCAATAGTTTTCAGCTCTCTGCTTTTCTATGGAAATCAAACTTCTTTATTTTATTAAAATGTTAGTTATGCAGATAAAAACAAGTCATTTAGCAATTTTTTTTAACAATTGTTGATTTAAAAAAATGTCAAAAAAATCAGTTACTTTCAATTTGAAATTTTTGGCCCACAAGGTAAAAAGTTTCAACATGATTGGTGTACTGCATACCAAGTGTTTTTATAAAAGATGAAGACAAGGTTGAATTAGTGCAAATATGCCGGGTATCAATCTGGACACTCTGACTTTGAAGTGTTCAGTGTTTAGCTTCCCTTCACTGGCTCCCTGTTAAATCCAGATTATAATCCCAGATTCTCACATATAAAGACCTTAATGATCAGCTCCATCATCCGTCAGAGATCTGATTGGTCCAGATGTTCCCACCAGAGCACTTCGCTCTCAGGCTGCAGGTTTACTGCTGGTTCCTGGAGGCTCTAAAAGTAGAATGGGAGGCAGATCCTTTAGTTATCAGGCTCCCAGTTTTAGTCCGTGAGGCAGACACCCCGTCTACTTTCTAGACCAGGCTTAAAACCTTCCTTTTGATAAAGCTTATAGTTAGACAGGCTTAGCTCATCCTGAGCTATTTCTGTAGCTGTGCTGCCATAGGCTGAGGCTGCTGGAGGAAAAGCTGACCACTTTTTCTCACTTTCTTCTCCTGCTACTCCCCAATTTGCATTATTTGCCGCTATTTCAACTGCTACCTTTTTGTTTTCTCTCACTTATTTTCTCTCCATAGAAGGTACCCCTGGTCTGGCGTTCTGTTTGCCTGTGATGCCTTCCTGGAGGAGGGCTTCAGCTGAGATAAAGCTGCCATCAACTAATTGTTCTCCTTCTCCTGCTGTTAACTTATTACTTCTCATTAACATAGAAGGTACTCCTGGACCAGTTCATCTGTTTGTTTTTGTGCATTCTGCTCTGTCTTCTCAAACCCCCAGTCGGTCGTGGCAAATGGCTGCTTGTACTGAGCCAGGTTCTGGTTGTGCTGGAGGTTTCTTCCTGTTACAGGGGAGTTTTTCCTCTCCACTGTCGCTGCATGCATGCTTGGTATGAGGGACTGCTGTAAAGTTAACGACACAACGCCATGCGGTCGCTTCGTCCAGGAGGCGTGAACGCTGCAAGTCAACGACTCGATGCTCTGCTGGGTTTCCTCAGATAGAAACTTTTTAAACTACTTTGAATAATTAACTGAGCTTAATGTGTGATCATTAGGAACAATTAGAATGTATGATTGAACTGAAATGATCTTTTTGTTTTTTTGTAAAGTGCCTTGAGACGACATTTGCTGTGAATTGGTGCGATGTAAATAAACTGAATTGAATTGAATTCATCAGAGACAAAAAAAAACCCGCTATGCAGCGCTGACCTGAAGGTAAAAGTCTAAACAGTTTGTGTCCAGGATGTGTGGGGTCTGCAGTGACATTAGCAGCCCTTTTCCAGACCGTAGACATGTACAGGTCCAGGATGGAGGGAAGCTCAGCCTGGTGATCCTCTCTGCAGACCTGATTTTTCCCTGCAGTTTGGACCTGTCCTGTTTGCTGGATGAGCCAAACCACACAGTGATGGACGAACTGAGGACAGACTGAATAACGGCCATGTGGAAGATGAGGTTGGACGTCTTGAGTTGCAGCAGGAAGTCTAGTCTCTGCTGGACCTTCTTCTGAGCAGTCTCTGTGTGTGAGGATGTTTTTGCCGCAAGGAGATCATAAATGCTGTTCATATTTAACTGTTAAAGCTGCAGTACGTAACTTTTAGAAAAATATGTTTTTTCCATATTTGTTAAAACTGTCTCCATGTCGTGACAGTTTGGTCTGAGACAGATAATCTGTGTAAAGATGGAGCTCCTCTACCTCCTCCCTGAGCTGCTATCGCCGTCTTAAGAAATACGCCGCTCCCGACCTGAAACAACCAATCAGAGCCAGGAGGCGGGGCTTAGCGCTGTCAGTCAGCCTCGTGTACGCGCTGCTAAATGTGCTGATGGTGGAGAAACAACTCACCGTTCCAGGAAAACTGTTTATCCGCCGTCATCGGTGGCCATGCTAATCATGAGGGTGATTGACAGCGCTAAGCCCCTCCTCCTGGCTCTGATTGGTTGTTTCTGACTGGTGGATTTCTGCTACTGGGAGCACTGGGAGAAGGCAGAGTGGCTGGATTTTTTCATAGATTATCTGTCTTACACTGTCATGACATCGTGATAATTTAAATATGTAAAAAACATATTTTTCATAGAAGTTTTTTAAATGTATAAAAGAGACTTCATTTGGATGTTTGTAACCTTACCTGTCTTAACTATTAACCTTCTTTGTGACGCTGTTTTAAAAACAAACATGTCAGCTCTTCTCATCTCTGTGCAACCAGATGCAGTTTAACCTAATTTCATTATTAGTATTAAAAATTGTTACAGTGGAATATGTTTTCCATACATGGGAGAAAGACCCAGTTTCCTGCAGGGGTCGAGTATTAATGTTTGAGCCGCTCCTCCGGGACTCGGAGGTTCTTAACCCCACAGGCTCATTTTGATCTGTTGAAGCTCTTTTTTTTTTTTTTTTTTTTTAACTCTGCAAATTGTCCACAATCCCAACTATGATGCGCTTTCAAATTGTGTTGTCGAGGCTTATATTTTAATCAATATTTGTATGTTTGTTGCTATATAAGTCTGATTCAACATTTCAGTTAAACCAGGAAAACTCAGTGTTGAGCAACAATAGGTTTGGTTTGGCTATGAATAACTATGAATAAATGCAGAGGGAATTATTTGGAAAATTGTTGATTTGGATCAAAATTACAAAGCTGGGGCACCAGCTGATTATCAGGAAAATTATACCCAAATATTTTAGTCTCAGTTATTGCTTGTGGATACCTTCCTGATAAGACTTCGGTATTAATAACAACTGAATAAAGGAATAAGTCAAGCAATGGCGTTTTTCAACAGCCAGGTAAATACATGTATGAAAAGAACACAAACAATTTATTTCCAATATGTAACAGTTTATTAAAAAGAATTCAATATACTCACTAAGCTAGCAACACTCAACTAAACTAAGTAAAAGATGAAAGAATGATGAAAAGTAATAAACTACCAATAAGTGAAACAGAAAAAATGTATTAAAACAAGAAATAAAACCAATAAAATGATCCAATAATGTAGCAGTTTAGTCTGAACTGTCCTGTATACAGTACTGCAGTCCTGTATGAAAAAATACTTACACTAAATATCAAACTAATTTTAATATCATACAAATAAAACTAGAGTAATGCAAGAAAGCGTCTTCAAGTGATGATTTTATTTATTATCTGGCAAATTTGCCCCCTAAACCTAAAAAGCGTTTTTTTCACTGCTGCCATCATGAGATAACTAGCAGTCAGTGAAAAGATTTCCACAAATATTATGTTATATTCATCCCCACTTTGAGAAACATTTAAAAATATTAGAAACAAAAAAAAATCAAATTTTGGGATTTTATCTTTTTTTGCAGGAGATTGAAATCCCATCCTGACAGAGAGGAAGTGAGCCGAAGGGAGGGGGATGCCGTGACCTCTCCCGGCCGCACCACCTCGGCCGAAGGATTAAGAAAACAGCGGCCACTGACAAACGTCCAGGAAATCAGAACCACATGCTGGAAGGGAGGTGTGCTGAGGTGCTTATTTGTTTTCTGCTAAATAATGGGGGCTAATTGATAATGTCATTACATCAGGAGAGGGGCACAGAGAAGAGCAGGGGGGGAATCAAGGAATGCTGCCTATCAATCCTCCATGCACAGCTGCTGCTGGGTCCGGTCTTCCCTGGAGATAAGGATCTGCTCAGCTAACCAGAACCAGACTAGTACCACGTCTTCCACAGACTCATCCTGACACAACAAAAGGAGACGCAAGTAAATAAAACAATCTGAAATCTGCGATTAATTTGTAATTTATTTAGAAGGTTTACATCTAACCTTTATTTTACCAGGATAGAATCCCATTAAGATGCAAAACCTGTTTGTGAGAGGAGCCCTGGCCAAGAGGCAGCAACAAATACGACAGAAAAAGTTACACCGTTAAAAGAAAACCAGTGCATGTCACTGAATCGGCCTCAAGAACTTTTAGTTCGGATGTAAAAGCTCTAAACGAGATGGATTCAGTCAATCTCAAAGTTTCTTGTAGTAAATTCCAGGATAAGGGAGCAGAGGGAACAAAAGCCTTTTTACCCAATTCTGTCCGAGCAAAAGGGACAGAAAGTAGCAGCAAGTTGTGTGAATCAACATTTCTCGGTGCACTCAAGTCTACTTGTTAAGTAAAATTCACCAGATGTGTCTTTTTTTATCTGGCCTTTTAACATCAGTTTGCTCAAACCTCATTGATGCCATCTCTTCTGTGAAGTGCACCTCTCTCTCTTGCTGCAAAACACTCATGCAACATCATACTGCCACCACCGTACCTCACAGTCAGGATGCTGTTCTCAGGCTTGCAATTCCCTTCCCCTTTCCCTGAAGACGTACCACGGGTCATTATGGGCAAGCGCTTCAATTTCGGTTTCATCAGACTGCTCGGTTGTGAATGAACCAATCAGAAACATAAAAAGCTATGACATCACAATCTGGGCTTTCAGAAAATTCTTAAAGGTACAGTAGTATATGTAAAGTTGATGTAAACTTATAAAACTAAGAAAAGTAATTAAAAAATAATTTTGGTCATTGCAAATGACCTAAAACAGGAAAGGTTTAGTCTGATTAATGTCAGACATTGAGAAAAGATATGAATGTATCATTTTATATGGTGTAAACAAATCCGCCCTTGCAGTTTTTCGCGATTCCATGATCGTGGCAATTCACGCGAAATCAACAGCTCTCCGCATTTTTTTCACGTGAATGCACAGTTGTGAGTTTATTGCAAATTTTCCGTAAAAATTTTCCAAAACATCGAGTTTAAGTGATGCTAACTCCCACCTGCAGGTGGCAGTATTTCTACTACACCGCTGCCTCAGCCTTATGCAGGGATGCCTGATGAAAATCTGCACCGTTTTAAAAAAGCAGGAGTTTTCAACTATTCACCGTTTGACCAAAAAGGGGAGCACTGAGACGTGGAATTAAACGAATTTACAAAAAAATTTAAACAGAAACATAACGATAATAAATAACCTATTTTGAAAATTTATTGGCAAAAAAAAAAAAAAAAGTTGATTTGGGGGTTAGTTACACTTTAAAGAATAAAAATCTTCACATCTGTCTGCTTGTTTTTTTTCCTCATCTTTTTTCCTCTTCATGTAGATTTTAGACGGGGTTTAATGAAGAAAAATATTTCTAAAAATAAGTCATTTTGATTGCAAAAAATCACAAACCCAATCATAAAATCCCGGAGGGACTGCTTAGTGGATGCAGTTAAGGGACAGGTAGTTAACGCCAGGCATTATTGTGGTGTAAAACTGTTAGAACTATATTGTGACAGGGAACATGTTCCTGTTCTTTAGCATGAAAAAAAGGCTAAAAATGAATTGATTTGCTCCACATGGCCAATAATTCAGCAGTGGACCAGACAAAAGGTCAGTATCTGCTTAAAATCTTCACCACTTGGAGTATTGTAGATCTCCAGAGCCAGTGCAGCTGTGAGAGAGAGGATGGTGGCTGCGCGAGTGATTTAGGAGACAGCAAGGGGCTTTAAAGGAGGAAAACAAGTTCATTACACTTCCATACTTGCTTATCACTCCCCAAAGACCTGTCAGCAAAGGCAGTGGAGAAATTAGCTTTCCTCATACCCCCCCCCCCCCAAAAAAAGAAGTTATTAGGAAAACCCCCAGGGTGGACATGTCATTTGCAATTCTTACCCCGAGACCCTTGACCTCAAACTCTCTGGGGTCACTACTTCCTTTCAAACACTTTGCGTTGCTCTATTGCTCACCAAACCCAAGTTTTATGCTCTTCCTCTGAAATAGCATAAGCCGGTTTGGTGCGTGTATCTGTGTAGGTTGCAGGGGTGGTGTGATGGCAAATGATTACAAATGTCTCCGTTCTAGTTTAATTGGATCAGGCTGACTCAGAGCTTATGGAACAAGATCTCGGTTGTTTCAAAGCAGATGGATTAACAATTAAATTTGTTTGCTAATTCCGTGGCATACACCTTGAACAGAAAATAAGACGCATTAACTTGAATAAATTACGGTCTACCCACAGGGAATATAATTAGGGGAATTCCTTCTTATAGCCTCCCAAAAGACTTTGTCTGACTTTTCATCTTGTAAATGTGGGAAATCATTTAAGAGTGGGACTCATCTCTTTCTTTATGCCTTGTGAGTCATAGTTGGTGCTTCCTTTGCACTAATAGATTTTACAGTATTCAGCCTGGAAGCTCTTGTAAAGCAAGATCAGCTTCCTGTAAGGTAGCACGAAGGTGACTCAGATACATTTAAGCCATCCAGATCCTGGAGATAAATGTTGCTTATTTACCTTTCAAATCAAAGTTGTTCATATCCTTTAACTTCTCCACATTTTCTCAACATTAAACTTTGTGATGCTAACCACACCTGGTTAACGTTAGCATCCTCCTTACGCTGTACTTAGCATACGTCGAGTCACTTTTACTTTTACCTCTTTTGGGTCAAGAGAATGAAGTGAGTCACAGGATAAAGAAAGTACACCCTCTGTCAGTTCTTCTGGTCTTTATGACTGAACTTTGTTGTTGTTTATTGAAAAGATGAAAATGTTTCTGAAAAGTTAAATGCACGCCAAATAAAACTTAAGGTACCTGCAAAATACATAAAACCATAAAACAGGGGTTTCAACATTTCTTGTTCAAGTGTCTGAATCTGATGTCCAGATGAGGTCAAAGGTCAAAGGTAAGGTGTGCGATACCGGGAGCTTAGGTATCGAGCCGACACTAAGTAAATACAGGACTAGCATCGCTGATACCGATACTTTTTCCTTCAAATATTATTATCATTAAATTATTTGAGTGATTTGACTTCAGTTAGTTGATTATAATACAGGGCAAATATTTTAAGCAAATAAAAGTGTTTTTTTATTAACTAACTACAATATAACACAATGTAGCAGAAAAAAAGTAATCTCCTTTTTACCTTCGACTACACACAATTGTTGCGCTGGTTGCGCAGAAAGTAGTTGCGTTTCCATTGACAAAAAAATTGCGCAAGCTGGAATTACAATTACAGTTTCAAAAAAAACGTTAACAAACTTTGATTTTTCTTTGTCATGATTTTATTTGACAGCAACCTTTACTGTCCAAAGAGCCGTTCTGCCTCAGTCGAGCCAAATAAAAATTGCTTAGAGCCACAAATGTTGCATGACCTTTTGAAAAATCTCACCTTATAATTTTTGATAAATATTTGTTATAAGTAGTTTGTCATTTTCAAAGGACCACCGTTTTATTTATTTATTTTTTCCCAGGTTTTAAAATAAAACATAAAAATCCTGCATAAAATAAAATAAAAAAAGAATGCATACATTTTCTATTATGGGATGCTGACATGCTGACAAAAATAGTGAAACAAAAGCAGATTGTTATGCGGTGGCGACTGTAAAGTTACGCAGTCAAAAATTAACAGTAATAACTGATTTTGCCTGTCAGGAGAGAAAAAACACTTTTCAAAGTTACAATTTCACCACATTTGTTAAATCATACGTAAGTAAATTTGATGCAACTTGAATAGATTTACATGTATGTCACAATATAAAAACAAAAATGTTTTTCATAGATTATTAAATCTTTAAGGGGCAGTATTATGTACTTTCCAGGCACATATTATCATTTTAGAGCTCAATCAAGTAACTATGTTACCTTCAGTTGTTACAAAAATGCTGTATTTATCAAATATAACTTAAAAGAAATTTAACTTTGTAATTTAATGCCTTGAAATTGGGCCTCTGTCTCTTTAAGGAACTCATCACAACACCACTCCTCTATTAACTCTTTAACAACGTTTTTACCAGCATTTCACTGAGAAGCAGCTCGTATAAAGGGTTCAGCAGATGCGCAGTTCCACCAGGTGTTTGCTAACTGTTGCTGGCTAGTCTGAAGGAGCTGAGTGGGGAAGTTGTGGGGGAGGGGAGCTCTGTGAGGTGGAAGCTTAGAAACTGCAGCTCCGAGGAGGAGCTGGGTCCATCCAGGCGATTTGCACAGCTGAATGGTTGCCACAGGAGATTAAAGGATTTCTCAAACATGCATGAAAGAATCAAGAATCAATGCAACAGTCCAGGTATGTTTTTGGTGATGGAATAACATTATAACATGATGTAAAGCTCAAAAAAGTTGATTTTACATGATACTGCCCCTTTAAGCTTCCCTGGTAAGGTTTATTCAGGGGTTGTGGAGAGGAGGGTCCGTTGGGTAGTTGAGCCTCGGATTCAGGATGAGCAGAGTGGTTTTCATCCTGGTTGTGGAACGCTGGACCCAGCTCTACACCCTCATCTTAAAAAACCCCCCCAAAATAAAAACGTTGTTAAAGGGTTAATAGAGGGGCACTGTTGTGATGACTTTCTGAAGGCGGAGTTTCATGAGAGAGCAGGAAGTTCTTAAAGAAACAGAGGCCCAATTTCAAGGCGCTAAATTACGAAATCAAATTTCTTTTAAGTCATATTTAATATATGCAGCATTTTTGTAAAAAGTATCGGTATCGGTTCTGGCATTGGCGATAATGGGCCTGTTTTTACTTGGTATCAGATCGATACCAATGATGCTACTGTGATGAAACATGAATTCATTTTAGTGCTTTTTAAACAGTTTTCCAGAGGTCAGATGTTCTAAACATAGCAGGAGAATTTAACAAGCCCATGGTTTAATTTCATGGTTAAGCCAAAGCTGCGTGTTTTTGTTCTGTTTTTGTCCGTGCCGAGCCGATTATCACTCATATTGACGGAGAAGCCAAAGCGATCAGCGTCTATGTGGTTCTGAGGTCTGACTCTGGAGGAAATGTGCGGCTGAAGCTACCTTCTCTGTGCTCCAGAAGAACCGCTCACATTAACATCACCCGGCAACTCATTAAACCGCTGCAGCGGCTTTCATCGCTGCCTTGGCCTGTAACTCACCAGCTCTACAAAGATAACCCCCCCACTCAATAAGGCCAAACCTGCAGCAAGGATATTAGTCTGACAGCAGAAGATAATTTGTCAAAATCTTATTTTAAAGCTCTATGAATGTCATCCTGTGTTGTGGCTCTTAATTGAAATGTAGTTTGCCAAGCAGGAAAATATATGAGCGCACATGGGGGGTGTTGGCAGGATGTTTTATGGAGACGCTAACCACACCTGGTTAACGTTAGCATCCTCCTTACTGTGTACTTTGCATACCTTGAGTCACTTTTACCTTAATTTATCCTGCAGATTTATGCAACGGTTTTTATTTCTGCGAATCTGAGATTTTCTGATAAATCTTAAAGTTAGGAAGATATTTAGCTGTAAGTCAACGCAGAGATAACCATTAGCTTTACAGTAATATGTTATTTTCAAAACCTTAAGATTTATATTCGCTCACCCACCCCCTGCCCCCACCTTCCCTGGTTATGAACCTTGCCACAACCCCCCCTGGTTCCTGAACCCACTTGTACATTTTAGGCCTTGATAATAAACCAACATCTGCAGAACTTACAAGTGCTTTAGCTGCAGTTAATTGAGTAAATTGAAGCAAGATGCAGAGCGGTGCTGATCTATGATCCCCCGTTGAAGGCCCAGAAGGGAGACAACAGATTTACTGCGAGGACAGTGGGCGGCCTTTTGTTCAGGCCCTGGTTCATGGGAAGTTTGAGGTCAGACGGGATTAAAATATTTCAGAAAACAAATGGAGCAATTTGAGTGCAATATTAGAAGCTCTCTGCCAGTTCTTACCGGGAATCCAGGTGTGATTTATTTAATTGTCCTTTTTCGCCTTTGTCGTTTACCTATTTCTTGTTATCTGGGATTTATTTTTTTAAACTGAGGATTAGCTCTTTTAAGATTTAGCTCTTTTGGGTCAAGAGAATGAAGTGAGTCACAGGATAAAGAAAGTACACCCTCTGTCAGTTCTTCTGGTCTTTATGACTGAACTTTGTTGTTGTTTATTAAAAAAATGAAAATGTTTCTGAAAGATTAAATGCACCCAAAATAAAACTTAAGATACCTGTAAAATACATAAAACCATAAAACGGGGGTTTCAACATTTCTTGTTCAAGTCTCCGAATCTGATGTCCAGATGAGGTCAAAGGTCAAAGGTAAGGTGTGCGATACCGGGAGCTTAGGTATTGATCTCACACCAAGTAAATACAGGATTAGCATCGCCGATACGATACTTTTTTCTTCAAATGTTATTATCATTGAATTTTTTGGGTGATTTGACTTCAGTTAGTTGATTATAATACAGGACAAATATTTTAAGCAAATAAAAGTAACTAACTACAATATAACACGATGCAGAAAAAAATAAAGTAATACCCTTTTTACCTTCTACTTTGTGCAGACAGTAGCTACGTTTCCATTGACAAAAAAATTAAGCAAAAAGCAATAAATTTGGTTAATGGAAAATCACCAATTTCGTAAAAAGTTTTTCCACTTGGATGAGGTGGTTTTTCAGCCGTATTGAAATTTGTGTATTTTTGCATCGCGGCAGTTTGTAAACAGCAGCAACACGCTTCCTTCTAGCCACTGGCCTCCTTGGACGATGCGCAGCTGGCTCCGGACGTCTCACTGCTTCACGCAGTTCATTCGAAGGTGTTGAATCGATAGCTCTTCTGTAGAATCGCTGACTATAATTTCCTCAAAACGCTGCATACATCGCTGTTTCCAAGAAGAAGCGGCTTGTTGCTCCAATAAGAGCTGAAATATGAATATCTTTGAAATATGAAGTGCTTGCATCCGTTGCTGGCATGATTTTTAATGACATGTCATGTGAACAAGCTGATTCACATGTGACTTTAACTGCACTTCTTATTTAATTGAAACGCCACAATTGCGAAATTGTGTTTTTCGACATGAGCAGAATATCGAAAAAGTTTTGCACACATCTGTAATGGAATCGCAGCAGTGCTGGAATGAAACTGCGCTTATGGGGGAATTAAATAGATCATATTTGAAAGAAAACAGACATTTTGAGTGCAAACATTAGATATAAGATCCTGCTCTTGAATTGGAAATGTAAGCTCTTGATATTTGGCATTTTAATTCTTGCATTTGCGTTGGCATGAACTCTGTGATATTTAGATCTATACGCCCAGTCCTAGTCAAAGGTTAAGACAAGTAGAGATGAGAAAATCCCTTTGGTTAAGGCCCCGTCCACACACAGATGATTTTAGGCGTATCCGCAGAAGTTTTTGTTGTTTAGGCTGGGTATCCACACGGATTCAGCGTCTTGGGAGACCAGAAACGATCATTTTTGAAACCGGGTTCCAACATTGAAGCACCATCTCTCTTTCTATCCCACATGCGCCTCCCTCTCACAATAAACATGGTGCCTTCGGCAGGGTTGCCAGAGCTGACAGTTTCCAATGTAAAACCTGGCCAGCTGAACACCTCTTTAGCAAACATGTAGGGGACACAGCAAACATGTGGAAGAAGGTGATCTTGATGCATATGAACAAAGTAGGTTTGTTTTCTGGCCTACATGCAAAAGAACATGTGTTGAGAAGAAATAACATTGCATTTCACTCTGGAACCATGTGAAAACATGGTGGTGGCAGCATGATTCTGTGGGGATACTCTTCTTCAGTGGGGATGGGGAAGTGTGTCAGAGTTGAGAAGATGAATGGAGCTAAATTTAGGACAATCCTTGAATAAAAGATGTTCATAGTTTACAATGGCCCAGTCAAAGTCCAGCTGCAAGTACAAATGCACACCACACTTTTTAGATTTCTATTCATCAAGGAATTTTAAAAACTGTGTATCCTTTCCTTTGTGCTTTACAATTATGCTCTACTGTGTGTCGTTTCATCCCATAAAATCCCCATGAAATATGTTAAAGTTTGTGGCTGTGATGTCAGAAAATGTAGAAAAAGTTCAACAGGGTGTGAAGACATTTCTAAAGCGCTGTGGGAAAACATGAAGACATAAAAGCACGAGGCATACAGCAACATCACAGAAGGCGTCTTGTTGCAAACCGAGGACAAACAAGGTTTTCACTGAGTAAGACTAAAGTTTTCTGTCATTTAGGTAAAAAGAGAGAGAAACAGTCAGTCAGGTGGCTGGGTGAGGGGTGGGGTGGGGGGGTATAAATGTGATTTGTACCACTTCCATATATGGTACTAAATTGAACCGTGTGGAATTTTATCCGACTTTTACGTCATTGATGTGAGACATGCGTCATAATTCTGCAACAGAAGAAGCCGGACGCGGTAAATCCAGAAGTAAACAATGGCTGCAGATTATATTTATGAAATTATGAAAGACGTCTGTATCAGTGAAGTGGATCCCATCACAATCCCACCACTCCTGGTTCCGATTCCACATCCAAACAGACTTCTCACTGCAAAAACGCAAAATCTCACCAAGTATTTCTGGTCTAGTTTCCAGTGCAAGTATATTAAAAACACTTGAAATAAGACAAAACTAACTTAAAACATGTTTCCCATGTTAAAATGTCTTGTTCCACTGGCAGATTATTTCACTTATAACTAGAACTTTTTCATCAATATTAAGGAATAATTGCCTTAAAACAAGCTCCTATATCTGCTGAAAAGTTACTTATAGGTTAGTTTTGTCTTTTTTCAAGTGTATTCAAGACATTTGCTCTAGAAGCTAGATCAGAGATACTTGGTAGGGTTTTGTGTTTTTGCAGAGCTCTACAGAAGCTCCAGTCAATGATCTGCAAAAGGCCGTCGCTGTTAGTTGTGCTTACTTTTTTAAAACCTTACTTCGTCTTATGATCTTGTGACGATACTGTCGGCTCCCGTTGCTGAATAACTTTAAAACCCGTCCATAGACAGCGGCGTCCATCATTACTTCCGTAAACGTTGCGCTGCTGTGTGTAAGATGGTCAAGTTGAATTTGATGCTGTATTTATTGAAAAAAAAACCCAGCAAAATCTCTTCTGGGTACTACGAAAGACATCCCAGGTACCAACTGTGGTGCTGGTACCACAGTTTGACAGCAGCAGTCTTAATAAATACTGCAGTCATTTACTTCAGTGCTTCTCATGATTAATTCTAACATTCAACATTTCCATCTCCCTAAATCCAGATAAGAAACATACAAAAAAGGCCAACAGATTTAATCTAATACATAATAATCACATTAGAGTGGTGACAGAATTACTCTAATTGCCTCTCCACTCTCCCTTGGACACATACAGCACCACACACAGAGCCCCATCTGTCTAATGAGGACATTTACAGGCAAAAATAAATCCATATGCTATTATCATTGAAGATGATTAAACATTAAGACAATCTTGGCTCCGGTCCCAAGTCAAATTTTTCACCGGATCTCATTCGCGTTCCTTGTTTCGTTAAGACTCCGTTTCCTGTGCCAGTAAATTTCCTCCTGATTGGACGTAAAAGATAATTAGCCATGTTTGTATCAAAGGGCCGTCAGCCGCAGCGTCTCCTGAAACCTTTCGCACCAAAAACGGGGCCAACGGCTGACACCATCATTCAGGAACAGAGGAGTCAGTGAGGGACTGCAAGAGGCGTACACAGTGGGAAGGGAAGGGGAGTGACACACAGAGCAGAGAGGAGGGGGAGGCAGGGAGGAATACTGGGCCAAACTCGTTTTCCGCTTGATGGGTTAGCTGCAGAGAATGCGCCTTTACTAGGTAAATGATTGGAGGGAGTGGGAGGGGGACCTGTGCTGCTCTGCTATTATGTACTTCAAAGGTCTCCAATGGCAGGTTAAATGAAAAGCAAATGTGTTGCACTGCTGCTCAAATGCCTCAAATGTTTTAGCAGGTGCAAGCAAAGAAGAGGAGGGCAGTGACAGCCGCGTGCTGCACCTTGCGTGGGAATTGTGGATCTTCCAGTTTTGGGAAGGGCAACAGCGTTCGATCAGTCCAAGTTTAGTTACTCTGAGAGCAGAGATTGAGACTCTGAAGGCTTTAGTCACAAAAACAAAACCCTTCTGACTCGACTTGGACTCGTGCTCTGAGACTCAAGTCTTAGTAACAGCTTAGGCGTCTGGTTTATATGCAAAGTCTATAGTGGACACACGTCGAGGGGGTGTCGAGAAGTCCTGCGCATCTAGTGCTGCGCGTTTTGTATGTCTGGCACTGTGTGTTTTCAGATTTCGAGCGTTTGACGCACGTCCAAAGCGGCAGACGCTACAGTTGGAAAATCTGAACCACTGCAGCTGAACGAAAAGCGTCAACCAATCAGAGAGACTCCACCGTGGGACATAGCAGCACATTTTCCGACGGGACGCAGGGCCAAGAGCTCAGGAAGTTGCATCACACAGAAACAACAATGGAGGACAAACTGCTGGTTGCTGTTAGTGCCCATCCTGCTACCTACGGCCAGTAGAGCAGGTCGTCAAACTGGGGTGAAAATAGCCCCTCATCAGCCTGCAGCTCCAAGAGTCGGTGGTGAAACTCAAACTCAGAACGCCTCTGGATTATCTGGTGGATCCAGACTTGGCGCAGAGACACTCGACGATGACGCTCTCCTGCTTTCAGTAAATAAAGCCCAGCCGCTCTCTCAGTTTCATTCGCCATTGAACAGGAGACCTGCAGAGGAAAACAACCAAAAGTCAGGAGGCTCCTCCCAGCGCGTGTCTTTCCACGCACCGCTCAGACGCTCATCTCGAGCAATTTTGATGCTCGAGATGAGCGTCTTACTTCAGGTGTTGGACGCCTTTTTGGACGCAGCTTTTTACGTTCAGTCTGAATGCAGCATTAGCCCGTGTCATTGGTAGATTATTATGGGATGTTAATGGCTTAAATCTGTTCATGTTAGCTGTAGCTTCATCATAATGACCACAGGAATGTCTCTCCAGCTGAATGCCATACTGAATAACTTTGGATCTTTTCAGAGCAAAATAAACGTAACTTATGTCCGAAATTCCTTCGCTGCTAAGCTAGCTGCTACTTTACAAGGATATCAAAATAAAAGCACTTCCTGTTCCGCTCATTCAGAAGTTTACTGTGTTCATTTTGCTGTAATTTATAACCTTAAATTAAAAGATTTTTGCTATTTAAAACAGAGAACAAAAACTTTAATAATGGATCTAGAAAATTGTTTCTCAATCTAATTGAAACTTCTTGAGCTCGGAGTGAAGAGAAGAAAACTTCCCAAACCAGTTTTAGTGCAACATGTATGAAGGAGTGCACAATATGAGGACAGCTGTTAACTTAGTCATTATGAAGACAAAAAATGTTCAGTTGAACATAAAAAGGTTTAATCTCTTTCTGTTATTTTTCTTGGAGCATAACATTACATTTGACCAATTTTCAGAAAAATTTAAAGCAGCGTTTTGCAGGAGATGAAGACACAATTGTTTATGATGATTAAGCGATTTAATAGTAATAATAAATATCCATGTGGTAATTTAGACCTAAGGATAAACAGTGCAGGTTTGGATTCCTAACCTGCAGTGATGCAGAACTAGGCTACTTATCTGATAGTTTTCAAAGTGTCTGCAGTCTGAACGGTCATATCGCATTTAATCCGACTTTTACGTCATTGATGTGAGGCATGTGTCGTAATTCTGCACCAGAAGAAGCCAGACGCTTGAAATCCAGATGTAAACAATGGCTGAAAGTTATAATTATGAAATTATGAAAAACGTCTGTGTCAGTGACGCGCATCACAATCCCACCACATCTGGTTCTGACTCCACATCCAAACAGACTTCTCCACAGAAGCTGCAGTGGATGCGCCGTCGCTGTGAGTTCTTCTCTCTGTTTCTTAGCTTCCTCCGTCTCGTTATGATCTGAGGAAGGTATCAGTTAGGTACTGTCGGGTCTGAATAACTTTAAAATTGATCCAGATCTCATGGATTTGATGAGAAAATGTTTATTTCGATCTTTAGAGACTCGAGACTTGAGTTGTACTTGGAAAAAATGATTTCTCAGATATTTATCCGACCCACAGGTGAGTGATGTAACGGAGGTTCTTGGCTTATTGAGCAGATTTATGATTCGGGGTTTTTAAAGCAGCATCACGGTGAAGTGGAGCCCAGCAGGATGTGCAGACAACCAGAGGCCTGTTCTCTTAACGTATAACATTTCATTTCAGGTTCCAACCTCAAAAGCCAGATTGATCTTGACAAAAACAAAAATTAAACATAATTTAGAAGATTTGTTTGGTGCCTTTTGATTCAATCACCTACACAGCAAAAACACAAAATCTTACTAGGTGTTTTTAATCTCATTTTCAGTGCAAATATCTGGAACACACTTGAAATAAGACAAAACTGACTTACAAGTAACTTTTCAGCAGATATAGGAGCTTGTTTTAAGTCAATAATTCCATAATATTGATGAGAAAGTTCTAGTTATAAGTGAAATAATCTGCCAGTGGGACAAGACATTTTTCCCACATTATAAGTTAAAATGTTCCAGCAGAAATGTTATTCTAAAATGAGTAAAAAACAGAGTAAATGAACTCAACGTTATGTTCGAAAAGGGTAGGAAAAGCATTTGTTTAAAGCTGCAGTACATAACTTTTACAAAAAGCTCTGATTGGTTGTTTCTGAGTGGTGTATTTCTGCAGTTAGTACTGGGAGCACTGGGGGAAGGCAGAGGACCTTGGTTTTTTTCACATATTATCTGTATTATACTGTCAAGACTTAATGATAATCTTAACAAATATGTAAAAAACATATTTAATATCAATTATATTTTAAAGTTAAATACTGCCGCTTTAAACATTCACCATTGATTGGTCTCTAACTTATGATAAAATATGTTCATTATGGCGTTACAAGTGGCATTTATGTTTGGTTTTTACCCAGATAATCAACAATAAATACAAACAAATCAAATTTCATTTTTAGCTTATATTATTTCACATTCCACACCTCAGGTAAAGTAAAAGCTCTAAATTAGCGCCCAAGATGGGTGGATGCGAAGCTTTAATGACATGTATTTCTACCATATAACAAACTGCGGACTGTGACGTGTCATCGCTGTCATTTTAAAAGCATCAGAGTGAGCTTGATATTTATTAAAACAAAGTCCCCGCTGCAGATGCTCCAAATGAATCAGCTCTCTCAGTTCACCTGTTCCATATCAGTAAGGTTCATTACATAATCGCAGCGCAGTGATTACAGGTCTCCTCCGGGCAGAGCAATTACGCCGGCTTGGTCATTATCACCTCATAACATCATCTGCTCGCTGCACATCAGCGCAGACAACACAGCTGCATATTAGTTCGTGTTAGGTCACAAAGAGCATGCACCGCTCTAATGTAGTAAATTGTGTTTGTTATAATGAGTGTGAAAGTAATAGGTGTGAGCACTAATAAGCACATATGTGATTGTGTGTGTGAGCGCAAACATTAGGAAGATTGAACCAAACTGACGGCGACTCGACGCCTTTGTGAGGATTTTAAAAACACTCTGATGTCCTGATTTAAAACCCTTCGTTTGGTGTTTGTTGCTGTCGTTATGGTGGCGATATGGACTCTCAGGAAGTTCCTTGCACAACTCTCTAAACCCTGACCAAGTTTCTTGAAGTGAGGTTTCACTGTGACTTTAAATTCAACTAAAATAATCTTTTCCCTGCAGATGCTTTGCCTGAAATCTTCAAAATATGCTATATTTATGAAGTAATCTGATCAAGAAGAGCTCCCAAATACATATCAAAACAGTTCTGTCATATGTTGCAGGTTGTGAGCACATATGGACTTGGAATGAGCATAGTGATGGTTTTAATGATGAGAGCAAAAAAAATTACAGATCTGGAATGAGGAGAACAGGAAGTGGAGTACGGGGAGAATTGCATGAGGAACCAGTAAAGAACAATGAAAACCAGAGTGCTTATATAATGAGGGAAGGTTGGAGAATAACATTGGATCCAGGTGAGTGAATCAGGGGAACGTTGAAGAGCTGGGAGCTGGGGAACTGAGGGAAGGAGACTAAAAAAAAACACAAAACCACGAAGCTAAACACAAAGGAGAACAAGCCTAACACTGAAGAATCAAATAAAATGCACAATCAGAACAAAAAAAATGAGTAAGAGGAATGAACTAAAAGACATGACCTAACCATAATAAAGAACACAATCAGAAGACCAGTGATGGGCACTGCTAGCTACAAAAGTTAGCTGCGCTAACCCTGAAGCTCTAATCATTAACATTAGTTCTGCTAATGCTATAACATTACACTGATACAGTATTTAGCAGAAGTTAATGCTAAAGCGCTAACTTCAATTCAAATTATATCTGCCCTTGAAAGACTACAACCCTTGATGACCAATTTATTTTTGACATTATAATTTATGTTCTGTAATGCCTTAGATACTGTATTTGTGTTCATATCTTGTTCTCTACTCTCCATTTTATTTTGTCCCTGTATGTTTCTCATTTGAAACAAAGTTACTGGGGGAAAAGGAGAGAGCACATGAGGAGAGGAAACGGTCTTCACCCACTTCAAAATAAGAGCATGAAGATAAACGGCTAACGACTTGAAAAATTCTTAACAGTCGAGAACCAAAACTTCAACACAGATGGCAAACTTTATTCAACGGGAAGTTTACAAGACAGCAAAGTAAATTAGCGCTTTAGAATTTATATGGAAAAATTAATTTAGGGGAAGCTAAGTGCGCTAAACGTTTTCAAAGTTAGCAAAAGCGGTAAACCAAAAAATTTGCTCTGTTATTTTTGGATTAGCGGACCCACCACTGCAGAAGACAGAAATAAAAACTAAAACATAAACACCAGTTGATCTTGACATTTTTTTTTAACTGCCTCATTTATTCGCAACTTTAGAACTAGGAGCTCGGTTAGCCTGGTCCAGTTAAAATGCAACCGGAGGAATCCAAGTCAGTGGGAGAAAGCCCAGACTGAGCTGTGAAGCGAGATTCGAATTGAGCAGAACAGTGCAGAAAGGCAATGCCAGGCTAGGTACACATTTGAACTTATCCATAAATATTTCATTTATTATATAAAGTGTTCAGCTTTAACATATTCTTGTTTTTCTCTCCTTAGATTGCTACATGTTGAGAACTTTGAAGTACTGGTGGCTTCCAGTCAGAAAGATATTTTATTCAGGGTTTTGGACTCGTCTCTCTCAAAAAAGTCCAGCCTATTTGTAATGGGCTTGGAAATCGTGGGTTTCCCTTGGGGGATAATCAGCGCTGGATCATATTGGCAGCTGTTGTGAGATTCTGAACCAGCACCAAGAAGCTTCAGCCCAGTTCAGATCTTTTCACCCTGATTAACTCGCTTGAGATTAAACTTGTTTTTCTTCATTGTTTTTTCTAATGGTGTTTTTCTGCTTCCTTTGTTTTGCTCCACCCACTCCTATGGTATAAAGGTAAGAACCAATTTATCCAGTAATACGAGTACTGGTTCTGTTTGCGACTCGGTTTCAAATTCAAAGTAGAGAAATCGCTAAGCGTCCCGCGACCAGAAGCCCCCCAGCTTCAGACGGACCTCCACAGGCAGACAGAGCAGCTGTCTTGTTCTCTTCTATGATCGTGGTGGTTCTGTGTGGAAACTGACAAACCCAAATGTTTTCCTTATCTTCAGTTTCTCCGTCTCAAAGTTTTCTCTCAGAATCAGTTGAAAGAAATTCAAAATCATCCAAATGATGCAAAAAAAAATTTGTTTTTTGAACTTCAGAGAAATACGCTGACAAAACCTTGGATAAAGTTCTACCTTTAATTCATTAATGATAACATTTGATCTTTGTTTCCTTTTGGATTTTCACTTCAAGTAGTTTCTAGTTTCGTGCTTGTTTGTTAAGTTTTGTTTGTTCTTTAGTTATTTATTCATTAAATTAATTTATTATTACTCATTAAAATATATCAGGTTGAGTAGTAATGGGGGGTTTGGGGATATAATCAGTTCCAGTAATTATGTAATTTCAGTTTTCAATTATCCAAATAAATATATTTTCATAATGTATTTTGTTTCTATTTATTTACTTATTTACATTTTAAATGTGATTGTATTTTATTTATTTCTATTATTTATTTCCATTTTCAGTTTTTAAATTAAACTTTAATTTTTATTCATGTATTTATTATATTTTATTTATTTATATTTTATGTATTTATTTATTTCCATTTTAAATGTTATTTGATTCATATTGTTTATTTACATTTTAATTTGTATTTAGTTAAACTTTGATATATGGTTATCAGGTTTTATTTATTTATATTTATTTCCATTTTAATTTGTATTTAATTAAATTATTTAATTTTTTAGACTTAATTAATTTTATTCTTATCTGTAAATTATACAATTGCAGCTCAATCATTAAATTTACCTTTAAGATGAATTATTTCTATTTATGAGACTGATGGATATATTGATGAGAAAGACAGGAAGCTTGATAAATATCATTAAGTACCCTCTTGTGGCTAGATGGTAAAAATAGATAATTGATTATGAATAAATAAAATAACTTTAATATCACTGAACTGACTCAATTTTAGTTTTTATACGCCCCCTAAAAATGCAAATTATGAATGACAATGCTCAAGATAGGAGAGCAAACACTTTTCAATCCCTGCCTGTTTCTTTGCTTAGCTTGCACCGTTTCTTTGTCGAGAGCCACTTCTGTGAAAGCACATCCGAGGTGTACAGGTGTTGATTAATCCTCTCGACATTTTCCTCAGACATTCTTTCATTTGTGTTGACATTCTCGTGGTGGGGAAATGAAATGCCCCGTTGTGGTATTTTGGAAGCCCCTCAGAAGTCAGACTTACACAGGCTAGCTGTGGCGATGGCCTACATTATGGAGTTTAAAGCCTCTAGGGTGGCTTCTGCTCTCGCTCACCCCGCAGGACTTCAGCAAAAATGTGTTTCCCTCACAGAATCCCTGCATGACAGACTCCTCCGCTCCAGTTTGCAGGCATCTTTTCCAAGAACCAAGTTCACAGATTTTATGCACACTTTTAAAAATGTTGAATTTCTTGTGGATTTTCTCTAGTCCAGAAAGGCTCGACATTTAAATGCACGAGACGTTGCAGAGAAATCAGGCTTTCTATATCCATCAACAAGCTTCTGGATATTTGATCACGCTTCTTCTCAGAATTTGTGGAGACAATTTTGGTGTTTGGGGGGGTAAATATGTTACCTTCAGTTGGTATAAAGTAGAAATTTAACTTTGCAATTTCACACTTTGAATTTGGCCTCTGTCTCTCTAAGAAGCTCCTACTGTTTGCGACACTCACCCTTCGGCACGTCATCACAACAATGCTCCTTCACGATGCGGTTTACAACAGTTTTTAGAAGTCACTGAGAAGTAGTTTGCATGATGAGCTCAGCAGACGCGTAGTTCCACCAGGTGTTCGCTAATTGCTGCTGCCGCTAGTCTGGTGGAGCTGAGTGGGGGTGGACGTTGCAAAAACACAAAATCTCACCAAGTATTTCTGGTCTAGTTTCCAGTACAAATATCTTGAATCACTTGAAATAAGACAAAACTAACTTATAGTAACTTTTCAGCAGATATAGGAGCTTGTTTTAAGTCAGTAATTCCTTAATATTTGTTAAAAAAAAAAAACATTTAGTTATAAGTAAAATAATCAGCCAGTGGAACAAGATATTTTTCCCATATTATTGGTTAAAATGTCTTGTTCCACTGGCAGATTATTTCACTTATAACTAAATGTTTTTTAACAAATATTAAGGAATTACTGACTTAAAACTAGCTCCTATATCATGGTTAAAGTTACTTGTAAGCTAGCTTTCTCTTATTTCAAGTGTATTGAAGATATTTGCACTGGACACTAGAACAAAATTACTTGGTAAGCTTTAGTGTTTTTGCAGCGGGGGAGGAGCTTTGGGTAAATAGGCGGTGCGTTGTATGAGCTGGCGTTTGAACGGTTGCCACAGGAGATGAAAGGATTCCTCAAACATGCATGAAAGAATCAAAGCAACACCCCAGGTATGTTTTTGATTAGGGAATAACATTATGACAATATCAAGTTCAAAAAAGTTGATTTTGCATAATACCCCCCCCTTTAAGGCCCCGTGTTCTGTAGCTTTTCGATGCATCCGTGTTTCAACACAGCTGATTTATATGACTAAATTACCTCCTCAGCATGTCTTCAAGTTCCCCAGAGGCCTGGTAATGAACCCAGAGTGACATCTAAAACATGTAGGACACCGGCACTTAAGGCTGACTTCGGACACCACTGGCACAGTCCAACAGTTCAACAGGTTTAAAGCTTTGGGAAAGCCACTCCATAAGCTTAGTATTAACCTGGTTTATGCAGTCCAAAACCAGTTTTCTTGCGCTTTGGGACCCAAACACAGATGGAAGGCTGGCAGGATCAGGATATGGCAAATATAGTAAGAAAAAACAGTGAAAGCAAAAAACAGGAAGAGATATATGGAAGACATAAGGAGACCAACACAAGAATCCAACATAGAACCAGACGTCTAAACACTGTGAGGAGGGATTACTGGATATAAAACTGGATGACATTCGCTGGGAGGAAGGAAGAGCATAGAGACAACTGAGCGAAAGGAAGTACATATAACAGCAGGAAAACAGAGAAGAGTGCAAACTGCAGCAGGAAGTAAACATGGGCAAGAATCAGTTACATGTTTTGGTCCCAAATCGAAACGAATCTACCGGACAATCAGGTGTGAAAACACCTGAAGTTTCAAACATCACATCCACACAGGAACAACCCAGGAGCCCCTGCAATGAACTGGAATATCCTGGAGCATCACCAAAAGTGGAGTGGACTGGAAGGCGGCAGAAGAAGAAAGAAGTCCCCGCTCCAAAAGCAACACCTTCAGACATTTAAGTCAGGTGAGACAAAGATTTAGCTGTTCAGATACTGTCAGGTATGGTGGTGGTAGCATCATGCTCTGGGCCTGTTTCACTGCCAGTGGTGCATATAAGCTGCGGGGAAATTAAGGAGGAGGACTAACTCCAAGTTGTTTAACTTCATATCAAAGCAACAAAATGTTTCAACGAGGTGGCTGAAACATTTTGGTTTTTGTTTTACTAGATTCTCACATTTTGTTGCGATCTGTTGTTTTTTTTCTATCCGTGAATTTCCTCGTGTTTGGTTTGTTTTTCAGATGTACATGAACTCCAATATTTGTTCCACTTTCAGCTGCTGCTGCGGTTCTCTTTCACTCTGCTCTGTCTAATGAACCAAACCCTTTGAGCAACCTGTTCCCCTCCTCACCTGTGGGGGCGCTGCAACAACAACCACTGAAGGAAACGACACAGAAACCTCTGAAGAAAAGACGCTGAGCGCAACTTCCTTCGTCATGAAATGTAAACAAAAATGGAGTCAGATTTTAGCGGTTGTATGATTTCTCTTTTATCTTCAGCTCAAGGCCACGAGCCGTTTATCCCGCTAGTGCAAGACTCGCACGATTGTTTTGGTTCTGTTTACCCAGAATGCCCTGCGCTGTAGTCCGCTTCCTGCTTCTGGAGCGGTCTCCGGTCCGCTTGGCGTTCACACCTCCCCAAACGAACCGGACTTTCTAGTCAAACGAACTGGAGTTCGATTGATGCGGACTCAACAGGGCTGACGTGACACAGCTGGGTCGTCCAACGGGACAATGATCCCAAACACTTAACTGGTTCTGGTTCTGGTTCTGTGGGGTTTCTCTGCACCTGGCTAAGGGCTTTCAGACAAATATCAGTGGCGGTTTATGCATATATTTCAGCTTGTACAAATACAGCTACGTTCTCTGTTGTGTAATCAGTCCATTGTGGCAAAAAAAGATCACTGAATTGATGCAGAGAAAATCTTGGGTCAGAACTGCGTCTCACGGACTTTTTCTTTAACATCTGGCTCCAAACTGACCCTCATTCAGGAGGAAGATTTAGGAGCTGCCTCTGCTGCCCACCCTGGTGGAAAGTGCTGCTTTTACTGTGGTTAATGTTCAATAAAAGGGCTTCAATGAGTCACGTCCGTCTGACACAAAGTGACTGACATGAGAAGAAGTTAAGGTTGGGGGTTCGGATGCAGATGAAGAGGAAGAAAATGATCAGAGATGGTTTGGAAGTGATCGTTAAAAGTCTAATCATTTACAGTAGATATGATGCATCTAAAAATTGATCAGATTCTGTTACTTTGAATGCACACAGCCCTCTTCGCAGCTTTTTATTTGAGGTATTTTGATTGATAGATGCTTGTACTCTCCTGCGAAAATTGTGCGCTCTTTAAATGTACAGCTATGGGTGGAAAATTATGCAAAGAAGCATCTCAACCAGAAGGTTTTTTATTTATTTTTTGCTTGAAAGGGTCAGGTTGAGCTCTTACTGATGGAGCGGCGAGAGGAATCTTGGCTTCTGCACTTATCTGGCGTGTGGAGTCTGTGGTGCTTTCCTCCCTCTCCTCCATTTCTTCTCTATCTCTGGCACCAAACTTATCAAAATAATGTGCAGTAAGATCATTTTTGGCTTTCGCCTGACAAACTGATATAAATTTCAATCTGAGTCTGACAGAAGTTTTTCATTTTTGCCAAGAGTGCAGAAGGAGGTGTGTGTGTTGGGAAGACGAGTTAAACTGTGACCATGTAAAGAGGAGCCGGCCAGAAAATGTTGTGTTTTCAAGCAACACCCAGGAAGAGCAAACACTTTCATCTGCGAGTCAATTAGTAAACCGAGATTCTTTCACGTCTCACGCAGGTTTGGAGCCAAAGCGCCGCCTCCGTTCCCCACTAGAGAATCACTTAATAACTCAATTATTATTCCTCACACTCATTATCATTACTATCATTACCGCCTGGGAGGAATCCCTGCAGAACAGCTGAAAACTTTTCATGAAAAAAAAGACGGTCTGATAAGGCAGTTGGAGCAGGTGGACGGTGACACTCCCACTCTGGCTGGGATGCCTTTCGGTGCCTTGCCTTTAGCACTCTGGTCCAGTCTGGCAGCGGCTTCAGGAGCAGGAATCTTGCACCCTCATTACATCTCTGCCACTCTAATTACAACCTGCTCAAGAGCGGTTACCCTACACCTCGCAGTGACAATGACAGCGGCTTCTCCGAGGAGGCCTGGCCAGTTTTCGGCACTGAAACCCAACACAGCGCCTCTGTGAATGAAAGACGCTCCCGCTGGAAAGGAACGTTCTGCACGTAGCAGCTGGAAGCTTCAAACCATTTAAATGTTTGCATCTTTTCAACAACGTACAGAAGTGCACTGCAAAAACATAAAATCTCATCAAGTATTTTTCTTTATAGTTTCTAGAGCAAATATCTTGAATACACTTGAAATAAGACAAAACTAACCTATAAGGAACTTTTCAGCAGATATAGGAGCTTGTTTTAGGTTAATAATTCCTGAATATTGATGAAAAAGTTCTAGTTATAAGTGAAATAATCTGCCAGTGGAACAAGACATTTTTCCCATATTATAAGTTAAAATATCTTGTTCCACTGGCAGATTATTTCACTTATAACTAGAACCTTTTCATCAATATTAAGGAATTATTGATTTAAAACCAGCTCCTATATCTGCTGAAAAATTACTTGAAATAAGATAAAAGTAACTTACAAGTGTATTCAAGATATTTGCTCTGGAAACTGGACCAGAAATACTTGGTGAGATTTTGTGTTTTGCAGTGTATTTCCTTAAATCCCCCAGACCAGCCAGGAGGCGCAACACACACCATCACAAACGTAAACCTATTTCCTCACATTCCTCTGTGACTAACTTAAAACTTAAACTTTAGTAATTTTTATTATTTCCGCCTTTTTAATGTAACGTCTGGTTTAGACTGTCCTAATTTATTACATTCAGTATTACGACTAGTTTTGGTCATTTAGCATTGAAAATTGCAAAGATAATCCTCAAGACAACGTATGGTTTGATTCATTCCAATGTTTTAGTTTTAATGTCACTTTCGCTTCTTAAAAAACGGTTCCTTCAGTTGGGGCAAGTTGACCTGGTCGTGAAGCAGTAAAGCATCCCCAGATCATCACACTGCCACCACCAAGACATTTTTCTAAACTACAAAAGATGTAACGGAACGTCTAAACAGCACTTTTGTCCACAGGGTATTTCCCCAAAAGTCTTGGGGATCATCGAGTGTTATTTGGCAAAGCCTGGGGGCCTTTGATTGTTATACAGTTGAAACCGTATATTTACATACACCAAATAAAAAGACACACTTTTTTTTTTTTTTTCACTGTTTGAAATTAAGTCAGACCAAACATCTCTTGTTTTAGGTTTTAGGTCAGTTAGAATCACCAAAATTTTATTTTGGTCATTATAATAATATATTTATATAATAATAATAATAATAATAATAATAATAATAATAATAATAATAATATTATTATATTATTAATTATTATATTATATTATAATATTAATTAATTAATTAATATTAATTAATAATTATTAATTATAGGGTTAGGTGAAACAGCCTAAACTAACCCTAACCACTAATATTAATTATATTATAATATAATAATATATTTCTATTAGCTAAATGCCAGAAAACTTAGCGAGAACATTTTTTCGAGATTTTTTTGTAACTTTCTTCAAAGTCAGAAGGTTGCATACAGAATGATTACTGTCTCTTTAAACATCTTTAAACAGTGAGATAAAGCCCAGATGATGATGTCATGGCTTTGGAAACCTCTGATAGGTTAACTGACACATCTGAGCTAACTGGAGGCTCACCTGTGGATGTATTTTAAGGCCACACCTGGAACTCACTGCTCTTATGTTTGACATGATTAGAAAGTTAAGAGAAATCAGCCCAGATATCAGGAAGAGGCTCATGGAGCTGCTCCAGTCTGGTTCATCCTGGGGAACAATTTCCAGATGCTTGAAGGCGCTGCGTTCGTCTGTTCAAACACTTAGACACCAGTACAGACATGATGGGAACGTCCAACCATCACACGGCTCAGGAAGGAGACGGTTCTGGTTCAAAATGCGCAGATCGACCCCAGAACAAAACACAAAGACCTGGAGAAGATGCAGCTGAAGCTGGTCAGACAGAGTCATGCTCCACAGTGAAACGAGTCCTGAAAGGCCACTCAGTGAAGAGGAAGACATTAGTCCAGAATAAACATAAAAAGCCAGACTGCAGTTTCCAAAGCCACATAGGAGCAAAGACCTTCGTTTCTGGAGACGCCTCCTGTTTGATGAAGCTACAGCGTAACTATTTGACCATAATGACCAAAGTTACATTTGGAGGAAAAAAGGTGACGCTTGAACCATCCCAGCTGTGAAGCATGGTGGTGGTAGCATCATGCTGTGGGGCTGTTTCACTGCAGGAGGAAGTGGTCCACTTCCTAAAGTAGACGGCATCATGAGGAAATGACGTTATGTGGAAATATTGATGCAACATCTGAAGACATCAGACAGGAAGTTAAAGCCTGGGCGCAGCCTGGTCTCCAGATGGACGATGGCCCTCAGCAGCTGAGGTGGTTCTGAAGCGGCTTCAGGGCAACAAGGTCAACGTTGTGGCGTGGCCGTCACAAAGCCCTGAGCTCAGTCCTCTGGAGAAGTTGTGGGCGGATCTGAACAGGCGTGTGGAAGCGAGGCGACCTGCAGTCCTGACCCAGTTCCACCAGTTCTGTCAGGAGGAATGGGCCAGAACGCCAGCAAACTGTTGTTAGAAGCTTCTGGAAGGAAACCCAGAAGGTTTGACCCAACTCATCCAGGTTAAAAGACAGTTATCCCTGATGCTGACCAACTGTATGTAAACTTTTGATTTCGAAGAGAGTTACAAAACAACTTCTAAAAAATGTTCTGGCTAAGTTTTCTGGCATCTAGCAAATATAAATAATTTCAGTAATTCAGTAAGAAAAGTTTGGCCTGATTTAAGTTCAGACGGTGAGAAAAAAATGTCTTTTTATTCGGTGTATGTAAATATATGGTTTCAACTGTATATATATTAAGTGGAGCATCATGGTGAAAGCTGTAATGCTCCACTTGTGAAAGTAAATCTGTTGGGCCTCACCTTGACACTCAGACAACAATTCTGAGTGCCACACTGCCGGACAGGACCCGTTAAAAAAACCCATCTTATTCCTGCTTTTCCACATCTTTCATTGTGAGATTCCTTCAAGAAAAAAAAAAAAAAAAAAAAAAAAAAAAACTTGGATTCATTTTAAGGGATTCCCTCCCCCCACATCGTTACCAGGGTCGCTAACACATTTCCCGGCGTCTGTAAGTGCCGTTTTTAAGATGAAAGTGACGACGGTTCAATGCATTCAACTAAACGATGATGAAACCCGAGCAGCATCCTTTTTCTGGCCCCTCGCTCGGAATCATGGCGGATGAAATCCATTTACACAACAGCCGGCGAATTGGGCTGTGAATGTGCTCCGTGGTGTCCTATCGCACGCACATTATTGTTTGAGATCCTGTGTTATGCTGACAAATCCTCTCGTGGCAGCAGTCACCTAAGCGTCTTCCATGAAAGGGATGTACATATTCCTCCACTTATTTCAGAATTTATTGTGTTCATCGCTAATCCAGAGATGGGTTCCTCGTGTAATACCCACCATCTAATCATTCTTAGTACCAAGAGGGCTTGTTAGACAAGATGCTGTGGACTGTAATTGTTTTGTCGATTGACGACACAGAAAAGCAAAAAATAGATTAGAGAGCACAAAGCGGGACGTCAATAGTATGTTTTATGTGCTGCAACATGAAGAATGTGCATCTATCTGAACACCTTGCTGGTTCTTTTTGAACGCGGCGTTATCATTGTCTTAATAACACGCCTGGCTCCTCCGTTCTCTCTGAACGTAAACATATTACACAGCATAATGTTTTTTTCTCCTCACAAAAGTCCACACTAGGCCGCGCACATCCTAAAAGGTTTATGACGACCATTTAGCATCACGAGAGCGGAGCTTAACGTGGCCGTGTCAAGATAACATGCAAGCATCCGTGTTGTTTTCACCGGCTGTCAGCACAGATTTTACACCGGCTGCGGGAAGAAGAGGGCCATGTGCGCTTAAGATGCTCCTGCAAGGGCTGTCACTGCAGGGGAGCGGGGACGGGGTACGGGGAGGCGCAGAAAATAGAACAAGAGAGACAGAGAGCTCTCCTGTCCAAGGAGATGACGAGGAAGAAAGAAGCACAGTGGATAATTTGACTGGAGTAGGAGGATAATAGGGGAACGGCGTTTTATTTCCTCTCTCATCCAAGACTCATTTAGCTGCATGAGCAAGAGAGGCGCTGCAGAAACTAGGTGGAGCTATTGCTTCCATCTGCATGTGCTGGTGGATTATCAGAGGCAGGAGGAGGAGGACGCGCAGGCCCGGGTCAGAGGGGCAGGAGAGGAGAAGTAGCGCGCTGAACTGTGCACCTGTCACGCAGGATTGAGAGGTTCTCATGCTTCAGAGTTCAGCTTGTTGCTGAAGTTTAAGGAGGGGGGGGGTTCGTTCTTTATCTGGCCGGTGCTCCCCGACACCCCTAAAAGATGACACCCGACAGAAATTAATCTGCGGGGAGATTGTGTTGCTGCTGTAATGCTGAGTCGAAATTTGCAGACTAAATTACTGTTTAGCTCTATCTCCCCCATCACCCGTGCATCATAAAAGCCAGGGTTTAGTGTGAGATGAATAATCTCACTCCAGCAAGCCTCTCTTCAGCTGCCCACCCCGCCCCCACCCCCACCCCACACCATAATCGTCAGAAGGCAAGCCAGCTTAGTCAACCCTGTGCTACGGGCCAGGATAATAATTGCTGTATTAATTGGTGTTGTCCAGGCTAGACAGAATATAAGAGATCCCACTGGGGCTAATAATTAATGTTTTTTCCTCACGCTCACAAACGCCTCCCACCTCCCTGCCTGCTTTTTGCTGTATCCATAAGCACCAAAGATGAAACCCAAACAGAAGGCAGTGGACTGCAGGACTGTGTCTGAGCTGACTGTATCCATTTATGGTGCTGTGAAAAAGTATTTGCCCCCTTACAGAGGCCTTACAAACCAAAATCAAAGCAAATAAAAAAGCAGTTTTCAAATTATGATTTCATTTATTAAGAAAGGAAAGCTATTCAAAATATAATTGCTCTGCTTGTTAAATTGTGAATTAAGCCAGTTTCACTCGCCACATCCAGGCCCGATTACCGGTTGAAGAAAGACGTTGCTTAAAAAGAAAGTGTGAATCGGTCTGGAAATGGTTTCCAAAATGTTCCTACAGCTTTGGGATGCCAGTTAGAGCCGTTGCCCGCAAACAGAGAAAACACGGCACAGCGGTGAGCGATCTGCCAAAATTACTCAAGGAGTGCATCAACGACTCATCCAGGAGGTCAAAGTCGAACCCACGACAGGGGTTAACGGAATATTTTTCGTCTTTCACTGTTTTGCTTTGTTTTTTTTTTAAATGGTGACGGAAAAATCAGAAGACCATCTGTTATTTCTTTGGCTTTTGTTCTGGGGTCGATTGCAATATACACCTCAACACTTCTCTGCAAAAACACTAAATCCTTACCAAGTATTTTTAGTCTAGTTTCAAGTACAAATGTCTTGAATACACTTGAAATAAGACAAAACTAAATTACAAGTAACTTTTCAGCAGATATACAAGCTTGCTTTAGGTCAATAATTCCTTAATATTCATGAAAAAGTTCTAGTTATAAGTAAAATAATCTGCCATTTTTTTCACATTATAAATGATAATGTCTTGTCCCACTTTCAGATAATTTCACTTCTAACTAGAACTTTTCATCAATATTAAGGAATTATTGACTTAAAACAAGCTCCTATATCTGCTGAAAAGTTATTTGTTTGTTAGTTTTGTCTTATTTCAAGTGTATTCAAGATATTTGCAGTAGAAACGAGACCAAAAAGACTTGGTAAGATTTTGTGTTTTTGCAGTGTAGGTGCATGCACACAGACATTTTCAACTTCACTCACAGAGTACGTCGCGGAGATAACTAAATAAATCAGTAAAACTGGACACTGAACTAGATGCATCTCTCTATCCAGTAACTGAAAGTACGTTGAAGAGTTATTGACAGGAGGCTTAGGAGCGCGCCTGCTGCAGGAGAGCATTCTACGGGATTTCCTCTGAATGCTCGTGGGACCAGAAAACCCCTTGTTTGGGGAGTTTTTCCGACTTCTGATCGCTTCAACTGGAGAAATGTTCCCTGATTTCAAAACTTGGGCTGAAGCTGTGCATGTACAGCAGAGCGTGGATTTATCCTCCAGGTCAACATCAAAACAGACATTTGTTTACACACAAGTAAACAATGTTTATCTGTTAAAATTAGTTAATAAGTGTGCTAAATGTTTTCACTTAGCAAAAAAGCTACAAGAAAAATTAGCTTCGCTATTAGCAGATTAGCAGGAGTATCCCCACTACTGGACCCTCGTCTTCTATAATTAAATGACTGATTTACCTTTTTTTAAATTTTGCTGATAATTTCTAGTGTTTTTAACTTTGTTTTTTCAAGACTTTGTAATGTTACCTGTAATGAATAAAGTTTTATTGATTGATTAAATCTCCTGCTAATGCGGGTGAAATGAAACCCAGGATCCTGCAACCTGTTTGTGGTTAAGTGGGGCCATGTCAAGACGTGATAAGGAACATTAATATCAGTTCAAAAAACATCTTGTGTGGTGAGTTGCGACAGATTGCTGCCTGGAGGCTGATGAAGCCCCTCCCAGACAAAACGAAGCAGTTTGTGCAGAAAAGCATGTGTAGGTGTGCTCTTTATTGCCTTTGTTCTCCTAAGCAGATGGCTGCTGTGCTTACAGCCACTTCTGGTGTGAACCTGCTTAACTTCCTGGTGGACGGACAGCGAGGCAGAACGTGTAGGTGATTGCCAATGAGAAGAAAAACATTTTATGAAAGGCTCACAAGCCACTCCACCTTCAGGAAACAGATAATTACAGGCTGCATTATGAGCTGCGGTATCATGTCATAAGGTATAGTGACTCCACAGGACTGCTGAATGCGCTTTTACAGCGTGTGTTCCAATTGTAAAATGATGATTATACTCTATGATCCGTTTAATGACAGATATGGGGATTTTTTTGTTGCTCAGCCGGTATTTAGCGCATCTCAGTGTGGTGCTGTTAAACACATCTCACATTTTTAGAGACAAGGAACATAAATTCGGAGGTGGAGAAGAGAAAAATGCCCTTAATGGGAATCTCACTGGGTTATTTTTTAACAAGCCTGCAATTCACTGATCTGTCACAGCTTTATTTTTCTTTTTTTCTTGGAGTTCTTTCAGGTCAAATCTGACATGTGCGTGGAGATTATCGCCTAAATGTCCACCCTGTAGTCCTTAACCAGCGCTACTGGCTTCATTATAAGCACGGCTTTAATAAGTTCACAGCTGAATAAAGAAGACAACTACAATACAGTACAGGAAGAAGTCCCTACAGCACACATTTTAAGATAAAGATGTTATTTATTGCCCCCATAAGGGGAAATATGACTTGAAACATCATACTACTGCAGGCAGAGGCCCTATTATGAACATACTGGCTGTGATACATGAAATAATCCAGAGCCCTGCTTCTCAAATCACTACTTTTGCTGCCTTTAGTGGTACTTAGGAGAGATTTTAGTACAATTATCTGCAAGGGAAATAAGCAATTGACTGCAATGCTAAACTAATAAGTACTGAAACAAAAAGATTACTTCAAGCATGTTTGTTTTTACTTCACTGAAACATTCTTAAAAAAAACAGTCTGGAGGAGAACTCCAGTGAGAACTGCAGCAGACGACAGGGATCAGTGAAAACGTAATGCTAAAAGGAAGACAGAATGCCTCATCTATTTACAGATAGTATAGATGGACGGACGGACGAAGACAAACAGAGTCAACTCCCAGTATTTGTGGGGGGGGTTAGGGACCACATGAATAGTTGAGATCTGGAAATACCTGAGACCCTTCGTCTTCAGTGAAGCCGTCTCCAAGAAGGGACAGAGCCGGCAGGACTGCTCGATGACGCCTGGATCCTTCAAGGTTTGCAGCAAGATGCTGCATCTCGTCTATAAATCTGCTGTGGAGAGCGTAATCTCTTCTGCTGTCATCTGTTGGGGCAGCACCACCACAACCAGGGGCTTTAAGTGTAACTCACCCCCAAACCAACGTTATTTTGCTCATAAACTGCCTAAACAGGTTATTTAGGGATCTAGCTTCATGTTTCTGTGCAAATTTTGACATTTTCAAGTAAATTTGTTTAGTTTTGTGATATTTTGCCTAAAACTATCTCAGTGCTGCCCTCCTTTGGTCAAATGGTGCTTAGGCAGTTGAATTTTCCTGCTGGTTACAGCGGGACAGCCGGTCCATCTCGCTCTGGCCACGCCCACTCCACAGCGTTTTCTGGTGAAAATGGAAAAGTTTTGTTGCATTTCTACTGTTTTCATGACAACGACGAATGTTTCCTCTGACAACGGTACAATTTGAGAGCGGCTTTCAGGACGCAATGGTTTGACAATGCCTCAGTCTCCGTTGTCATGGAAACAGAAAAAATAGATTTCCTTGGTTTGTGCTCAGTGTGACAGAAATCAGAAGTGGCACCTCCCTACAGTTTTAAAAACCACAGAAGAAGAAAATATCAACAATGGCAAATAGCTTGAAGTTTGCTGGTTCTATAACTCAAAGTCACCTGAAGCAACAGTTGAACCTCATCGTCTGTCCACAGAAACACGTCGTTCGCTGCCAGATGGAGCGTTTATTCGTTGCTGCGGCTTTTAGACAGAGAGTTATCAAAGAACACAGCACCAGCTAGTGGCATGGTGAGAGAATTACGCCATTTTCACGTCTCTGCTGTTGCCGTGTAAATGGGGATCGTAATTAGAGCGCTGGTATGTACACGGAAAGAAATGGATCGCTGTCGCGTAAACAGACACACAGCGCCACCCGGTGGTGAGTTAGGAGTTGGAATAGTGATCCGAGCGTGGCCGCGGTGAGCATTGATTGATATCATCACTGGTTTATTTGCAACGTGGACACGGAGCGGAAAGCGTCTCCTCCGCTCTGACTGCTGGCGACGGTATGCTGCAGAACGGACGACGGTTCCTGGGGAACGTTCCCGCCATTAAACTCTCCAACAACACAGAAAAGAGTCACCAGATTTATCACTTGTTGGGGTTTTTTGTAGTACAGCCAGTTGATTAAATAAATTTAATCAGATTAATTGAATTATAATTTATAGATGCTTATTTTATTACTTCAAACACCAAATATACTTTAATATTTATTAATACACGCCGTGGAAACGGTCTTGGCACTGCCGATGGTATTCCTTATTTCCATTGTGGGGGGGGGGGGGGTTCAGCCAATCAGCACCAAGGAAAATCAGTAGTGTTCTTGGATTGGCTGCTTTTGAAAACACCAGCCATTCTCCCATCTAGTTGCCTTGCAGCTTGGTATTTCAGCTTCCCAAGCTGGGTTTTCTTTCGAATATTTCAGATATAGTCTAGGGGGAAAAAAATATCCACAAATAGGCAAATTTTCCACAAATAATTTTGGAGCTACATTCCATGGAAAAATCTGTGAATACTGAACCACAAACTGGAAGGGGTCCAAGATAGATAGATAGATAGATTTGTATAGAATGAAAAATCAGTTAACTGAAACGTCTCACACTGAGAAACCTGTAAAACCCACTGTGTCAACACATCCACTCATTAAAAGAAAATAACCCAGGACTTAGGACCATGCAGAGTTCCTGCTTTGTTAGCAGTCCTAACAGGGGCTGTTTGACCATCTGCTTTAATTACAGGTACACACTCTCAAGTTAATGCCCAAGTGACACCCGTGCAAAGGTGCAAATTAGTGTCCACTTGAGGAGCCAGAGGTTGTGGTGCAAATCAAACCGACAGCGTTGACTGCTCACAGGCATCAAGCACAAAACAATAACAATGCCTCCTGCGCCGTTGTTTAATTTTTATTTTTAAGCTGTAAAATTTCTGATTATTAATGAAAATACCAACTCAGAGGCTGTTTTTGTGAGGATTTATGTTGCACGGGAAACGCTTGGTGCTGTTGCATGTGCACACATGTAGGCTGAAGCACAGAATGCTGCCATCGTGTTTGGCATTTAGGTTTATGAAGCCTGCAGGGCGCATTAAACTGCTGCATTCCCAACATGCCTTGCTTTGCATCACACTGGCAGTTAGATTAATGGGAGCCGGTAGATTGTAATAGGGGAAAACAAGCGCCGAGTCGGACACGCTGCAAAAACACAAAATCCTACCAAGTGTTGTTGGACTAGTTTCTGGTGCAAATGTCTTAGTACACTTGAAATAAGACAAAACTAACTTAAAAAGAACTTTTTGGCACAATAAATAAGCTTGTTTTATTTAAATAACTCTTGAGTATAAATGAAATGCACCAGTTCCACTGGAAGATTTTTTCACTCATAACAGTGGTGTCCAAACTTTTTGCCATGAGAGCCAAAATTGTCAAATTGAAAGGACTTGTTTGGCATCAAACCGAGAAAAAGCTTGTCTTCTTCTTGTACTATTTGTTAATTTTTAACTGTTATTGACACAAATTACACAAAACATGCAAGATTTTAGTGAAACAAATATTTTAGTTTGGTTTTTGTAGAAAAGTAATCTATAAGTAATTGCTGAGCCAAAACATATAAACGGTCGCACATGATTGTCTTTTTAAAAGATGTGCTTATGTATGTTTTGCATCAAGAATACGACGTGTATCAGTGCTTGCTGTACCTAGTTTAATCATTGGGGACATGGAATAATTTGGGTTGTATTTAATACATAATTAGGATCTAGGCATAAGAATGCACTGCAAAAACACAAAATCTTACCAAGAACTTCTGTCTAGTTTCTAGTGCAAATACTTTAGTACATTGGAATAAACCAAAAAATAACTTAAAAGTAACTTTTCAGCAAGCTATATAAGCTTGTTTTAAGTAAATGAATTTTGAATATCGATACAAAAAGTACCAGTTCCAATGGCAGGAACAATTTCTTGTTATAAGTGAAAAAAATCTGTCAGTGGAACAAGTACTTCTTCTATTCAAGAATTATTGATTCAAAACAAGCATATATATCTGCTAAAAAGTTACTTTTAAGTTAGTTTTGTCTTATTTCAAGTGAACTAAGATACTTACACCAGAAACTAGACAAAACACCTGGTAAGATTTTGTTTTTGCAGTGGAGGAAATTAAAGAGAAATATTAAAAATCATAAATCTGTGTCTTGAATTGTGATTGGAGGCGGAATAAAATCCTTCAGGGAGCTACAAATGGCCCCGGGCCACACTTTGGACACCCCTGATCTATATCGACCACCTGTGCAGGACGGGCCAAATTTGTATCATTCCTGAACCACAGTCAGGGGCCGCACACAATCAGTCCAAGGGCCACAAATGGCCCCCGGGCCGCACTTTGGACACCTCTGACTGACAACAAGACATTTTTCCTGTTTTAAGTGTAGAACTAGTACATTTTGTATCTATATTAAAGAATTATTGACTTAAAACAAGCTTATTTTTCTTGCTGAAAAGTTATTTTTTCTGAAGTCAAGAGTGCTGAAATATTTGCACTAGAAACCAGACCAAAATTCTTGGTGAGATTTTGTGTTTTTGCAGTGCAATTTCGACCCCAAATTGCGCCTCTCTCCTCTCCTTCCACATCTGCAGCAGGCCAGCACCTCTGCAGAGGGCACGACACAGGGGAAACCTACAGTATTACTTTTCACTTTTCACTCACGCTCACCTCTGACTCATGGGTGTTACCGGAGTGAACTATCAACTAATCAGCTTTCCACACATATCTTCCCACCGTCGGCAGTTTGCGTGTAATTCTGTTGCCGGGACCGGATTGTAGAGGAGGGTGAACTCTGAAATCAAGGAGTCATTAGCTGAGGAACAGATTGTCTTTTCTTCCAGCGCTTGTCCTTCAGATAAACAGGCCTGAGTGGCGACATATGATCCGTTCGACTAACACGGTCCATCCTGACCAACTGATGGCAGGAACAGCAATCAGGCAGGAGGTCATGAGGACGACACTGAACATCGAGCCTTTACGACTGAGGGCGAAATGCAGACGTATTTGCACACAATACTGGCAGAAAAATGTGTAAAACATATTTATACCTCTTCTTCACAGTTTGTCAGGTTGACACCATAAACTTTAATGTGTTATATTGGGATTTTATGACAGATCACACAAAGCAGAGCATAAGAGTGAAAGTGTAGTAAAATCATACATAAATCTTTTTAAAAAGTAGCAAATAGAAAGTCTGACGTGCTACTGTTTGCAGCCCCATTTCCTCTGCTATCCCAAAAATAAAACTCAGTCCACTGCAAAAACACAAAATCTTACCAAGTATTTCTGCTCTAGTTTCTACTGCAGATATCTTGAAAACACCTGAAATAAAACAAAACTAACTAACAAGTAACTTTTCAGCAGATATAGGAGCTTGTTTTCACTCAATAATTCCTGAATAGTGATGAAAAAGTTCTCGTTAGAAGTGAAAGAATCTGCCAGAGGAACAAGACATTTTAATTTATAATATGGGAAAAACATCTTGTTCCTCTGGCAGATTATTTCACTTAAACTAGAACTTTGTCATCAATATTAAGGAATTATTGTCTAAAAACAAGCTCCTATATCTGCTGAAAAGTTACTTGTAAGTTAGTTTTGTCTTATTTCAAGTGTTTTTGAGATGTCTGCAGTAGAAACTAGACCAGAAAGACTTGGTGAGATTGAGTGTTTTGCTGTGTAGTCGATGGCTGAGTAAAGCTACTGTCATGAACAAACTGTTATTTTGCTTAAAATGGAAAACTTTTCACATAATGAATTGATTTTTGCTTCCTAAATATGTGAATTTCTGACTGAAATATATATTTTTTTGCTTCATTTTATCTGTTTGTTACATGTTGGATTCATGCTAATTTGTGTTTAAAGATATAACTGAATTTTATTTTACTTGTTACATAAAATGTCTGATTAATCAGAAATCTCATGAGGCCCCCTGCAGTACCTCTGCAACGGAGACCTCTGGTTTAGATCATGTTATATTTATGTTACAATGGCCTAGTCAAAGTCCAGACCTCAGCCCAGTTGACAATATGTGACAGTACTTGAAAATCTGACTAAGCCTGAGCTGTTTGCACACAAGAACAGGCAGAAACACACTGAATTTGTGGTGGTGTTGTGACTAAATGTGTGGTATAAATACTTTTGAAAGACGACCTATTATTGTAACAATTAATAAAATAAGGTAAAAGCACAATTGTAGGTAGAATGTTCTTCACACTGACTAACGATGATTATTAAGAGAAAAAAAAAAAATCAAGCAAAATGTTTTTTTTCCTGTGTCTCCTGCTGGAACCTGGTGTTCTGTCAGCCGCCCCAACCCAGGCAGTAACTGCCATTAATTAGTCTGATAAATTACGTCCAAAACAATGACATGTTTAAATGGTTCAATTTAGCTCAAATCCTAAATGAGATATTACATCAAAAGCCGTCCGTTTCTCTCTTTTCGCCTGTTTAAAAAGGCTCACCGCCTTCCTGAAAGCGTTTTAAAGGTTACGATTTCCTCAGATGATAAAGCGCTACCTTTTAATGAAATTCTAATTAGTAATTTCATGGACTTTGTTACCAACCGTATCTGATTAGTGCACATTTTCACAGCCTACTTTAATTAAGAACACTTAGAGCACAGTTTCAGACATTCCCCACTTGAAGAAGGAGCTCAGCTCCTCAGAAAAAAAGAATCTTACTTTGTAAACACTAATTTCCTTTTTTCAATTAGATTAAATAATTTTCTTTTTCCTGAGTGTTTATGAAAATATCTTTTCTCCCCAAGTCTGTTCCAAATACCCTTGAACATGAAAAGTGCACTGATGATAAGTTTCTAATCCAATTGAATTTTGCTTATTATTTAATTTGATGGCGACACAATTAGACCCCTACTGTGTTTTCATCTGTTGTATTTAGGAACTTTTCATTTACAGATTTTCCATTTGTTTATGACAGTGCTGTGAAAACTGTTTCCCCCTAACAGATGCCTTCATGTTTCTACTATTTTAAAGATGTTCAGCAAAGAATAAATTAAATGAAATGTAATATGGGAGCGATGTCCCATTTTTCTGCTGATGCATTCACTTGTGCTCCACATGTTGCTTTTGGAGCCTACTTCGTGTTGTCAGATAGGTTCTATTTAAGTCGTTTCAGTGGCTAATTCAGGATTAAGCAAGGGGGTCAATTAGTTTTCACACTGGGATGTGTTTTCTTCTACTAAATGAAACCATGTTTTGCTGCGTCACAACCATTTACACATTCCTGGCGTGCTGCTGGACTTAAAGAGTTTGGAATATAATCTGATTTAACTTTTATTCAAATGCTTTCCGACTTTGAGATCTAATCCTGGTTTCACAGTCTGAACTCTGACCGCAAACATCAACTGGGCTTCAGCTGGAACCCGACGTGCATCGAAGCTTGACGTGGGAGTCTTCCTGCCACGGGGGAGGGCTTTTGACACAGCGTTCACCCAGCGGACCCGCTCAGGGTCCCTAACCACACGAGTGTTTCCACGGTGGTGAAACAGTTTCGGTCTGACTGACATCCCTGAGCTGTGCAGGGTGGGGGATGCAGTTTTAAAAAAAACCCCACAAAGCGTGACAGACCACCTTGGCCCTACCTCCGTCGCCCCATCTCTCATTTTAAACATGGAGTCCGGCCTGTCAAGTCACAAGCTGGAGCTGTAATTTAGGCTAATAATTACCAGACATCACCACAATGAAACATCAGTGTCTGAACTTCTTTGGACCAAACTAAATTTTAATACATTCGGAAAAGGTTGGCCGGAGGCAAGAACCCTGCACACTGGGAAAAGGCGAGCGCACATGTGGAAGCACTTTGGGAAGTGATAAATGATTTGAAATCCGCAGCGTCCCCGAAAATGGAAATTAGGCCGAACAGGTGTTAAATGGGAACCACTGGTGCATGTTGAGCAGTGGGGGGGGGGTCCCTGGTCTTCGGGGCCAGATGTGACAGGGTCCGGACTCAGATGGGATGGGGGGGGGGGGACGTCGGTGGGTGCTCATGGCCTGAGGTGTGTGATGTGGAGGCCCTGTGTGACCTTCCCTTCCCTCTAAGAAATACCAGATCACTTGTGTCAGCTGTTCAAGTTGGGGGGGTTCTGTTCCCCACAGAAATATTTGGTGTATAATAACTTAGAGCAGGGATGTCCAAAGTGTGGTCCAGGGGCCATTTGCGGCCCTCTGGATGATTTTTGTTTGGCCACTCGGTTCACAATTCAAGAAAGGAGAAGATTCGTAATTAATTCGTGATTTTTGCAGATGAAAAACATCTTTTTAAACATTTATTTATTTATTTAGGTAAAGGAAAAGTATTTTTTTTAATGAACAATGTTTTATGTTTTCATTGATTACAATTAAAGCAGCGAGCACTGCCCAACCATTGTTGCAAAAAACGTCAAAACGAAAAGAAAAGAAAAAGAAAGTAAAAACGAGGACAATAGACCCAAGAAAAGTTTTGGAAAATATTCACCTGTCATTTAATACGGCAACTGTGCAGGGCCCTGTTTACATTTTGAATCAACAATAATTTACAGATTCCTTTTCTACAAAATGTAGACTGCTTTGCTTTATTAGTATATTGTCTATTTAGAATGTTATTGAGGAGATAAAATCATCAAATGTCTTAAGAAATGCATCCTTTTAGTTTTATTTTATTTTTTTTAATGTTCCCCTTGACTTCTCTCAACTTAATTTTGACCCTAATGGCAAAAAGTTTGGACACTACTGACTTAGAGCATGTGTAAAAATATATTTTCACCTGGTATCTGCTGTATTCCAGTTACACGGCCTTGGAATTGCATCGTCTTTGAACAGATCCTCTCTTTAAGGTGGATAATTGCCATAAATTGGAGTTTTATTCACAATGGGTGAGTAGAACAGCCATCTAGTGAGAAAGACACCTTTTCCCTCGCTCTGTCTCATGCCCTCAGCTGGTATTTTGATCATCCCCCTTAATGCTGAGATTTCATGCACATCCAGGCTAGCTTCTCTGCACCTGAAGGAGGCAGGTTAAACGTGTTCAGCCATTTACGTCGTCGCTGGTAAAGAATGAGAAACACAATAGAGGCGATTTCTTGTGTAAGAGAAAATAAAAGTTCTCAAACGTTGGAGCGACTGAGTAGTGTTGTAGCCGACAGGAGAAAAATGACTCCTTCACTTCCCTGAACGGCCAACCTTCATTTTCGTCAGGAGAGCACAGACCCCGCTGATCAGGGGTGACTTTCCATATGGACCGCCATAACAGAGCATGAAAATCTGTCTGTGCTTCTGATTCAGGGCTAAATTAAATATTATTTCACTGCTTTTTAAGGAACTTGTGCCATAACTCACTATATTCGCAGTTTGGCATTCGCAAATTTTTCTGTGGAACGCAACACCAAATTATTCATGGAAAATTTGCAAATTAAATTTTTTTCATAGATCATAGCTAAATTATTCTAAAGAAAATGCAGCTGGGGAAGCTGAAATGCTGGGACAAAATGCTACCTAACATGCTGTTGGCTGGCGCTTGCAAAGCAGCCAATCCAGGAGCGCCTTTTTTTTTTTTTTTTTTTTTTTTTCTATGGCACTGATTGGCTGAGCCCCTAGGAGCAGAGATAAGGAAGACTGTAGATGTTAGCTTAGCGCTAAGCCGGCTTCCACTGTGTGTATTAATTAATGCATATTAAGGTATATTTGCTGTTTGAACTATTAAAAATAGGAAATTATAAGAGTTGTTGAGTTTCAGCAGTTCGTGAGCTGTTGTGTTCCCTAACTCATGGGTCCACTGTGTACAAATAAGGCAGTTTTTAGCTTTAGCTCAACCTTAGGCTTTGCAGCAGGCGAATGCGACCCAAGCCCCCCGCCCACCATATCTGATTGTTTTCGAAGCATCTGCAGTCTGAACGGTCTTGTCGCATTTCATCTGACTTTTACGTCATTGACGTGAAACATGCGTCATAATTCTGCACCAGAAGAAGCCGGACGTGGTAAATCCGGACATAAACAATGGCTGGAAATTATAATTATGAACTTATGAAAGACGTTTGCGTCACTGAAGTTGCAGTCGATGATCCACAAAAGGCCATTTCTGTTAGTTGTGCTTTCTTTTTATTAGCTTCCTTTGTCTTGTTATGATCTTTTGACAATACTGTCAGCTCCAATTGCTCGATGACTTTAAAATCATCCATAAACGGCAGCTGCCATTGTTACTACTGTAAACCATGCGCTGCTGTAACGTCTACGTTCTTCTTCTGTGCACACGGGTCGATTTGGGTTCGTAAACCGTCCACCCAGAAGTCTGTTTGCGGTCGCATTTAATTACTATGAACGACCATGCAAAAAAAAATTTCAGATTTCAGCAAAAAATCTGAATTGAGCTTCAAGATCTGCTGTGTGGATGTAGCCTTAGATTGACACATCCATGAGAGCTGCAATGAACAATCAGATCAAACTTGGACTTAACCATAATCTACGAGCAGACCACTTTATTAGCAGTTCCTGTCAGTACTGGGTTGGACCCCCTTTTAACCTCAGAACTACCTTAACTCTTCATGACATATAGATTTAACAAGGTTTCAGAGATTAGGGTCCAAATGGACGGACAGCGTCACATAGTTGCAGCAGATTGGTCGACTCTCCCGTCCAGCCACATCCCAGAGGTGCTCTGTTGGACTGAGATCTGGCGACTGTGGAGGCCACTGGAGAACATGTTAAAGAAACCAGTTTGAACTTATTCGAGTATTATGGTATGGAGGATTATCCCACTGAAAGTAAAGATCAGAACTGATAGAGGAGAAGGGAAGCGACCAACAACAATACTCATACAGGCTGGGGTGTTTAAATAATTTGGTGATGATAGGGCCCAGAGTGTGCCCTGTTTAAAGTCACTTAAATCTGCCTTTCATCTCCTATTCTGATACTTGGTTTGAACTTCGGCAAGTTGCCTTTGCAATTACTTATGCTGTCATGAAAGCATAATGTGAGACAAATAATCTGTGAAAAAGTCAAGCTCCGCTGCCCTGTGGTCCTACTGCCATCTGCAGAAATGCACCGCTCCCTGTCAGAAACAACCAATCAGAGCCAGGAGGAGGGTCTTATGCTGTCAATCATGCTTGTGTATACGCTGCTCCCATCCTTTCTCCACCATTAGCACATTTAGCAGCATGTACATGAGGGTGATTGACAGCACTAAGCCCCTCCTCCTGGCTCTGATTGGTTGTTTTAGGTCGGGAGCGGGGAATTTCTGCAGATGGCTGTAGGACCACACGGAGGAGGCAGAGAAGCTCGATTTTTTTTTTTCACAGATTATCTGTTGCATATTACAAATGTGTTACAAAACATTGTTTATAAAAGTTACATACTATAGCCTTAAAAAGGTGTACATCATAAAACGGCTGGATAAGAAATGAGAGGCCTGATCGTGGAGGTTACAGAAAACAAAAGTTAGTTGGCCTCTACCCTTTAATTTTGGACCACCTGAGCACCGATAGCTAGAAAAAAAATAACTCCATCTTTACATAACTGAACTCCCAACCTTCAGTTTTGTCAGGAAAACATAGCAACTCATACCCTCCTGATTCCTGATGATATTTCCTTCTTCCCTTTCCCCCCCGTCAATCACACCCCCTCCGCTGATTTCATGGAAAACGTTCTCAGACTACCTCAATCGTCCACTTGTTTCGACTAGGGGGCTCTCGGGTTGTTGTTTCAACCAGCTGTCAAAGCACGAGGAGTCGAAACTGGGCACGTCTGCCACATAGGGCGATGTCGGCGCGGCTCCACAACCAGAGAACTCATCATTTCCACGAAGATTGCTGTACTTGTTGAGAAAACGGACAGCTGTTAGGACTCTGTGGTATTTCAAGAGCATAGACTTCACACTAATGGAGTGGCATGCTGCCCAGATGGATCCTAATCCTATCTATACATCAGCATAAGTTAACCATTTCATTAACCCCCGCTGTACCCGCCGCCGCCGCCGCAGTGAGCTGGCTGTTTAGCTGCATTGTTTAGCTGTGACACCGGCGTATGGGGGGGTTTAATTGGCTATTCCATTAAAAACACAGACAAACTAATTTAGTAGAACCTGTCCTCTTTAAATCACAGGAACAAAGAGTAGGAGGGTGGAAATCAATCTCGGCTTTGTGCCTGAGCCGCTGACCCGTTCATGCTTTGAAGATTGCTGCTGTTAAAAAAAAAAAAGAAGAGAAAAGCATCTGAGAAGTTATTTAACTACAAACAGAGCCTACCTTCCCCATTCCAGCTGCATAATCAGGCATAATAAGTGACTGCAAAGGTCCACTTAATGTATTTCTAACACTGGAGACCTGCTAATCCTGTCAGGGGGAATGAAATAGAGGGGAGGGAGGGGGGAGACCATGCAGAAGCCCAGCCATGGAGCTGAGCATTTAACTCCATAACCGTGCAGGCAAATGCCTGGGCGCCTTTCACACAAAAAGAGAAAGAGAGGGAGAATAAGCTGAGCTTCATGTTTCAGCCCAGAGTGCGGATCCATTTTTCCGCTTTAGTGGCCGTCGAGGAACAGTGGGAATAACAACAACAGCAGCCGAGGCTGTAAAAGCCTTCCTTACTGGGCTGAGTCCTCATAAACCTGAGCCATTATCACTCTCTTTATGGGCAGTTAAATGAAGAGCCCTTCAGATCAGCTCTGTGTGCTTACTTATGTGGACTACAGCCCCCTCCCTCGCTTCTCTGTCATTTGTAACAAAGCATTCAGACCTTTCTAGACTCACCTTTCTGACTTGGAAATCATCTGTTTGCCGTTTGTCATTGATGTCAGATATTCTTGATTCCAGCTACTTTTACCAGAGTTAAACGACCAGTAATAAAAAGCAAAAGGAGTATAACGAGGGAAATGTTGAGCCTTCAAGCACTGTTGCCCTGTGAATAATTCGAGCACAAAACGTGGAGAAAACAAACAAAAGAGTCCCCAAATCCACAAACGTGCCGAGGCTCATCAGATATCGCGTTTTCCCCAGCTTTGTTTGTCAAAACACCTTTTATGGTGGTCTTTGAAATTCAGAGGCCCCATTAACAGTTCAAGCATATAATCACATCACCGTAATGAGGTATTAATTAAGAGAGGGGCATCTATTGGCCCGCTAAACAGCCTCATAAACAATCGACAGGAGATTTGTGATTTTTGACTCCATGACACCATTAAACAAATCAATATTGGGTTTTGCAGAAATGCTCTCCGGCTGGCTCCCGCGCCGGTCTTTGCCAATCAGCTCCGTTGAATACTAATGAGGGAATTAGCCGCCTCGTATTCCGCATGTGTCCCATCAAACAGATCCTTATCAAGTGAGTCTCATTTGCATGGAAGAAGACTCTGCTTTGTAGGTAAAGATTTCACAATATGTCACTCATTATGCCACCCCACCCCAACTCACTCTCCTCCACTTGTCTCTCATTTTCTGGTAGACTCTTGAATACCCCCATGACCACCGCCGTCACTCCGACACTCAGATTTAGCGGCTCCGTTTGGTTTTCTTGTCCACCAGAGTCATGAGGGTGTAACATAATAGACATAAAAACTGTTTTCAAGACTGTGTACATCTGCAATATGTCTGCAGTTAGTCCTTCCTAGCATGGTGGCAGCAGCTGGTAGTTGTTCGTGGAAGCTATGGTGGTATTGTCTGAATGCGCTGCAAAAACACAAAATATTACCAAGTATTCATGGTCTAGTTCCGAGTGCAAATTTGTTTTTGAATTATTTTATTTATGATTTTATGTAAATGAACACACATACAAAACATACATAAACAAATAAACATAACATAAGGCAAAGGGTTACTTTGAACCCCAGTCTCCTCCCACCCTCCCCAAAACAACAACAAAAAAAAGTCAGTGCACAGTGTGAGTACAAAACTAAAGAAGAAACATTATTCTAAGTGTTTGGGGCAAGAGATGCATCGAGATGAAGGGCTGCTAGATTTTCAAGAAGGTATTTATTTCTGTAAACCATCTTTCTAGTGCAAATGTCTTGAATAAACTTGAAATAAGACAAAACTAACTTACAAGTAACTTTTAAGCACGATATAGGAGCTTGTTTTAAGTCAATAAAAAGTTCTAGTTATAAGTTAAATAATCTGCCAGTGGAACAAGATATTTTAACTTATAATATGGGAAAAATATCTTGTTCCACTGGCTGATTATTTCATGATAACTAGAACTTTTTCATCAATATTAAGGAATTATTTACTTAAAACAAGCTCCTATATCTGCTGAAAAGTTACTTGTAAGTTAGTTTTGTCTTATTTTAAATGTATTTTCACTAGAAACTAGACCAAAAACACTTGGTAAGATTTTATGTTTTTTGCAATGAAGAACAATAATTCTGTGACTCACCCAAATATACCACGCCAAATGCAAAGTTTGGATGTTGATTGATTACGGACCAGAGTTTGTTTCCCCCGTCGGTCCGGACCTTTTTGTTTTTAAGGGTTTTTTTTTTTTCAACTACAGGAAATATGTGTCTTTTTGGACTTCACGAGCCACCGTTGCTGGGAATCATAGTAAAAAATGAGCCCTTCAGAGCTGCTAATGCTGCTACTGCAGGTACTGATTGAACTGAAATCATACCTGATTTGGTGTTTTCTGCTCAGCGATGCTGCTGCCACCATGTTGTGGGTCAGAACAAGCAGAGCTTCTCGTCTCATTCAGCTTGCACGCCATTCCAAAATTAGTAATATCCCATCATGAAACCTGTGTTGAATGAGCTGCTCTTGACATTCAAAATGTTACTGCAGTTTTAATAACAGCGCAAATGTGCACAACAAAAATGCAGCACAAAATTGTTCCATGTTTGTTTTCTTTCCGGGTCTGTGCTCCATTCAGCCCCCGTCATTTCTGTCCAATGGGAGCAACGATTGCCGCCCACATGGCCTTGTTTACAAATTATAGCCCGCTTGCAAAAAAGCACAATATGAAAGCAAACCACATCAAACGAAAAAAGTAAACTCCGCTTTTGGTCCGGACCAAACAAGCAGACCAAAGGACTTTCCTGGTGTGAATACACCCTAACGCTTGAAAAATGGGTCAAAATTCCACATGAGCAAAGTATGTGACTAATTTCGCCATACAGCAGACATTTTGAACTTATCATTACCAAGAAAGGCTTGTTCACAAAGTATTCAATACATTTCTTTAAGTGTGTTCAATAATTATTGCCCATTACCCATAGCCTTATGGGTAATGGGCAAATATGGATAAATTATTGAAAAAGCTGTGTTTCAACAGTTAAACAGCTTCCTAACAATGACCAACCACTTTGATGTCTTTCAGTCTGGTTTCCGTGCTCACCACAGCACTGAGACTGCCCTCGTCAAAGTGTTTAATGACATCCACACAAATACAGACTGTGGAAGAACTACAGTGTTGGTTCTGTTGGACCTCAGCGCAGCATTGGACACTGTTGACCATGAGATATTATTGAAGCGACTGGAGAGCTGGGTCGGACTCTCTGGTACGGTATTCAGTTGGTTTGAATCCTACCTAAAGAACAGGGATTTCTTAATAGGTAACTTCTCATTGGAGCGGACAGAAGTCACATGTGGAGTACCCCAAGGTTCAATCCTGGGACCCCTCCTATTTAATATCTACATGCTCCCATTAGCTCAGATTATAACAAGTTATAAGATTAGTTACCATAGCTACGCAGATGATACACAGCTCTATATTACCATCTCACCAGGTGACTCTGAACCCATCCAAGCACTGAACAGATGCTTAGAACAAATCAATGCATGGAGGTGCCAAAACTTTCTCCAGCTGAACAGAAGCAAAACTGAAGTTATTATCTTTGGACCTAAAGAGGAACGATCTAGAGTCAGCGCGCAGCTTCAGTTATTCCAGCTAGAAACTAGTAATCAGGCCTGAAATCTGGGTGCAGTGATGGACTCAGACCTGAATCTTCATAAACACATAAAGACAGTTACAAAGTCAGCCTTCTATCACCTGAAGAACATTTCCAGGATTAAAGGACTAATATCTCAACAAGATCTAGAGAAACTCATCCATGTGTTTATCTTTAGTCGCATTGATTACTGCAACAGTGTCTTAACAGGTCTGCCTACAAAGTCAATCAGACAGCTGCAGCTGATCCAGAACACTGGTGCTCGTGTTCTCACTAAGACCAGGAAGATAGAACATCACCCCAGTTCTAAAGTCCTTCCACTGGTTCCTTGGAGCTCAGAGAATAGACTTTAAAATACTTCTGCTGTTAGTTTATAAATCACTGAATGGCTTAGCACCAAAATACATTAAAGACCTGTTGCCATTGTATCAACCTTCCAGACCACTCAGGTCTTCTGGTTCTGGTCTGCTCTGCATCCCCAGAATCAGAACCAAACATGGAGAAGCAGCTTTCAGTTTTCATGCAGCACTAATCTGGAACAAACTTCCAGAAAACTGCAAAACAGTGGAAACACTGAGTTGGCTAAAAACCCACCTGTTTAAAGTTGCTTTTGATTAGTCCTAAATGGAACATTGATCAATATTTTCTGGATGACCCTTATGATTTTGATGAATTGATATTTGCTCGATGACTTTGATGATTGAAGTTTTTATGATGTGAACTGCCTTGCGGCTGAAATGTGCTTTACAAATAAACTTGAATTTGAACCATATTTACGGACCAATATATTTACTGAAAAAAGGTGATGTGTTTAAAACGTCTTTTATCCACTGATTGTGAAAAAAAATCCATACAAATAAAAAAATAAAATAAAATCATAGTAAATTGTCACCAGTTTTTTTCAGGACAGACATAAGGCTGAGCACAGAACCCCAGGGTCAGGAATACTTTCTGTGGGAGAGAAAAACAAAGAGAGTTCACAAAGTTAATGAAGGCGGTAATTGCAAATAATGCATGAATGAAGAGCAACAGGAGCAAATAGCAAAGTGAGGAAAAGGGGTCAACATGACCTGCAGCAGTTAAACTGCGTAAGCAGCAAAACTGGAAAACCTCAAGTTCACACGGTAGGAAAGGCAGAAACCTGACCTTTTAAGTCTGTATTGCAGAAACACATTGTTATGTATTTTTACTGCTATAGCTAGGCCTGTCGCAATAAGCAGGGAATCAATCGCATGACAAGTTAAAATGAGCTCAGTAATTTCCATTCTGATGATTAATAGTTTTTGAAGGGCAATTTTGTTTACAGAGACTTTATAATCTGTTTTATTTATGATTTTGGTTGTGTTTTATTTTGGATATTTAAAATATGTTAAATTACTAAATAAATACAGAATATGGAAAAAAAAATAGAAAAAATACATGATGAAAAAAGGAAACAAATAAAACGATAAGATTGGAAATAAAATGAAAAATTAAATAATAATGATGATGTTAAGTGTTCTTTATAAAATTAAAGTTTCTTGGTCTTTGAGAGGGCGAACTTGCATTATTTTGCAATTATCAATATATCACTTGGAAATGGCCTAAAAACAATATTATTGTTTATCGCAATAATTTCTGGGACAATTTATCGTTCAGCAAAATTTGTTATTACAGGCCTAGCTATAGCTGCGGCTTTAAGCTCAGAGAAATAAAACTACAAAGTGAATATTTTCATATATTCTTTCAAAGTACTCTTGGTATGTTCATACACACTTCGGAATGTTGCAACGTTTATTTGTAATTGTTGCAGCCTAAAATTACAGATTTTGCGGCATCTTTTTCAAAAAGTTGCGGCCAAAGTTGTGAATTTCTTTAAGCTTTATTTTTGTCATAGGGTGTTATAAGAAAGTTGAAATTTGAAATTGATTGAGGGGTGGAGTTGACTTGGGGGGAATGATGGAGGATGGTGGCCGCCACCCATTTGTTGCGACCGGGATGGTATGAAGGAAATTTATTTTGCGGTTTGTTCATAAAGCTACATTTGTGCTTTGTAAACATCAGCTGCAACGCTGGAGCGCAACCCGTTGAGTTCCGTCTATCCGCCTGCATTTCCGCTCCACTCGCCACGCATTTCGCCACCGTTCCCTCCAAGCCGCCCACCAGGCAGCAGCTCCGGGAGGAATAAAAATCCAATAAAAGAAAGGCTGCATCGCGCCAGTCAATTTAAAAACCCGGACATTTTATTTAATCAATTAAATTCCCTGGAAAAAATGTTTAAAAAGTTGCGATGACTGGTGAACAATGCAAGTCTGCACAAAAATTGTGAATGATAAGTGAATTTGGGTGAATAGTTGCAATCGCAACACTGCAAAAACACAAAATCTTACCAAATATTTCTAGTCTAGTTTCGAGTGCAAATATCTTGAATACATTTGAAATAAGGCAAAACTAACTTACAGATAACTTTTCAGCACAATATAGAAGCTTGTTTTAAGTAAATAATTCCTTAATATTGATGAAAAAGGTCTAGTTATAAATGAAATAATCTGCCAGTAGAACAAGACATTTTACCTTATAATATGGGAAAAATGTCTTGTTCCACTGGCAGATTATTTCACTTATAACTGGTTTCATTGATATTAAGGGTTTATTGACTTAAATCAAGCTCCTACTTCTTGCTGAAAAGTTCTTTTTAAGTTAGTTTTGCCTTATTTCAAGTGTACTAAGATATTTGCACTGGAAACTAGACCAAAAATACTTGGTAAGATTTTGTGTTTTTGCAGTGAACATTTCAACTTCCTGCAGGGACTGTGTAGTGTGCCAACAAATGCAATCAATTACCTGTAAAAGTAGAATTTTATTAAAAAGGGCTTCATGTGACTCAGTCTGTTTATTTTTATTTGTATTTTGACTGTTTCATTCTTTGTGACACTTGTTCGAAACGATCAAATGTCAGCAGTTCCTTCTCCAAGTTTAGGTTTCAGCAGGTGAGCCCAGACAGACAGAGCAGCTAATTTAATCTATCATGGGAGCGCTCTCCGCTCTGAAATGAGTGACAGAGGACGGCCTGTTGTCTTTGTGCTGCGTGTGTGGCCGCGGGGCGCTGAGCTAATGCAGGAGATTGACTCTTAATTGCAGAGGGGAACGCTCATCTTTTCTCATTAATGAGACGCAGTCAGAGCCTGGAGATTTTCCTCATCGCACAAACACACTCCTCCACCAGCCAGGTTAAGTGATGTTTGGATTGTTGGCTTCCCAGCGTAGGATTTTTTTTTTCCCAAAGCAATGTGGACACAATCAAGATGGGAGTGAGAGAGGAGTTGAAGGAAGACAGTTGTGTGTCTGTGTCTGTTTCTGTGTATAGTTGGGGGGGTAGGAGGTGTCTCTGAAGTGGAGCAGTCACATGTGTGATACAAGCCCAGAAGAGGCAGGTCTCAGTCCAAGGGGCTGGTGAAGCCTCTCCACAGGGCCTAACGAGGCAGATGAGAAGGCCATTTATGGGATCATGTTTCATTTGCATCCATCCAGCCTCCAGATCAAAAGACAATGTTAATTTGAGAGCTGCGCCAATGGCAAGCGAGTGTTTCCCGATGGGTACAGATGCTGTGGGTGAAGCAGAGCAGGGCAAGTGCTGCTCCACTGTCTGTCTGCATGTCTGTGAGTCTGGAAGTGGGGGTTAACCTCCGCCTAAAGAACGACCACTGGCTCCCCATGATGCATAACCGTGAGGGATTAGAGAGCACAAAGCAGCAGACTGTTTGGTGCAGCACTAAAATGTGCTCCTCCAGGGCTCATTGAAAAATGATTGCCGATTAAGTGTTTGAAGTCCGCCAAAGACGAGTGTGCGTTTTCAGTGGGACGACGATGAAACTCTATCTCTCCTGCTTATGCAGGCAATTTTCCGTCTCTTTTCCCACTAACTGTACCGCTATGTGTATTCTCTTCTCGCGCTTGGAGTTGGGGTTGCCAAACTCATTCCACCTCTTGGACCCCGGCTTGACTGGAAGCCAGACAACCAAAAATGATAAGAGTGAATTAAGATGTTACTCTCCAGCAGGAATGTTATTATACCGCCAGAGAGTGCCGATGATTTCCCTGTGAGAACAACAGGTGAGCATGTGGAAAATAACTCTGTCTAAATAGTTCCTAATACAGAGTCTACACAGATAAAATGATGTTTATTATGTCTTCAAATCAACTCATGCATGATAAATCAGGACAAGTCATCTGCATCCATATTTAGAACAGAATTAGGGTCAGAATTTCTAGCAGGAGCTTGACAAAGTACTCTTAGATCTTAAGCTTTTCCACATTTTGTAACATTACAACTTTAAGCTTTAATGTAGTTTATTTGAATTTTACAAGATGGACCAACATAAAGAAGAATCTCTCAACAGAAGAGCTATAATTCGTTCCTTTTACAAATCTGGCTTTTATGGAAGAAAGTCATTGCTGAAGGAAACCCATAAGAAGTTTTACTTGCAGAGATACAAGAAACTCCATGGCAGTTTGCTCAACCAGTCTACATGTGTTTTGTGAACTTGAAGAAAGCGTTCGACTGTGTTCCTCAGGGAATCCTGTGGGGGGAAGTCCGGGAATATGGGGTCGAAGGCCCTTTGATACAGGCTGTTAGGTCCCTGTATGACTGTGTCAGAGCTTGGTCCACAGCACCAGCAGTTGTTTCCAGTAAGAGTTGGACTCCACCAAGGTTACCCCTTGTCATCGATTCTGTTCATAACTTTTATGGACAGAATTTCTCGGCGCAACCAAGGTGTTGAGGGGATCCGTTTTGGATGTCTGCTCTTTTCGGATGATGTGGTCCTATTAGATTCATCAGGTCGTGATCTACAACTCTCACTGGAGCAGTTCACAACCGAGTGTGAAGTGGCCGGGATGAAGACCAGTGCCTCCAAATCCGAGGCCATGGTCTTGAGCCGGGAAAGGGTAGAGTGCCTTCTCTGGGTCGCGGGGGAGGTCCTGCCTTAAGTGGAGGAGTTTCAGTATCTCGGGGTCTTGTTCAGGAATGGGGGAAAAATGGAGCAGGAGATTGATAGACAGATTGGCGCTGTGTCAGCAGTGATGCAGGCACCCTACCGGTCTGTTGTGGTTGATCTATGTTCCGACCCTCATTTATGGTCATGAGCTTTGGGTTGTGCCCGAAAGAACGAGATCACAGATACAAGCAGCCAAAATGAGTTTCCTCCACAGGGTGTCTCGGCTGTCCTTTAGAGAGAGGGTGAGAAGCTCAGTCATCAGGGAACAATTCAGAGTACAGCCGCTGCTTCTCCACGTCGAGAGGAGCCAGTTGAGGTGGCATCTGATTAGGATGCCTCCTGGACGCCTTCCTGGTGAGGTGTTCTGGGCATGAAGTGCCAGAAGTTGGTTTCAGTTGTGAGGCAAAGAATCAGTAGGATTTATCCATTTACCCGTTATTTTTCTCAATGTCCGGGCTAATTACTGTTAGCTATACAAGCTAATAACATGAATTTATCTGCATTTCAGACATGTTTGAATGTGTACTTTGGTGGGGGGGAAATGTAATGAAATAAACTGTTTACTTCTGCAGATATCACCCTGGTTTAAGACAACAGGAGCCATATTGGATTCTTAGAACAGATTGGTTTAAAATACTTTGTCATTCCCTCTTGAAATTTTGACTTCAGAGCACCTTTCTAATGACTTATTCCAACATGAATATTTTAACATTGCACTGTTTTCAGTTCTTTTTGTCTTTTAATTTTTGACAAAAGACAACAAAATGAAAAATGTCTACTGTGGTATGGTTTTAAAATACTTTGATGTGCGGCATTTGGAAAACATAGTATTTAGAGAAGTGGTGCTCTAGATCTAGTGTTAGAATGGCCTAGTCAAAGTCCAGACCTATATATAAAAAAAAAATACTCACTATCCAATCTGATTGAAATAACCTAATAGTGATGTGTTTGTGCTGTGGGAGAAGGCCAGAATACCTGGAGAGAACCCACTTATCCACCGGGAGAACATGCAAACTCCATGGAGAAAGATCCCAGGCTGGGATTCAAACTCAGGACCTTCTTGCTGAAGGCCATGTACCACCAAATACTTTCAGCACCAGAAGATGGTTCTACAAAGTATTGACACAGGCCAGCTAAATGCAAATGCAAATGCATTTTCAGGTTTTTATTAAAATGCTGCATTGATTTCCTTCCACTGTGTGAAAATGCTTTACTTTGTGTGAGTCTGTAACTTAAAATCAGAATAAAATACAATGAAATTTGTGGTTGTAACTGTGAATAAGTCAAAAGGGGTGTGAATACCTTTCTAAAGGGGTGGTATTATGTAAAATCAGCATTTTTGGGCTTTATATCATGTTATAATGTTATTCCCTCATCAAAAACATACCTGGAGTGTTGCCTTGATTCTTTGATGCATGTTTGAGAAATCCTAACGCTCAGTTTCAAGGCGTTAAATTGCGAAGTCAAATTTCTTTTAACACGTTTGATATATACAAAATTTTTATAACAACTGAAGGTAATATAGTTACTTGATTGTGCTATAAAATGGTACAATGTACTGGAAAAATACATAATACAACACCAGATAAATTTTGTAAAATTTCGGGAAAGTGGGCGGAGCCAAGCGACAGACGGGCGTGGTCAATTGTGGGAAGGCGTGAAGGGGAGTAAACGGGGCTGTGGTCAGGAAGAAATAAGCACTGTTGCTTACTTATAAAATCTGTCACTATATTTAGCGACTTTTTTAAACAAAAAAACAAGTGACAAATGAAGCAACTTTTTTCTGTGTTTTTGGAGACTTTCTATGGCGACAACGTTCTGCAGTTCAGCTGCAGCCCTCCTGTGTGCTGAGTCAACAGCAACGCTTCCTGTTTCCCAAACACTGCAGTCAGTCTGACAGTCATCATACCATCGCCAATAGTCAGAGCAGAGGAGACGCCTTCTACTCTGTGTCCACGCGGCAAATAAATCACACATTTGTAAAGCTGAGTAACGTTATGGTCGCCGCGGCCATGCTCACTATTCCAACTCCTGACTCGCCCCCGGGCGGGACGTGTGTGGGAGTGAGATGCTTTTATACCCGAACGCGGGGCTGAGTGTCAAAAAGCCGCACTGAGACGGTTTTAGGCAAAACAATGTGGAACTAAACAAATTTACATGAAAATGTAAGAACTGAGTACAGAAACCCATATGGACAATTTATCAGCAAAAAAAAACAAACAGTTGATTTGGGGGTTAGTTACACTTTCAGGTTTGTGGTTGTAATGTGACAAAATGTGAGAAAGTTTAACGTGTGTGACCCTGTTCAGGCTCTGCATTTTAAAACCATCCGTTGGGGGATTTTTTTTTTTTTTTTTTTTTTTTTTTTTTTGCATGAAAACATTAATTTTGAGGAAGAGAAACTCCAGGAGCAGAACAGTGACGTATGGATGGAAATCTACTGAGGGTCAGTCAAGGCGGCTTGGAGGAGGCATATGGAACTGTGCTTCCTTTTGATTAATTGAACCCCTCAGAAGACTAATACTCTGAAGTGAACTGGAGGAAATAATTTGTACAAGAGACAATGTTGAGAGTGATGACAAACATAGCTTAGCGTTTCCCTGGTTGCACCTCAGCCCTCCCTTCCACCCTCCGGTGTCGGCTTTGAAAGTGCGTCCCTCCTCAATAAATGATCATGTTACACTCATTTGTTTTCATTACTCCATCAAAGCGAATCTGGTCAAGGAGCGGCCATTTTCCGCTGTAGAGAACAAATGTGACTCCGGAGTCACTTCGAGGTTAAGCAAACAGCGAGGAATCTGCAGTTTAATAAAGGGTTAGACTCACATTCTTCTGTTACCACCTAAAGAAAGCAGCAGCCACTGGACTTCAGGCGGAAAACCGAACTCGATGTCAGTGTCGCCTCATTCTGAGCTCACGTTTGAGCCGCTGCGTTGGGATGGGGTTAATTCACATCAGGAAACAGTGTTTTCCCCGGGCTGGTGTTGGTAAACAGAGGTTGTAAAAGAAGATGAGAGAAACGGGAGGGTGAGGGGTGAAGGGAGACCCCAGCGGACAGGTGGAGGTAAGCTGAGAGCCGCGCCACCCAGGGGGAGGATGAACTTGAGACGTGTCCCTCACCGTCCTGTGAAGGTGGAGGTCAGCAGACAGCCGAGCTGATGGGCAGAGATGCCCCGGTCAGGAGGAGGGACCGGACCCCGCTTCCCTCTGATGAAACGAAGCCACCGGGAGGCCGGGTCAGTCACAATTAGGACTCATAAAATATAATCAAAACCTCAGGAGCTGGGCTCGGGTGGTCGGGGCAGAACACAGGCCGCCATTGTGCCGTGAGAGGAGTTACTCCAGCGTGAAACAGACACAGCTTGTTTAGTGACTGAGATGTATCTCTCAATCAACTTCTGAAGGTTCAGTGGCGCCCCCAGAAAGTTTTTGTAGGGGTGGCCAGGCCAGTAAAAATTTTAGGGGGGCACAGCTAAAAAAAAAAAAGAAAAAACAACAAAATTGTATACTTTTATTTATTTATTTATTTATTTATTTATTTATTTATAGGGTTTTTAATTTATGTCTTCACTGAAGAAAATTACTCTGTATGCCTTTCTATAACATGACCATGATTCTGTGGGGGCGGTGGGGTGGCCAGCATTTTTCAAGAGGGGGCCACGCCAAGTTTTATGTTTAAATGGATCCGAGACACTAAATATGAAATTCATGCCTGTGATGAAGGCATTTAAAGTTTGCTGGAGATTCATTCTGAGATCATTTCAAATTCAAAAATACTTTATTTATCCCAAAGGGAAATTAAATATTTCCGCAACATCTGGGGTTTTTGCATCATCAAGACATCTACCTGTGATAACAATTCAGTTCAGTTGATTTATGTAGCACCAATTCACAACAAAAAAGGCATTTCAGTTCAATCACAAATACATTCAAGTTGATCCTGGTGATCAATCAGTGCATTTTTATTTAAAGTTTCTATCTGAGGAAACCCAGCAGAGCATCGAGTCGTTGACTTGCAGCGTTCACGCCTCCTGGACGAAGCGACCGCATGGCGTTGTGTCGTTGACTTTACAGCAGTCTCTCATACCAAGCATGCATGCAGCGACAGTGGAGAGGAAAAACTCCCCTGTAACAGGAAGAAACCTCCAGCACAACCAGAACCTGGCTCAGTACAAGCAGCCATTTGCCACGACCGACTGGGGGTTTGAGAAGACAGAGCAGAGTCCACAAAAACAAACAGATGAACTGGTCCAGGAGTACCTTCTATGTTAATGAGAAGTAATAAGTTAACAGCAGGAGAAGGAGAACGATTAGTTGATGGCAGCTTTATCTCAGCTGAAGCGCTCCTCCAGGAAGGCATCACAGGCAAACAGAACGCCAGACCAGGGGTACCTTCTATGGAGAGAAAATAAGTGAGAGAAAACACAAAGGTAGCAGTTGAAATAGCGGCAAATAATGCAAATTGGAGAGTAGCAGGAGAAGAAAGTGAGAAAAAGTGGTCAGCTTTTCCTCCAGCAGCCTCAGCCTATGGCAGCACAGCTACAGAACTAGCTCAGGATGAGCTAAGCCTGTCTAACTATAAGCTTTATCAAAAGGAAGGTTTTAAGCCTGGTCTAGAAAGTAGACGGGGTGTCTGCCTCACGGACTAAAACTGGGAGCCTGATAACTAAAGGATCTGCCTCCCATTCTACTTTTAGAGCCTCCAGGAACCAGCAGTAAACCTGCAGCCTGAGAGCGAAGTGCTCTGGTGGGAACATCTGGACCAATCAGATCTCTGACGGATGATGGAGCTGATCATTAAGGTCTTTATATGTGAGAATCTGGGATTATAATCTGGATTTAACAGGGAGCCAGTGAAGGTAAAATAGGAGAAACATGATCTCTCTTTTTAATTTCATAACCTTAGAGGTTGTTTGTTTTCCACCAGCATCTCTATCTTGGCCGCTTTATTGTTTGTGTTTTTGAAAGCCGGTAATTAAAGCAGCTGCGAATTTGTATTTCTGTTGTCTGGAGCCTGGGGGCAGGATTAACAGCATTTAGCATTGTAGGGTGCACCCCGCCCCCAGAAATAGGGAAGATAAAAAAAAAAAAAAAAAAAGAAAGAAAGAAGGAAACATGAGTTTATTATGGGAAAAAAAATACAATTAGACATGTTTATGTAACTGCTCAAAACTGAGTCAGTCTTTATTCTTTTATTCAAACAGACACACTGCAAAAACACTAAAACTTACCAAGTGTTTCTGGTCTAGTTTCTAATATAAATATCTTGAATACACTTGAAATAAGACAAAACTAATTTACAAGTAACTTTTCTGCAGAAATAGGAGCTTGTTTTAAGTCAATAATTCCTGAATATTGATGAAAAAGTTCTAGTTATAAGTGAAATAATCTGCCAGTGGAACAAGAGATTTTTCCCCATATTATAAGTTAAAATATCTTGTTCCACTGGCAGATTATTTCACTTATAACTAGAACTATTTAATCAAAATTAAGGAATTATTGACTTAAAACAAGCTCCTATTTCTTACTGAAAAGGTAATTGTTAGTTAGTTCTGTCTTATTTCGGTTATACTAAGATATTTGTCGTAGAAACTAGACCAGAAATACTTGGTAAGATTTTGCTTTTGCAGTGCAGATCCCACTGTTAAAAAAGCAAAACCCTTGATAACTGAATTTTTGTTTCATGCATTGGTTTTTTTTTTTTCATTTTGCCAAATATTAGTTTGATCAAATCCAAAAGATATGAAAGTAATATTAATCATAATTTTGAGTCTTTAATTTCACAAATGTTACATTTTACAACTTCAGCTCTTCTGTTTGGTTGGCGGTTTTCACACTGAAGCGACGCCTGATGCCAAGAGGTATTTGGAATGGCCGTTTCTTTCTGACACTCATTACCGGGTATTACAAGAACACGTCAAGCGTGAACATATTTCCCATCGCTGCGGTACAACCAGAACAAAGCCCGACGTTATAGGCAAAGAACTGTCTGATTCTAACTCGGCATTATTCCTGCCTGTGGCTGCACCCGAGGGTGACGTTTCAACTCCCCAGCTTATTACACCTGCCCGTCAAGCTGCAGCTCGGAGCGTTCTGCCCAGCAACAAACAGGATTTGAGCTGCCGTTTGGAATGACCTGCTGCACAGACTTGCTCAATGGGAGGAAGCTTTCTGTTAACGACAGTACTTTTGAGGGCAGATCAGGATGATAAGCTGTTGAGAAGGTAATGAGTCATTTTAACTGATTCATTATTCAACTTACCTTGACATACCAATGTCCACACAGATAACATCTGCTACAAATTAGACGTGGCAGAGTCACCAATGTGACCGCGAAGTTTGTTTGCTTTTTTTTACTATTGGAGGCTGCAGGTGTGATTCATTCACCAGCAAGCTTTTCCAAAAGATAAAATTTGAATTTATAATGTTATTTTTTTTTTTTTTGGTTTTTTTTGTTTGTTTGTTTTTTTGTTTTTTATTTATTTATTTATTTATTTATTTTTTACAAAAAATAGTATTTGTTTTGCTGTAAAATAACAATTCTGCTTCAGTTTTTGCAACCACTGCTGCTGCTTTATCAGCTGCAATGCAAACTTCGGCTCTTCTTTAAAACCCTGCTTCATAGTTCGTTGAGGTTTGCAGACATTCGTTTTCTGGACAGTGATCTTAGGCCAACACCAGGACCGCAAAATGCAAATGTTTTGTTGCGTTCTGGCCGGACAAAATCACAAAGGTCTGACAACGGTCTCCAGGGTAAAACTTTTTAAAGGAGCCCTGTTGCATGTTTTTATACTTCCATTTGGGTCTCAACTGCTTCGAAAAACAGCCCAAGGGCTACCCATCCATTTTTCAATAAGTTAATGTTTTGTGGTGTCTGGAAAAGGAGCTGTTTCAAAAACCTCCCTATTATTAAGTCACAATCGACAGGCACTGTGCCGTTACCTAGCAACTCCAGTTGAGCCCAGCCCCTCACCTAGCAACTAAAGGGAGCTCCAGCTTGATCAGTTGTTTTTATTGCTGCATGTGCTGTTCAATGGCTGCTGGAAAAGACAAGTGTTTTGTTGTTGACTCACCGTTCAGATACAACTTGCTGCATTACTGTTGGTTGTGCAGGAGGCTCTACTTCTGCTTTTCAAAGATAATTGCATAATTGCGCATCTGTTTGCAGCCATTTTCACGTGCAAGTGTAAACATTGAGTCGCCACCATGATTTTCAATGACGTATCACATGAGCAAACGTATTCAGGTGTGATTTTAATTGCATTTCTTATTTAATGGAAACACCACAATAGCGAAATTGTGTTTTTTCAACAATATCAGTATATTGACAAAGTTTTGCGCACATTTGTAATGGAAACGCAGCTAGTAAGTGGAAGGTGCCTCGGTCCTGCGGCCGCAAACAATCCCCAACATAACCTGTCACCACCATGCTTAATAGTTGGTATTTGTGCTGATATGGTGTGGTTGGCTTCCAGTAAACATTACATTAAAATCTCTAGTTTAGTTCCATCTGTCCAAATGATGTTTGGACATTTGTCCACAAATCTTTGGGTTTCTCAAAATGAAGTTTTTTGCAATTTCTCTGAGCAGTGCATTGCTTGACTTTGTGTTGGATTCAACACAGCAATTCAGCAATTATTAATGACGATGAAACTGATGAAATCGCTGCTAATTATCAATAATTAGCAACAATTATTTCACTAAAATACACACACCTGTATGACAACATCCTGCCAAAACTCTTGCTTTCACAAAGTGCTTTAGTTTGTGTCATTGGAGGGTGTAATCCTACAGAGGAAGCAACGATGTACTTAGCTTCATAAAGTTTAATAGCTTCTGTTTTAGTCTGATTTTACGTCCCATATGCAGAGCAGAGGGTGTTCATCCTCAGTCCTGCTGAATGAGCCGTATTCGCAGATTGCAGTTGTTCACATCCAAGGAAACATAAAAGTAATCCAGGGACAGCTAGCAGGAAACATTTCAGAACTGCAGATCTTGTTGTAAAAACGCAAACATTAAAGTATCAGTCAAATGAGATTGGTATTTGTGTGTAACATTTGAAGTGGTTTTATGGTATTTTTCCCCACAGTAAATACCAGAAAACATACAGAGTGACTGTAAATGTGCAGAAGCAGAGGAAAAGTTTATTTTCCTCATACATTCCTCCACCTTAGCTCTGTCATAAGCTATTTTCTGCTCCACTGCAAATCCTAATTGATCGAGTTCAATCTTAGCTTTACATTACATGGGCAGATGACATCATTTGATACTGATAGTTTGCGGCGCTCTTGCAGGCTAATGTTGTTTTGCCAGCTTTACGGCAATGCACCGTCTAGACAAAGGCATATGTACACAGAAATGGTGTGTACAAATGTTTAGACAATCATTATTTTAATTTAAAAATTTTAAGGTTGACTTACCTCTGGTGGATAGTGCCAGTCATTGTTGGATGAGTGTTATGCTAAGGCCTCCGGTGCTTTGGTTTTCCCTCAAGCTCACATGCTTCATGAGGCTGTGTCAAGAGCAAGGAGACAACGGAGCAATTTATGAGACAGCTGAAGATCAGGTTCTGTCACTCACAGCTTCTTGAAAGGCTATACTGCAAACTGCTACAAGGTTGCAGCTGTGAAGCAACAGCGGAAGTATTTTTACACGTTTGAGTTAGGCTTACCTTGCCTTTTTCTCAGATCTTCACCTAATCATTTTTAAAATTATTTTTAGCAAGAAATGTCTCAAAATTGAGATTGAGGGTTCTCTGACTTCCTCCCACAACCAAAAACACGACTGTTTTATTTGGTCTCTCTAAATTTAAGTGAGTGTGTGCATGGTTGTTTGTCCTGTGTTGTTGAACACACAGCACATTTTTTCAGTTTGAACTGTTGGGATTTGCTTGGTAGATGCATGCACACTGCAAAAACACAAAATCTTACCGAGTATTTTTGGTCTAGTTTTTAGTGCAAATATCTTGAATACACTTGAAAAAAGACAAAGCTAACTAACAGTTACCTTTTCAGGATGATGTAGGAGCTTTTTTTAAGTCAATAATTCCTTAATATTGATGAAAATGTTTTAGTTTTAGGTGAAATAATCTGCCAGTGGAACAAGATATTTTCCCCCATATTATACGTTAAAATATCTTGTTCCACAGGCAGATTATTTCACTTATAACTAGAACTTTTTCATGAATCTTAAGGGATTATTGACTTAAAAAAAACTACTATATCTGCTTAAAAGTTACTTGTAAATTAGTTTTGTCTTATTTCAAGTGTACTGTAGTGTACTGCACTGTTTTTCTGACATTCTCATGAAGAGGATGTTCAGGGTTTTCCATAATTTTCTAGATTTTATGTAAAATCCTTCTTTGCATCATCACCTCCAGAGGTTCCACAGTCGTCACCAGAACCAGCCTTCTTTATCAGGTTGAGCCTTTTTAAGTAGTTTTAAATGTAGGTAATCAGGTAGCAGGTTGGTTTCAATGCATGTTCTCCTCTTAATAAATGAAATCATTTGAAAACTGTTTTTTGTATTTACTCTAAAACATCGATATCTAGCAAAAAAAAAAAAAAAAAGCAAAAACAGATGAAATGTACATGTTTTTCCTCACCTCCTTCTCACTTTATCCTAAATTTATTCCATTAAATTTCAAAATGTCTGCAGAATACAGGAGCTACTACTGCTTTGTGCAAACTTTTAGACTAGCACTACTTTAGCCGTGTTCAGAATGCTCTTATTGGAGTAAGTTTGACGTCAAAAGATAATGCTATTGTAGTGTTTTTGCTTCAAAATCACAGAACATGTATATGCAGATTTTTTTTCCAAAACACAGGAAATGATAAGAATTTTTGCTTACCTGGTCTAATGAGTCCAATCCAAAACACTATAATGCTCAAGCTCTGCCAGCAGGTGGCGATATACAACGTGACCTTCTATGTCATCATAAATTTTTTTGAAATAAATACATCCCTCATGTATTTCTGTGGAAACATTTCTTGACTTTATGTTAAATAAAAATTAAATTTTTGTTCTGTCCTTGTAGTTCTGATGGAATGACTTAGTGTTTAGTGTTTTGTTTTTTTTCTCCATGTAAAAATTTAAACCCCATTTCCTTCCGACATACCATAGTCACTCTTTTTAACAAGACAATTAAGAGGCTGTGAAACATCAGTCACTTCAGCCTTTATTGGCATTCATTTCTTCAGGGTAGCACAGCAGCCTCCCAGAGGGGCTTCTAAATCAACCTTAAGACCCAAGACTAGCGCTTTAACCCTTTGACTACCTCTCTCTGACTCCACCCCCTATTCAAAGCTTGTCCTTCAGACATTTACTAATAAACAACAGGTCAGCACCTGCAGTGGCAGGTGATTTATTTGACCCTGAGCAGCTATGATGAGCGGGCAGCAGGGAGGCTGTTGGGGAGCTGCTTTGAGGAGAGGGAAAGACCCTCGATGAAGAAAGCAGCTCCTCAGCCCTGGAGGCCTGGAAGTCGACGCCCCCTCTGTAAAGCATTTACCACTCACTTAGTTCTGCTTCTCGTCTGGCCAGTTCGCTTTATTTCACTCGTAAAAGATGGCAGAATAATTCCAGTTTATCACTGTGAGCTCATAAAGACCCCGAAGGGAAGGTGTTTGCAGCCCCTGTGGTCCCATAACGCCTTGCTGCAGCTTTTAGCCACATTACAAACACAAACCTGAATGTATTTTACTGGGATTTTATGTGACAGACAAACATGGAGGAAAAAATATTCATGGTATTCGAATTGTATTTATGAACAGAAATCTGAAAAGTGTGGTGAGCGTTTCTGTCTTTGCAAGGTTTTCTCTTGTAGACTCTTGTAAACAAAATAGCTCAATCTCAGTCAGATTTAGGCCAAATCCGCTTTTTTTAGTCTAAATGTAACATATATCTGATTTTTCCACAGGCTGAACGATCTAATTCCAATCTTTTCACCCCCCCCCAAAAAAAAAACCCTTTTTGTGCCACTTCCATATGTGGAACGAAATGGGATATGTCTGCTGTGTTCCTTGGTCTTCCTCTAATGTTCTCTAACAAAGTCCTCTGAGGCCTTCACTGAACAACTGGATTCATATTGACTCTGTTTACGATTTAGGTGGCTTTCGCATTTTTCAGATCAGTCTTCACAGTTATGCACCATTTCATTTTGGTCAAGTCAAGTTTATTTGTATAGCACATTTCAGCAGCAAGTCAGTACAAAGTGCTTTACATTACAAAAACATCATGCAGTTAATGAGCAAGAAACATTACATTTTGACAAATGCCATAATCAAAATCATCAAACAAATATACATCAAAAATATTGATCAATGTTCCAGTTACTATTAATCAAAGGCAACGCTAAACAGGTGGGTTTCAGCCTTGATTTAAAGGAACTCAGCAGCTGTGTTTCCATTACAAAGCTGCACAAATCTCTGTCAATTTTCTGCTAATGTTGAAAAAAATACAATTTTGCAATTGCGGTCTTTCCATTAAATAAGAAATTAAATTAAAATCGCATGTGAATAAGCTTGTTCACACGATAAGTCATTAAAAACATGCCATGCCATGATCCTCCAACTACTTCCTGCTGTCTTCTTCTTCGTGGTTTACGCGAGCGGCAACATCTGGTTGTTGATCATGTGACTTGTGTGATGCAAAAAAAGTGTTTCCATTGCAGATTTGCGAAATAAACCAATTTCGATATGGCCAAAAAAACCCCACCTCATCCTAGCACCAAAACTTTTTCTCAAAAAAGGAGAATTTTTTCCAACATGGCGTGTTTCTGTTAAGCGAATTTATGTCCGTTATTTCAAATTGCGTAATTTAAAGGTTAATGGAAATGCAGCTAGTGTTTCAGCTGTTTTGCAGTTTTCATCTTCCTGGGGAATCAGTCCTTAAATCCTGGAAATGTACAGATTTCAGGCCTGATCACCAGTTTCTAGCTGTAATAATTGGAGATGCACTGCAAAAACACAAAATCTTCCCAAGTATTTCTGGTCCAGTTTCTACTGCAAATATCTTGAAAACACTTGAAATAAGACAAAACTAACTTACAAGTAACTTTTCAGGACGATATGGGAGCTTGTTTTAGGTCAATAATTCCTTAATATTGATGAAAATTTTCTAGTTATCAGTGAAATAATCTGCCAGTGGAACAAGACATTTTTCCCATAAATTAAAATGTCTTGTTCCTGTGGCAGATTATTTCACTTATAACTAGAACTTTTTCATCAATATTAAGGAATTATTGACTTAAAACAAGCTCCTATATCGTCCTGAAAAGGTAACTGTTTTATCTTTTTTCAAGTGTATTAAGATATTTGCACTGGAATTTAGACCAAAAATACTAGGTAAGATTTTGTGTTTTTGTAGTGTCCATGCATCTACCAAGTAAATCCCAACAAAATCCAAAGAGGTTTGTGGTTGTACCGTGACAGAATACGGAAAAGTTCAAGGGGAATGAATACTTCTGAGTGGCGCTGTACATGCCATCACGTTTGGAGGTGAAGGTAAAGGATTAAAGGACGTTTCCACATCATCTGTCCACTGGAGTGAGCTGATCAGACAAGGTACTGTGCAGGATGTTGTACAAGGACCTAACTAGAGCAGAATTATAGAGTAACAGGAAATTAAAAAATTCTTGCAATGCCGATTCACCACTCAGAGTAATTCTTCTGCAGTCTGGCCTGACCCCTTTGTGAACCCCAGCTGGAAAAAAGAGGGGGGAAAGCAGTTGTGTGCATTATGATATAGAGGCAAAATTTTTACCCTTGTAAAGAAGTAAGACAAGTCAAAAAAAAAAAAACAAAAACTAGTGATTGTGTTCAGGTTGTCTGGTTCACCCGTTGGAGGATTTTTTTACTCATGCCCTCATGCCAAGTGCAGATAGCTCTCCTGCAGCTAATTCCCTGCATAATACATGGGATAAAGCCCTAAATGTTCCACAGTTCCCTGAATAATTACACTAAAATTTTATTCAGCACTTATGCGTCTTAGAGCCTGATCCTTTTCTAGTGATCACATGGAAATGAACCGATATCCAGTTAATCAGACCTTCCACAAAGTGTTTGGACAAGGCTAATGTTGCTAAAATGAACAGAAACATGGAAAAGCTGGAAGAAAACAACAACAACCTCCCTTCGGCTGTAACGGACATTTGTATTCAGTCATATTCTTTCAGTGTCCTTTTTCCATAGACATAATCAGACAGTGGTAAAGGTTTTACACCACTGAATGACTCCTTAGTTAGACTCCGCGCTTTTATGTGGGTGTTATTATGAATTATGGGAATATATTACACAATCACCCTCAGGTGACAGCTGACAGGCTCTGTCAAACTGTAAGCAAACGTGAATGAGTACAGAGCCTAACTAAATCTTTAGGTTTCCATGTGTAATATTAACAGTGAAATGGGGGAAAAGCTACAGATGTGTTGCTCGAGATTCCGGCTGCATGTGGGAACAGTTAATGCTGCACCTCTAACATGGCTCCACTGACTGTTCTCATTAGCAAATGAGCTGGAGCGCAGGGTGATGAAGAGCGTCCAGCCCGACTTCCGCTTCATGACTTCACCGAAGGTTTCAGTGAATTCACTTCTTTGTTTTAGGAAGCCTCTGCAGCTGCGAACATGTACACACACTCACCCTAAAGCGGAGCACACACACACCTTAGTCCAGAATGCGTCACAATGAAACATTAAACTGTTAATATTTCATCTCTCTGACCTCAAAACAAAGTGCAGTAGCTGCAGTAACATTTTAATTCTAGACATTATTTCACCTCCGATTTAGAGTTTTTGGCCTTTCTCTCAAATACCTTGATCAGGGTTGTGAACATTTTCATAAATTTATTCATTATATTAAAATTTGCTTTTGTATTCATAAACAAAACACCTTCATACTTTTTTTTTTGTTGTTCACTGGAGACTTGGAAGATAAAGTTGAAGAAAATTACTGAAACTTTTCTCTGCCATTTTTGCTTTAATGATATTTACTCTGACTGCTCCTAATATTTTCTTTATTTTTGTGTCTTGACCTTAACAAACAAGGCAAATTAGCCAGAACTATTGAGAAAAAAGACCAAAATCATAAAAATGACCCCACTGTACAGCAAACTCCACATTTATTTGGACTACTGTGACAGACTCATGAAAAATATTAAAATAGATTCTCCATTTGTTGCAGGAGCCTTAAGAAATAATTGCTTATATCAAAATTATTGGTACCACACTTGCAAGGAGTCCTAAAATTCCTGTAAAATTAATAGAACAGTATCAAGTTTGGTATTTATGCTTTTTTGAAGTTAATCAAAGTGAGTTAGTAGTAATCAGCAGTGGTGGGCACTGGTAACTAAAAAGTTAGCTGTGCTAACCCTAAAGAGCTAATCATAAACATTAGTTCTGCTAACGCTAAAGCACTATACCAACAAGGTGTTTAGCACAAGCTAATGCTAAAGTGCTAACTTTTCAAGTTATATCTGCCCTCAAAAGACAACAGCCCTCGAGCACCATTTTAATTTTGGCATTATAATTTACATGTTCTATATTTGTTCCTGCATGCTTCTTGTTTGAAATAAAGTTATTGGGGGAAGAAAAGAGAAAGAAACTGAGGAGAGGAAACAGAACTACTGAGTAAACCGTCTTCACCCACTTCAAAATAAGAGCATGAAGATAAACGGCTAACTACCTGAAGATTTCTTAACAGTCGAGAACCAAAACTTCAACACAGATGTCAAACTTTATTCAACTGGAAGTTTACAAAGCAGCCAAGAAAATTAGCACTTTAGAATTTATCCAGAAAATTTTATTTTGGGGAAGCTAAAGTGCGGAAAACGTTTTCAAATTAGCAAAAAATGCTAAGCGAAGGATTAGCTCTTCTATTAGCGGATTAGCGGGAGTGTGTCCACCACTGGTAATTCGTGATAATGTCCTATCCTGAGGGGTAAAAATGACTTAACATAGAAGCCCTTTGCTCTTAGCCGTTCTTCAAAATGGGAAAGACATGAGAACTTTTTAAAAAGGCAGACGAGTGTTGATTTTCATAAGTCAAGAAATAGACAAATAGAAAATAGGTATTTGTTTGAACTTGCCCATATCTACAGAGTAATAATTAACCAGTTTAAAATAAGATGAGAACCTATGTTATCACAAGCAGTGAAGAGGATGGAAGGAAGGCAAAACAAATATCCAAATCTTATGTTAGAGAGAAGTGCAACAGATCGGCATGTTGGGGTCATCAAGTCTCCATAACAACCCACAGACATCATCTCTTGTACAAACCGGTTGTCACCAATGTAAACATTTGCTAAACACTACATTGATTTTAACTGGAACCCTGTGGTTTGATCAAAGATTGAATTTTCCAGCTCCAAACACCAAATGTGGGCTTGGTGTTAAATGTGAGATGAATATCTGGAAAGTACAGTGGAGGAAAAATGAGGAAATTGAAACTTTTTGTGTCTGAGCTTTGTAATGATTCAAAACATATGATCACATTTACACAGAAATGGCTCCGCAGACATTAAAACAGCCTCCTTCCACAGACACTTCAGTCCCAAGACTTAATCTGTAGACAACCTGCGGGGAAGGCTAAAGAGAGGAGAGAATAAGAGAAGACCTTTGACCCTGGATGATCCAGAACAGACTGGGTCCTCACAACCATCTACGGAAATCATAATCATAAAAGTTTGACCAGTCAAAGTAAATTTATGTTACAAAAGAGTGGTTAAGAAAACAGACTATTTCTGTTTACCATACAGGACTTCCTAGTCATGCTTGTGCTGCACACCCAGGATCAGAACAATCTTCAACTGTTATTTTGTTTGAGAATCACTGACCTGGAGAGGTTTTGCATACAGAAACAGTTAGCGATCCGTATCCCTGGGTGATCCAACCTTGTTGTAGAAGAAGACTGAATGCTATCCAGCTGCCGTAAAGGGGGCTGTCCAAAGTATTAACTGCAAATAAGTTCATTTTTTATTCCTTGCTGAATAAATTTACTTGCATTAAAGCTGAGATTTTTCTATATTTTTCACTGTGAGATCAAGCTACTGCAATAAGGTGAACTGATTTTGAGACTTTTTTACACGTTTTTACCAGGTGAGCTGATAAAGATGAAGAGGGCTGCCTAAAGCTGACCGAACACTTTTTCTTCTTTTCTGTAGGAGTGTTAAAACAACACCGTCATCTTTCAGGTGCACACGCTAGCGAACACACACATCCAGCAGATGGAGACACATTTGTATTTATTTGGCATCTGATAGGTGTAAATCCAAAAAATAACAGCCCCCGTTAGATCCGCAGGTAAATGAGCCGCTGTACTCACCAGCTGGCTAACTTAGTCTGTTCCCTCTGTTGGCGAGGTGGAAAACAGCGGTGAGGCTCAGTCTGGAGTGTGAAGTTCGGAAACTTGCAGAGAAAACAGTTTTTAACAAGGAGATAAACTTTTAGGGTAGGAATATTTAGCCGAAACCAGGTGTGAACAAGTGTGATCTTGAGAAGTATCTGTTTTGATGTGTCTGTCATTCTGGAGGTTTTAATGGGTTGCTACTCTAAAATGCCTCTTTTCCACTGAGCGGTACGGCACAGGTCGGTGTGGTTGGCCCATACAACCAACCCGTACCACACATTTCCTGGGCCCCCTTCAATTGTGGCTCCATAGGACAATGGTACGGCGTAGTTAGGGTGGAGCAACAGGCATCACACAATGCAGCCCATTGATTGGGGAACAGAAAAACCTCACTGCTTGCAGCAACCATGAGACTTGAACTAGAGCGCCTCTAGGACCAGATTTATCTCCATTAGCAGATCCTGCCCAGCTCCTCCCTGGTTTTCATACCCACTTTAGGGTTACTACAAGCCGCGCCAAGGGATTTGATTGACAGCAGACCGCGTTCGTTAACTGACCCATGATTTAAGCCACTTCAAACTCCAAACAACAACATCTCAACCACTGCAGTGGGCCGGCGGACATGCCGTCTGCTATCAGAGAGCTGCACACTGTGGAGGAGCATAATTATGAGTTTAATCATGAGCAGTGCCAGGAACACATGCATCAACTTTTGGAACTGAATGACCGTGATTTCGCAACCCTGCAAGCAGCACGTCTCTCTGAAGAATGAGGACGCAATGAAGAAGCAAGAAACTGTGCAGCTCTGGTCAACGCTCTGTCAGAACTACAGGTTTACGCCGGCCAGTTTAAAACGCCGGAACTACATGACATTAGTTTGGTGTGATGTGCATTTTATTCTTTGTTTGGAAATTTCTTTTAAATAATCAGAATCAGAATGCCTTTATTAGTTCCCCGGGGGGATTACATTACAAATAAAGTTCATGCATGGATATTAGCGTACATCTTTTGACTGCATTACCTAAATCCAAAAGGTTTCACGTTTTAAAAAAAAGAAATATAGATATATTTATATGTATTGCTGGGTTGCAGTCACGTGACCCGGATGACACGCAAAATTCAGAGGCGGGGCAGGAAGTAATTTGCTCTGATTCAAAATGCAGCAAAATGGATGATAGCAAGTACGGTAATGCCTTAAATGGGCTGGCACAGATGAGATATTGCGAAAAAATACGCGCACATTTAGGATATGACCCATATGGTCTTAATGAAAAAGACTTGTCATATAATCTGGAGGATTTAACCAGCGTGGAGGCGACTGACATAAACTATCCGGTGCTGCAGACCTCGTGTTATACGGCGAGCCAGATGAGAGGTTTCAAAAGCCTCGAAGCCGAAAATGATTTTATTCAGGTTGGGTCAACCATGTCGGATCCAAAGAAACTTTAAATGGCTGTTGCCTTGTTTCTGCTTGGATGTGTAGTGAGTTGGGCTATTTTCAGTAATTAGCCTATGATAACAATGCTAATGCTAACAACGAGTTAACCCCTGTTATTTCCATGTGGTTGGATCTATTTGTAAATTTATTTAGCTTCTGTAAACCCAAATTCATGCTGGACTTGTATGTATATGTTGATGTTGAGTACTACTGCATTTCTCCAATGGAGGTCAACCATTCGCAGAGATCTACAGAAACCCCATTAAAAACAAAGCTTGTTTAAGTAATTGTCCGATAAAATACGACTGAATAAATGATACCATCCTTACCTGTTAGAAAGTGGTCGCTGCAAACTCCTGCATTGTCCGTTTCTGCACCTCCTGTTTTTAGCCGTAGATTGTTGATCCGCTTCTGTGATCTTTTTTCTGTACGTTTTTTTTTTAAATTAACTCCCTTGTGACACTTTTGGAACACGAAAAACCATTTATCTTTCTTCCGATTAGAGCGGTTGCAACAACTGTACACGACATAGAAATTAAGCATTTTGATGCTGACTCAACAGAATGAAAAGGGGTTGTGTAAAACTGCATTTACTTGACACTACGTCATCTGCAACCCAGTGGCTGAGGTATTGAGTACATCAAAACCACAACCTTGAGGTTCTCCATTGCTGAGTGTCGCTGTTAACATAATCGGAGAGTCAACCACAGCTCCTGCATGCTCCCACGTTCCTGCCCATATTCACACCTACAATAGTGAGGAACATACATAAACGAGACACTCCAAACTGTGGTAGAACCAAACCAGACATTAACTGGTTAGAGTGAGACTCCCCAGTGCCGGTCACATTGATCGTCGCACTAGTATGATGCCACGTTAGGCGTTTGGGTTTAACCTCGCCTGCCCACTGAGAGTCTAACTGGTAGGTATGCCAAATCATAAAATAGTGCATAGAACCCCACCGACCCGTGTCATAACGCTCAGTGGAAATGAGGCCTTCGGTACTTTACATCAACCTCAGCCTAATTCTCCTCTAACCAAACAATCATTTGGATTAATTGTCAGAGAAAATCCTCGGAACAGAAACACACCAGTGAACCCGGTGTGTGTTTGCAGATTCCTTCAGCAGTCCTCGGTTATTTATTCTCCCTGTCACAAACAGGAGGACTTAGGTGGAGTGTGAGTTGTGTTTGAAAGGTGGTAAACCTGCTGAGGCTCTTTAATTTCCCCCCTCTTCACCAGCATGAGGGATGGTTCAAAGGGTGACTCTCTGACAGGGCATGTGATCGCTCCTCCGTCCTTTATCTGCCTCCCCACATTAGCACGTAAATGAGGCTGCACTTTGGGTTTTGGGAGCTGAAGCGTGCTCAGTGTAAACAGGAGTTGTACTGTTATCATTGTTGGACAGATTCCTGACATCCGAACACCTCCGTTTCATTAACATTCAAAAGGGCCAGGGATTTTGACACTGCCTCTGTTTATACAGATTTTTGAATACTTTGCAACGTGGATTGTTGACGATTTGTGCATCTCTGCTGTTGACCGAGTTGTGTGTTTCTGTATTTACAATCTGAGTGTTGAGTTGTCCAAAGAGGATAAATGTTGCAATTTAAGTGCAAAAATTATATTGGTTTTTGTTGCTGTTTATTTCAGTGACAATGCCTTGCAAAAGTATTAATACCCCCTAAATATTCCCACATTTTAAAACGCAACAACCACAAACTCTAGTGTATATTAAAGGGATTTTATGTGAAAGACAAACACAAATTAGCGCATCATTTTGTATTGGAAGGAACCCTTCTTTACTCTGACACCCTAAAATCCAGTGCCTTCAGACAACCATAACTTGTGCTCTCCACAAATCTAGTCTTTTGATGGAAGAGGAGCAAGAAGAAAGCCATAAGAAGTAAGCCCCCACCCTTCCCCTTACTTCTTATGGCTTGTGAAGTAATCACGAATTCGCTCCATTCTTGAATTGTGAACAGAGGGGCCAAACAAAATCATCCAGAGGGCCACAAACAGCCCATAGGCCACACTTTGGACATCCCTGTCTTACACTGTACATAATCCAGAACGCATGGTTAAGTGCTTGAACATGGAGGTGGCAGCATCATGCAGTGAAGATTCTTCAGTAGGTACAGAGAAGCTGGTTGATGAAAACCTGTTAGATGTTGCAAAAGACTTTAGACTGGGGTGGAGATTCACCTTCCAGCAGGATAAACAATGGTAGATTAGGTCAAAGTAAAACGATGCGTTACAATGGCCTAGTCAAAGTATAGACCTCAATCCAACTGAAACTCTGTGGCAAGACTTGAAAACTGACCCTCACCCTCCTGCAAAAAAGACTGGGCAAACATTTTAATCTTTAGATTTGCAGAGCTGGTAGAACCAGACCCCAGAAGAGCTGCAGCCGTTGTTGCATTGCAAGATGGTTCTTCAAAGTGTTCACTCTGGGGAGCTGAAAACAAACACAATTTTTTTATAGAAAAAAAACCATCCACCCATCCCTCCTCCGTCTATACACACTTATCCATGCAGGGTTGGGGAGGGGGGCTGGAGCCTCTCTCCGGCAGACAGACAACCATGCACACGGTCATACCTAAGGGTGAGTTATGGTGTTTTCACACCTGATAGTCTGGTAGACTCAGTTCGATTGGGGATCAAAACTCCAACATTTGATACATTTCCAGCTGCTGTGGTTCTCTTGCATTGTGTCAAATGAACCAAACACTTTGAGCAACCTGTTCCCCTCCTCACCTGTGGGGGCGCTGCACCAAGAACCACTGAAAGAAACAACATGAAAACCTCAGACGAAGACACTGAGTGCAACTTCCTTCTTCACAAAATGTAAACAAAAACAGAGCGGTGTCAGATTTTAGTGGTTAGAGGATTTCTCTTTTGTCTTTGGCAAAAGACTACGAGCCGTTTTTCCTGCTAGCGCTTGAGTAGCGTGTTTGTTTTGGTTGTATTTACCCAGAATGCCCTGCATTGTCGTCCACTTCCTGCTTTTGTAGTGGTCTCTTGGCGTTCATATATGCATTCAAGCCGTTCAAGAGTTCCCTTCATATGAGCCGAGACCGAGGTTTGTAGGTGGACCAGAGTTCGCTTTTTGGAGTTTGATTGTGCGTTCACACCTCCCCAAATGAACCGGACTTTCTAGGCAAATGAACTGGAGTTGGATTAAAGCGGACTAAACAGGGCTGGTGGGAATGCACCCTTAGAAAGACCAATTGACCTAACAGTCATGTTTCAGGACTGCAGAGGAAGCCGTAGTACCTGGGGAGAACCCATGCGTGCATGAAGAGAACATGCAAACAGCATGCAGAAAAACCAAGGCCAAGATTCAAATCTTAAACCTTCTTTCTGCAGGGCAACAGTGTAAACAACCGCTCCACCTTGCAGCCCATCTGTGACGTCAAATCCCAGCAAAACGTGACAAAACTTTGAAAAGTTTGCGGCAGTGTAAAGAGACGACATCAGAACTCTAGTTTGGTGACCTTAATTAAAAGGAAGCCAATAAAATTATCCCAAGATTTGATAATTAGCATTTATTTAACCGTGGCTTGTGTCTTGTGTGGCTGAGCGTGTTCTGAGGCCTGCAGTGGAGTGACTGCAGGGTCCTGAACGTCCATTGTGATTCGAGCAGAGCTTATCGCATGGGAGAGAACTGGCAGCCTCTTAAAAGGTATTATATGTGCTCTCGTTCTCCTTCCCTCTGTTTGACAGGAGCCCTCGGGATGAAAGGGAAGGCAGTGGAAAAAGAGACATCGGTTCCCGACATGGGGAAGTCTTTGTTTCTATTCTCTCCATCCCAAGTCTCTCCAGGAATCCTAATTTCCACCATTCACCTACCTATCGGCAGATAAAAGCTGGCTGGGGGAGGAGGGGGGATTTCCTCAAATGAGACAGCTTGTAACCAGTCTGCATGCAGGGGGGGTTAGTAGGGGTGGTTGGGGGGGCACAAAGCTGGGGAGTGAGAGGAGGTTGGAGCGCCCATTTCAAATCGCTTTTATTCAGTTTTTCCAGAGGACATTTTTCACAGAGGCTGATTTGAAACCTGGCTGAGAATCTCTGAGCTGAAAGTTTGCAGCAGACGACACGAGGACCCCCCCCCCCGAATCCTGCAAACCAACCGAGGATGCTGAGGTCGCCTTCGAGGCCACCGTGTTTCACATCATGTTGCTTTCTTGAAACCACTCTGATTCAGGCTGTTTACTTCTTTTGTTTTTCTGGCAAAGAACCGGGTGGGGGGGGCGATTAGATGATGGCGATGTTCGCGGACTGCCAAGGTTGGCAGCCGACGTCTCTAATTCGCCCGCTTGGCATTAAAATTAGGGAGGAGAAAGTCTGTGCCAGTCTCTGGGGAGAGGGAGGTGTTAACTTCTAATGGCTTTCTCTGCCACAGCCCTGACATCTGCAGGGCTCCCAGCAAAGGAGAGTGGGGCCTTTTTGAAAAATTAATGGAGCTGAATGCATCTCGCAGCAAGGAGAGGGCCGGATTAATCAGCACATTAAGGGCTAGCCCCGGATTGGAAATAATTATTGGAGCTGACAAGGTGCAGAGGTGCCAGTGCCAGCTCCTTTCAGGAATGCATTTTAAAAAGCAGTTTAAAAAGCCTTCAGATGTTGGCATTATCTTGCGTGACCAAATTAGGAGCAAATGAGAAAAGTTTATCTGGCATTTTGGAGTATTGAAAGAGCTTAGGCTTTATAAATTATACAGAGCGCGCTCGTGCGCACGTCAGCACGTGTGGGTCTGCGTGGATGTGTGCAAAAAGGGTGCAGATTTGTTTCTGCAAGTTGAGTGGGGAGGGAGGGAAGCAATGACAATTATAAGGAAATCCTTATTTTAAAGCAAATATCGAAATTAAAATAGAAACATTATAGGTTTCAGATTTAATGTGGATGCAGGAAACTTTGTGGTGGTGGGGGGATTAATTCAAATTGGTGCTTGAGAGTCTCATACTGTTTGTGCAAATGAAAAGTGGATGTCTTAACACCCTGAAAGAGCCAGACGGTAAACTGATTACTGTTGACCACCCATGAAATGCACGAAGCAGGAGGTGGTGGAGAATGATTTAATAAGCGGCATGTTTTTCTGCCTTTCAGGAATAATCCTCTATAATTTTCTCGGGGAAGTGATTGGCCATGGGTTACAGTCGTTGTTAATATTCTGTACATTTCAGACATCATTTGCCAGAAATTAGCCGCCTCCATCGCCGCACAATAAGGGTGACGCAACGCAAGTCAGAGATGAGAGCCGCATCACACAGAATATAAGATGTTGCACAGTTTTTCTAATATTTACGTTTGCACCGCGCACAAATTAAAAAAGCATATTAAAGAAATGTTCCTGATTACCTGCCCCACCTTGTGATTCTTTCCCAGTTTTACCTGAGTTATGGTCAGTGATCTGAGCATTTCTTTGGGATAAAAACGGCTACGACTCTCCCCTGAGAGCAAACAGAATAAGACCAAATGGATTACCAGTAATAATGTTTACATCTTCATGCCGGTATGAAGACAACACCTTTGAAGCGAGGCAGTGCAGCCATCAAAAGGAAGTCTGTGAGGAATGCCAAATGTTTTGCTGACTGTTTGATCTTTAAAGCCCCTCCATCAGATATGCAGCCCTGGATAGAGATCTCCATTATGACTGTTATTCTCTTTTAACCACAGCGGCTCTCCAGGTAATGGGGAAAGCACTCAGTGGCAAATTGGAGGGCCTGAGTGGCATCTATCACCTTTACGATCTCGGTTCCGCCACAATGAAAGAGTGGCAAACTTCCGGCCACCGAAGGAAAACCTCCAGTTCTGCGAATGAGCGATTACTTTTGCCAACATGGACATAATTCTGCAGCCTGCGACGTTGCCCACCCACCCCCGTTCCCCCCGCCTCCACCACCATGTAATTACAAAAGCCATGACAAAAGTCTCGCCCCAGAAAAATAGGTGGATGTGGAGATGCTATCAGGTTTGTTACAAAGCCAATTCACAGGATCAGATTTTTATTTAACTATCTGGAGAGGTGATGTGCGGAAGCAGATATCGCTTAAAACGCAGGTAAATTGAAAAAATAAATAGGAAACAGAACATCTTAATAACCTTGAAATTAGACTCGTTCTTATGGAGCTAATATCAGAAATTACCTTGTTTATTCTCCACCCGCCTTGGTGATTCCTGTAGCATTTGTTTTTCTGTGATTTATCAGGAAAATTGTTTCTGTTTTGAGATATAGTGGATTGTCCAAAAGTATGGAAAAAAATGCTGCAGCTGGATTGGTTACTAATAAATATCACAGTTGTTACAGAAGAAAATCCAGGACGCTCATGTGAAGACCTCTGACTAAAACAGAAAAACATTTACTCACATGTTTCACATTTGATTTCAAGAAAAAGCCCAGGTTAAAGTATTTACCTAAGTTTGTACTACATGTTACTACATGGTATGTATTCCACAAGTGTTTCACATGTGTGCACAACTTACTGAGAAATATCATTTCTACATGCAAAACACATAGGAAATGTGAAATTCCCACATCCAGGAAAACATTTCACATGTGCAAGGTTTTTTCCCTGCATGTTTCACTCATGACCACGTAATGAAACATATATGTTCACATGTTATGACAATATTTCCATGTGGAAAATAGATATTGTCTATGTGGGTTAACATTTCACGTGGATTTTTTTCCTAACATGTTTCATATGTTACCATATAATGTAATTTTAACATGTGAAACATGTAGCACATGTATTAAACACGTTTTATGCTGTATGTTACTATATAATATAATTTCCACATGTGAAATGCATCGTACATGTATTTAACATTCCAGGTTTTCCCACGCCGTTCACATTTTACTGCACAGTACTTTTTTTTTCTTCATGTGAAACGTGTGTTCACATGTCGCTGGAATATAAAATTTCCACTCATGTGGTAGATTTTCCCGAATGGGTTTAACATCTTACGTTACAATATAACATGTGTTCACAACCTACAGCAAAATATTATTTCCACATGTGAAACACCTAGGAAATGGAAAATTCCCACATGCAGGAAAACATTTCACATGTACGTTTCACAGATTACTACGCAATATAAATATAAACTAAAACACACGGGAAAATAGGTCACATGTGGAATGTTTCCCCATGTGTTTCACATGTTACTCTACAATATAATTTCAACATGTGGTGCATCTATTTAACACGTGGGAAAATGTTCCAGGTATTCCTACGCATTTCACGTTCGACTACGCAGCATTTTTTTTCCTCATGTGAAACATATGTGTTCACGTGTCACTGCATCATATGAAACATGTGGGAAAACATTTTGGAAGGCATGTATTTCACATGTTGCTACACAATATTATTTCCTGACTGGAAATACGTGGGAAAAATTTCAGCTGTGGAAAGACTTATGGATGGGCTTTTATTATCCAGTGGATATCAGGAGAGGTATTTCACATGTGCAGGGTTTTTTCACGTTTCACATGTTACTACATACTTTCTTGTCCACATGTGTTTCACATGTTGGGAAACATTTAAGATGTAGATTGTTTTCCCTTCATGTTACTACAGAATATAATTTATACATGTGAAATAAGTGTGTTCACATGTTACTACACAATATACATTACCACGCAAAAGTTTGGGGCCACTTAGAAATCTCCTTTTTTTAAACAAAAAGCACCATTTTCTTCAATTAAAATAACAATCGAGACATTGTTAATGTGGTAAATGACTGTTAAAGCAGGAAATGGCTGTTTTTGTTGGAATACCTGCATAGATGTGCAGAGGCCCATTTTCAGCAACCATCACTGCTGTGTTCCAGCGGCACATTCTGTTAGCCAGTCCAAGTTTATCATGCTAAAATGCTAATTGATCATTTGAAAAGCCTTGTCCAAACATGTTAGCACAGCTGAAAACTGTTCATCACCATTTGTGCGTTCAATTATTAGTCTAAAAATGGCGGGAAAAAAAGAACTTAACTGAAACTCATCAGTCTATTCTTGTTTTGAGAAATGAAGGCTATTCCATGAGAGAAATTGCCAAGAAAATGAAGATCTCATATAAGGGTGTACCACTCCCACCAAAGGACAGTGCAGACTGGCTCTAACCAGCATAGGAGGAGAAGTGGGAGGTCCTGGTGCACAACTGAGCAAGAGGAGAAGCACATCAGAGGCTCTAGTTTGAGAAACGGACGCCTCGCAGGTCATCAGCTGGCAGCTTCATTAAATGGAACCAGTCTCAACGTTCGACTCCGGGATGCTGGCCTTCTGGGCAGAGCAGCAAGGAAAAAGCCATGTCAAAAGGAAAAGATTAAGATGGGCAGAAGAACACAAACACTGGACAGAGGAAGATTGGAAAAGAGCATTATGCACAGATGAATCTAGGTTTGGCGTTTGGGTCACAAAGACGACATTTGGAAGACAGAACAGATGAAAAGATGCTGGAGGAATGCTTGATGCCATCTGTCAAGCATGGTGGAGGGAACACGGTGGTCTGGGGATGCCTTGGTGCTGGCGAAGTGGGAGATTTGCACATGGTAAAAGCAATACTGAATAAGGAAGGCTGTCACTCCATTTTGCAACACCATGCCTTCCCCTGTGGACAGCGCCTGATCGGAGCCAATTTTGTCCAACAACAAGACAATGACCCAAAGCTCAGCCTCAAACCGTGCAGGGGGGAGGCAGGCAGCTGGTATTCTGTCTGTAATGGAGTGGCCAGCGCAGTCACAGTTCTCAGCCCTATGGAGCTGTTGTGGGAGCAGCTTGATTGTAAGAAGTGTCCATTAAGCCAGTGCAACCTGGAGGAGGTGCTTCAGGAACCATGGGGTGACATTTCCTTAGATTATCTCAACAAACTGACAGCTGGAATCCCAAAGGTCTGGAAATCTGTAACAACCGGAAGATTACAAGCAAATTTTGAAGGACAGAATTATTAAGTTCAGATCATTATTTCTAACCTTTTCAATGTCTTGAGTGTGTTTTTTACTCATTTTGCAACTCATTTGATTAACAAAATGGGAGTTTTCTTGGAAAAACAGAACATTTTGTGGGTGACCCCAAACGTTTGAGCAGTAGTGTAATTTCCAGTTATAAACTAAATGTTTTACATGTGGGAATTTTCCATGTGAAAACATCTTTTCAAGTGAAGAAGAAGTCTTGGAGGGTTTCTTTTGTACAGAGGGGATTGTCTAATGGCTACGATGCGACACAGTGTGTTGCGAGTGTGATTCTAGCTAACCCCACCCATGCCGAAGTGTCCTGGAGCAAAGCGCCAAGGACCCAGCCAGTGGGTGCATCAGTGCATGATCGTGTGTAGCGGGTGGACTTTGGGTGTTCAGCATGACTAGAACTTCAGTCCGTTCACCATTTCTGATGCAATTCCAGAGGATTCACATGTGAATTTATTCGCGTTTAACACAATAACCATCAAAGTGTTCCAAATCTGTTTCCCATTTGTTTTGTGTTTCACATATCTCACAATTTAACATGTGCTAAACCCCATTCGTATTTGAGCACATATTTCCAGATGTTATTTTTCACATTTGAAATGTGTTTTAAATCCATAAAGGGCGGTACATTGCACGTGTGCCTGCTTCTGCCGTCCAGCTGGAGGGTGCCATGCTTAAGCTTCTACATTTGTAAAAATCCAGCAGGATATTTACCACCTGTAAATGCTCACATTCAAGTAAAACTCCAGTTTCCCCAGATCTGCGTGTGTATGATTGTATTTCTGAGAGCTCGACCTCGACCTGATGCCTCAGGGGGCAACAGAGACAAAGGAAAAAACTCTGACTTGGACTTATTTTTGCTTCCTTAATAGGGTTCTGTAGAATCACGGTGGGAAAGTACTGCTGCCATAGACTAGTTCAGGAAGGGGAGAGCGCTGACCAAAGCTGAAATCAAACGGAAAAGTCATTGATTGGCAAATCCCGTAAATCCAGCATCTGACTGGAGATAGCTCCAAAAACATGTCAAACCTTAGAGTTAACTGTGTGTTTGTTGTTAGCTGCTGCAACCTGTAACAGGGGAAATTAAAGTCTGTGCAATCACTAAAAACATCATGGAAAATTTCACAACTGAGGTTAATTTGCAACAGATTGCTAACACAACGAGGAATATGAAAAAAAAAAAAAAAAAAAAAAGCATGCCACGGTAAAACAAATGAACAGCTGTATCAGTAATAATGAGCAAATCATTGTTAATCATCATCCATGTTACACAAATTTTAAAGAAAGTATGGGATTTATGGGACAATTCAGGAGAATTTTTGGAAATTCAAACTTTTCCCTCTATGTTTTTATTACTCTTGGATAGTATTATTATTTTATTACTTGCAGATAGTAATGAGAGGTAAAGGGATGTGGAGGTGTGTCCGTCAGCAGCACTTATAGATGCATTACAACACACCAAGAGATGCAGATGAAGCGGCTTTATGTGTTGATGTCAAACGTGTGAATGTGCCCAAAAAAGGAGGCAGTGAGGGAATTTCACACACGAGATGATGAAGCTGTGCTTCTCACCAACACATGTATACGTTCTTTTGTAAGTAACGGACAAACAGACATCATCTATATGTTGTTTTCACTTACAATTGTGCAGATTTTAATCAAAAGCCCCCCACATCACATGCTACTCTGCCACAATACCCCCAAACCCTCTCAAACTGCCACACAAATGTACTAATTTCACATAATTTATACTTCACTCTTTTTAGGATGAGATTCTAGGATGTTCTAATTACTAATCCATGACTTTTGTTTCCCTGGGGGATAAATATGGTGTGACACAGCAGCCCTTTTCTCGCAACCACTGGCGGCTAGTCTTATCTTGCCACCGTGCAGAAAGAGCCGGATGGTAAGGGAGGTAGAAATTATTTTTAAACTCACTGCTGGAGAACCGCTTCAAAGAGTGCCATCTTTTGCTCTCCATAACAACCATTAGACACTATTGACATTTCAACCGCTTCTTTGGGAGTGATGTAACGATTCTGTCCTTCTTTTAGAGTTTAGGATCCATGATGCTGTGGGCCTGTTTCTCTTCCAAAGGCCCTGGAAACCTTGTTAAAGTGTTTGCAGTTTGAACGAGGACATTTTAGGTGGCCTCTGCTAGGAAACTGAAAATGAGTCGTTGGGTCTTTTACCTAGCCTGGTAAACACCAGAGTCTTGTTCTACGCTTTGCTTCGTCCGGAGGGTCTGGACCCTCAGCTATTGAGAAATTACTGCTTGCTGGAGGCGTGGACTTCGTTGAGGTTTTAATCGATTGGATCTGATTTTGCCCAGTCACTAACGTATGGCTGTGACGTATGTAATGCGTCAGCTCGACCGTGAAGGAAGCTACGCTATGAAGCTTACCGGAAATTCTGTGCGCTGTAAACAATCATCCCTCACTGCAAAGAGAGAAGTGCTCAACGAGACGGCTGTTGATGTTAATTTTATATTTGGAAGCGTGGTCAACACGGACTGAACGGCTTCGTTCACTTCCTCCACTGCCTTTGCTAAAACTACAGGCTGACTACGATTCTAAAACGGCCCAGAAAATCAACGTCATCGTTCACAACTCTTCCTTCTGTTCGCTGATTGGTCCGCTTGAATTTCTACCAGAGAAATCCAAGTCAATGGGAGAAAGCCCAGATTGAGCTGTGAAGAGAGATTTGAATCGAGCGGAGTAGCGCAGGAAGTCAAAAACATAAATCAACACAGAAATGCTCCATCAAGCACCCAAAACAACCTTCTAACATCACCATCTCAGTAACGAGATCGAAATCCTACAGAACCTGTTAGCTGAGTTGAATAAAAGACAACAGAGAGAGAATGTGAAAAGACAAATGGTCAAAGACCCTCTCTCTGTATGCACTAACCTTCTGAAATGTGTTTGTGAGTCTGTTACATCTCTGGAGGAATTTCGACCTGCCGGTCTTTGCAGAATTGAGGGATTTTGAGCATGAGCTGCCTGTTTAGGGTCACGCCACAGTATCTCCATCAGATTTGGGTCAAGACTTGAACTCAGTCGCTCAAAAACTTCCATTTGGTTTGTTTGAATCATTCAGAGGTAAACTTGATGGTGTGCGTTGGATCACTGTTGTGCTGCTGAAGTGTGTGAGGGGGGCAAACACTATTTACAGACAGCTGCACTGGCGTGCAAAGTGTTACAGAGAGATCTTTTCCTCTAGAGGGGTATAAGATGAAGACATGACAATGACACAAGTGACTTTTATGCGGTGCATTGGATCAAACCAAGTCTGAGGTGATGGAGGTGGGATTAAAAGTATATCAGGAATTAACAGAGATTCAAATGACAAACCAACCCTGCAAGAATTTGATCTCCAAAAACAATAAAAAAATACAGTGATGTGTGTGCTCTGATTGCACACATAATGGCCAGACGAAGCCCACCCAGTTTGTTTTGTCTTTTTGGAAGAAGTTTCTTGCTGACTTTACACATAGGCTCCGTAAATCCCAGAGGTTTTTGGTCGGGTTTAAGTCTGGAATTCTCTCAATTTGTTGGAAGATATTTCCACCACAACAGAGCCAGGTGTTGAGCCCGAGTACCTCTCCAAATAACAAAGGTTCATATCTCTGTACATAAAGAAATGCTTCATTAAGGGAAGGGTGAGTTTGCATTTTTGCTGTCATATCAGCCCACAGCTTTATCCCAAGGCTGCCTTAATCAGGTTTCTGAGGCATATTTTTAAACTTGTCTAAGAAAGTAGATAGAAAAAGATGGGGAGCTGCTGCTTCTTCCACTCACATGGCTGTTGAGCTTTCCCACAACTGCAGTAGCGGATTTTGTTGCAGGCTGAAATCAGTTCTGCAGGTGCACAGAGTGAATTTTCTGATCCCTATGAGCAGCGGTCACACATGGCTGACTCGGCCGGGTTCAATCCACAACAGCCCCAACAGTGTTTCTGCAGACGAGGTCATCGTATAACAACAAACCTGTTTCAGTTTGTTTAGTTAGCATTTAAGACAATCAGTGGCTCTGTTCTTGTGTGGTTCAATCAGCTGTGACAGCCTACAGACAAATAAACATTACATCTTTTGTCAATGGAAAGCAAAGGACCAGGTTTGAAGTGGTCCAAGGGTCTGAGGAGTCAGGTTGGGGTTTGTTCTCATCTGTTTTTGGGGGAAATAGGAGTACACAGAGACACACTAATGATTCAGTTCTCCATGTTTTCTACTAGCTCAGAACATCGTATCTGCTTCCTGTATTTGCATCTGGTTCTCCCGGCCCAGACTCATCGGCCCACCGAACAGACCGAACGTCCTCACGTGGTGTGCAGTGACAGGTTTTGGTTTGCTTTGAGTTTTCTCTGTGTGAAAAAAAAAAAAATAACTGCAAAAACACAAAATTTTACCAAGTATTTTTGGTCCAGTTTCTCGTGCAAATATCTTGAATACACTTGTAATAAGACAAAATTAATTTACAAGTAAGTTTTCAGCAGATATAGGAGCTTGTTTTAAGTCAATAACTCCTGAATATTGATGAAAAAGTTCTAGTTATAAGTGAAATAATCTCCCAGAGGAACAAGACATTTTGACTTATGAGGAAAAAATGTCTTGTTCCTCTGGCAGATTGTTTCACTCATAATTATAACTTTTCCATCAGTATTAAGGAATTATTACCTTAAAACAAGCTCCCATATCTGCTGAAAACTTACTTGTAAGTAACTTTTGTCTTATTTCAAGTGGATTTAAGATATTTGCACTAGAAACTGGACCAGAAATACTTGGTGAGATGTATTTTTGCAGTGAACGAACAACTGGAAAAGTTACACATTACAAACTCATCAACTGGTTTGGACCAAAGTCAAACTTATTTTGAAACATATTTTGAAACTGAAAAATGCACAATGAAAGGGATGTAGAGGTCAAAACATTACTAAACTGTACTTTATTATACTGAGGACACCGTCAACATGTCATCTGGCCCTAAAAATTCACTTCAAGGTAATGTTACACTTTATTTAATTTTATGCAGCAAACCACAGAACTCAGCAAGCATTTTGTACTTGCAGAGGACATGTAAATTAAAAACCACATTTAAACAACTGATTTTCTTTCCTAAGAAACTTTATGCTCACAAACAACACCTACAGTCAGACCTACCTTGAGGCTGTGGTTGCTGACTTCCTGCCAGAGCTATGTCACGGTACCATGGCATGACCAGTGTTGTGCCCTCAAACTGTAGTTGTTTCTTCTCTTGAAGAAAAGATTCGAGTTGTTTTTGCTTTCTGCTAACACTGAAAGGTAGCCATGCTCTGCTTTTACTTGTGCTTGGTCATCACTCCATATATGGTAGTGCCTTTCCAGTTTCAAGAGGCGAAGCTACAGTTCTCTAAGCTTTATTAGTGGTTTTGCCCCGAAAAAGAGATGATAATTGCCCTTTAAATCATGAAGAAAAGATGGATTCCACACAAACTAGAGTAGAACTTGTCTTTATTTATTGTCCCATCAACCCTTCCAGCAGCAGACTGATGGATGCAGAAGATAGTGGCCTGAATAACGAACGATAGGAGCTGAACACAACTCCATCTTCACTGGTTATATTTTGGAAGCGATTTAAGTGTTTTAGGTGAGTCTTTACACTAAAATTTTTGCAAAACTATTATCAATATGCAATAGTTTAAAGCTGCAGTAGGTAACTTTTACAAAAATATATTTTTTACACATTTGTTAAAACTTCCACCATGCCGTGACAGTTTGGTCTGAGACAGACAATCTGTGAAAAGATGGAGCTCCTCCACCTCCTCCCTGAGCTGCTATTGCTGTTTAAAGAAATGCTCCGCCCCCGACCTGAAACAACCAATCAGAGCCAGGAGGAGGGGCTTAGCGCTGTCAATCACCCTCGTGTACGCGCTGCTAAATGTGCTGATGGTGGAGAAACAACTCACCATTCCAGGAAAACCGTTTATCCGCCGTCATCGGTGGCCATGCTAACTAGCCTTAGCATTAGCATTAGCATTAGCATCAGCATCAGGCAAGGTTGTTGTTAACCAGCTGCAGAGTAGCAGAGAGTAGGGGGAGTGTTTAAGCGGCGTACATGAGGGTGATTGACAGCGCTAAGACCCTCCTCCTGGCTCTGATTGGTTGTTTCTGACTGACTGGTGGATTTCTGCAGTTAGTACTGGGAGCACTGGGAGAAGGCAGAGGAGGATACTTTTTCACAGATTATCTATCTTATATGAAACTGTCATGACATAATGATAATTTTAACAAATATGTAAAAAACATTTTTAAAAAGTTACATACTGCAGCTTTAAAGAACTTAAAGAGAAATGTTTTTTTTAAAAAAAGAAGACAATATAATCAAGTAAATCGAACTGCATTTTCATTATTGCACATCAAATTTTGTCCACCACGAGGTAACATCCCAGAATGAATAATTATGCCTAATCATATGTTTTATCTCACAAACTTTTCTTTTGTGAGCAAGAAAAAAAAAACAACTATAAAAGAATAAAAATAATGATCATTTATGTCAAACATGCATGCGGCTACAGCGAGGAAATAGAGAGCCAGTAATTAAACTTTCCTAAAGCCTCCAAAAGAGATTTTATGAAGGCCAAAGGTCCCAGTCTGCCATGGTGTGTGCTGCGAGAGTGCTGATGGTACAGTGCAGTGGCTGTGATAAAGGGCAGCTGCCAGCGATTTAATGAGGGAGCAGGGGATGTGGCCCCCCCGCTGCAACTCATCGCCACTTAATGGCACCACTAATCCCTGCAGAGATGGTGCTGTACACACAATTGGTCCTCCCTTCATGTGGCGAAATATCCCGGCAACACTTTCTCACACCCGGCACCGCCAGTTAGCCGTTCACAATCACTCTGAAACGGTGCCTCCCTTCAAACGACGTTGACAGAAGAAAGGATGAGGCGGCTCTCGCAGGTGATTCGGTCTGGAACACGCTTGTTTCCTGCTAACACCACAACTTCATCCACTTACGAACTTGTTTGCAGGTGTAAAGGGCTGGAAGGTGTAAAGATGTGCCCATTATTTTTCACTGCAAGGCTGACTGCTGTTGGCCCCATGCTGCTAAACTGCAGGGCAATGAGTGCTCAAGCTTCCACGGTTATTGTGCTGCTAAGGGTGCGGACAGATCCATCAGCTCTTGATGTTATTTAAAGCAGTCTTAATTGGCCCAGGGTGTGAAATGTGATCTATGGATTGCCGGTTCATTTGTTTTTCACAACACTACGCCATTATAAAGCGGGCATACCCCGACCTGTTAGCTCCAGCAGGAATTCTGTCCGACATTTTGTCTCCTAATCTATTCAAATTCAGCTCATATCAAGTCTCCTTTAGCCCTCTTATCAAACCCGATGACTTCGCATGAGTCCCATTAGAGCAGCAGAACGATTTGGCTTTCTGATGCATTTGAACACGCGTGCACTTCACTCTCAGTCTCCCAGCACTTCCAAAGCACAGATGCACATATGGCATATGAATTCCAAAAAGCATGAAAATCCAAACCATACTCAGCAAAAGGAAAAAAAAAACAAAAAAAAAGCCCATTTCACAGCACTTGTGGTGTCACTGATCGGAGAAGGTAATGCGTCTAGCAGCGATGTCAAAACACAGCGGGGCTTGTAAAACATCCCAGTATGTTAACATGACTCATTTAAGGGAGAAGCATGTAGGACATAATCGATTTCATTCCCAACTGGGAGTTTGCCTCACTTACTTGAAGAGAGATACTTATTTCTCTTGTCTGGATAATAATTTACAGATTTACTCTACGTTTCTATTTTCCTCAGAGACGCAACGTGATTCCTTACCTTCCCATCTGTTTTTGTTTATGATGACCTCAGCATTAAAATTCAACCTGGGACACCGTGGGGGCATTTTTTTCGGCACAGTACACCTGCCCAGCCTCCCGTTGTTTTATATGCACTGCAAAAACACAAAACCTTATCAAGTATTTCTGGTCTGGTTTCCAGAGAAAATATCTTGAATCCACTTGAAATAAGACAAAACTAGCTTACCAGTAAGTTTTCAGCAGATATAGGAGCTGGTTTAGGTCAATAATTCCTTAATATTGATGAAAATTCTCGTTATAAGTGAAATAATCTGCCAGTGGAACAAGACATTTTAACTTATAATATGAGAAAAATATCTTGTTCCACTGACAGATTATTTCACTTATAACTAGAACGTTTTCATCAATATTGAGGAATTATTGACTTAAAACAAGCTCCTATATCTGCTGAAAACTTACTGGTAAGTTAGTTTTGTCTTATTTCAAGTGTTTTCAAGATATTTGCAGTAGAAACTGGAGCAGAAACACTTGGTGAGATTCAGTGTTTTTGCAGAGTAAATACACATTCACGTTCGCCACCGCTCCGTCTGCCTCAGATCCAGATGTGCTGCTCTGGGCGCAGTGTGAGCTGCCAGCTGAGGCAGGAGAGCAAAATAAGGCCAGATGAAACCAACCGTGGACAGGGGATTAATGCTCTTCTTCTTCTTCACTCGAGGCCTGTACAGATGCATTCAAAATGTCTGCCCCCATAATGGATATGCAGCCTGGATTATTCCTGATGTTAATAAAGAACACAGTCAGGATGCCATTCAGTCTCCTAAATTTATCTTTCACCTGCCCCAGGAGCAACATGTTTCCAGCCCAGACAGCATCGTTCATGTGCGTTCGTCCGATCCGGTGGTGAATCATTGCCTGTGATATCTCTGTTTTTATGGTGCAAAGAACAAAAGGCTCCTCAATCATTCTGGCTTTATACGTAAATCAAAAGCTCTCGATGGCACAGATTCATCTCATAAAGCCTCTATAGGAGGGAGATGCAGGACCAAAGAGGACAAACCTCAAGGGGAGATTTTTCATATTTCTCTTCAAGATGGATTATTGGGGATTGTGATGTCTTGAAAGCAAAGAGATTAAACAATGAATTAAATGGTGGGAGGAAAATATACATGTTTTTTACTCTTATAGTACTGATTTATCATGGGCAAGAATATCGTTGTGTTTGGGGCCTTTTAAAGACAGAGTTTTACTTCATGATGGCTTATTTATACAACTAAACGAAGAACTTGGTTCACAACTTTGATTATATGGTGAATTTTATCTAATGCATATTGGGTTGAAATTATGCATATGTGCTCTTTATATAACTCCAGCCTGGCTGATTACCCGGCGAGCTGCACAATATTCTGGCATCATTTTCTTGTAAAGTTCGAGCTCTCTACTCGGCAGAGCTCATCCAAGATGTTTGGAGTCCTGACACAGAATCCAGCTTTAATGATAATTTTTTTTAACAAATTGAAGTCTTTGTCATTCCAGATGATTATTGTTGCCTTATTTTAATTTATTCTGAAATCCCGCTTTGATGTTTGTTTGGACAAACATCCTCTTTGGACAAATAAACCTGTCCAAGTTTCAACCATCTCACAGCAAAAACACAAAACCTCACCAAGTGTTTCTGCTCTACGTTCTCGTGCAAATATCTTGAATTCACTTGAAATCAGACAAAACTAACTTACTAGTAACTGTTCAGCAGATATAGGAGCTGGTTTTAAGTCAATAGTTCCTTAATATTGATGAAAAAGTTCTAGTTAGAAGTGAAATAATCCAGTGGAACAAGACATTTTAACTTATAATATGGTAAAAATATCTTGTTCTATTTGCAGATTATTTCACTTTTTCATCAACTTTGTCTCATTTGAAGTGTATTTAAGATATTTGCTTTAGAAACTAGAGCAGAAATACTTGGTGAAATTTAGTGTTTTTGCAGTGCCTTTGTTGTGAATTGGCGCTATATAAATAAACTGAACTGCAATGAATTGAATATGTCGCCTGGATTATTGCTGATGTTAATAAAGAACTCGGCCAGGATGCCATTCAGTCTCCTAAATTTCTCTTTCACCTGCACCAGGAGCAACATGTCTCCAGTGGATTCAAGATATTTGCTTTAGAAACTTGACCAAAATACTTGGGGAGATTTCGTGTTTTTGCAGTGCTGTCTACTGAAGAATGTGGCAACAATCCTGTTTCATTACTTCATGGCAACAAAAGCCCTAGCATGATGCTGCCACCGCCATGCATCACAGTTGGAGCCAAACAGCTCCCATAAGTCTCCCTCCAGAGGACATTTGGCGTGTCCACCTGGGCAGCCGCCTGTTTCAGTTCAGCTTGAAGGTGTTGCTTTTGTTGCTGGGGGTGTCTTTAGTCAACTGGCCTAAATAAGAGAGAAGCACCGCCTGATTTTGCTGCAGCTTCATGTTTATTACACCCAGCCTGTATGGAAAAGATTTACAAGTGAAAAACAAATCTGTGTTTTTATCCTGCAGAGTTGAGAGCCACCCTGGACCGAGGCTTTCGCGGTTATTGGCCCATCATCCTTGACAAATAGCGCAGCAGGAGAGAGGCCCTATTTCAGTGAGTTGTAACTTTCGGCAGCCCCTTGCAGGTGTGGGTGATCTTTCATGCTCCCGGCACTCCTTCACCGCTTTGGAGTCCTATCTCTGGCCTCCATCAAAAGTGAACGTGCTGCCCCAGGTTCAGATTAACTCCACACTGACAGACCAAAGGCCTTCCCCTCCTCCTGGGCCCTTTCCACCTCGACTCACACGTCTCCCACAACGGGGGGAAATTAGGGCCAGTTTAGCAGATCTTACAGGACCACTAAACACCCCCTCAGATCCCTCACTGATTGCCCCGCTCGGCCCACTGTGTCCCTCCCACCAACTCCACTCCCGTTCGCTTATCTTTGCCTGTGGCAGCTTTTCCGATCTGTACACACACACACACACACACACACACCCTCCCTCTAACTTGCCTTGATAAATATATAACTAACTTGAACTGCCTCTCAATCGGGTAAATAGATCATATCAGTTGCCGTGTCACAATGTTTGCTTTGCTTCCTCAGAGAAAAACACAAGAAATCCACATGTGATTACACCAAAATGCTCATGGAAAAACTAATTATAGCTTAAAAAGGATCATGTGAAAAACATGCATTTTTACTTGTTTTTTTAAAATATATTTACAGTTCCATTAGAGGTGTGCAATAATGCATATTTTGGTGTCGATCTGATTCCAAGTAAATACAGGGCCAGTATCGCCGACGCCGATAATTTGATATATCATCAAATTTCTGCCATTTAGGTGTTTTACGGTTTTTCCTTTCAGTTATTTTGTTCAAACCTAGAACTGGATTTAGATAAAGTTTATAGATCTCTACAAAATACTTCAACATATTAGCGTGATAAACAGAAACAGTGGAGAAACTGGAACATTTGTGTGGATTGTTTTCTAAATGAAAAAAGTGTAAAAATTTATCAAATGAGAGTAAATAAAAGAAAAATCTAAATAAATTTCAAGAGGGAATCCGAAACTAAAGTATCGATCTTACGACGCTAATATCGATACCGATCCTGACTTGGTATCGATATTATCGATGTTTTGGATCGAGCCGCCCACCTCTAATTTCCTTATGTATAGCATACATTTCACATGCTTGTTTCACATGTTAGTTTCCACATGTGAGATGCATGTGTTCACATGTTACTACATAATATAATCTGCACATGTGAAATACTTATTCACATGTTACTGCACAAAATTAATTCCATGTGAAGCACGTAATTGACACATTATCACACATCATTTCTACATGTGTTCACTTGACTAAACAACAAGGTTTTTACATGTGAAACAAACACATGTGGAAGGTTGTCAGAAATTTTTGACGTTCCAAGGCAAAATCATTTCCTCATGTGAAACATACACTGGAAAGCATTCCACATTTGGAAAATATTGCACATTTGCTTTCCATTTCATTACGTAGTATAACTTTTTGCACATGAAACATTTGTTCTCATGTTACCAGACAAAATAACTCCCACATGTGAAACGCTCAGGGGCAAACATTCCATGTATAAAAAGTATTTCACATGTGCTGTTGCTGCACAATAAAATTTGCACATGTGAAACATTCCACATGTGGACAGTCTATGTGAAAGGTATCCAACATGCACTCTCCATGTTCTAATCTAAACATGTGAAGTATTTGGGAAACATTTCATGTTTCACATGTTACTACACCAGTGCCACTTCTTATGACTGCCACATTTGAAACACATTTGGCAAAACCTTTCACATGTGGAATCTAACACAGAATTGTATGAATTTTTTGCTAAAAGCGACCAAAAAGCTGACATTTGAGACACGTATGACTCAAATCAAGTGTCTGCTTGGCAACGTTTTTGGCTGACATACAGCAGTCTTCGTGTAAAATAAGAATTTAAAATGCCGTCTCACTTTATACCATCAAATTCTTCCATGTTTGCCATGTGCAGAACATGTGCTTCACATATTTCACATGTGGTTTTGTCATGTGAAGTTCCACATATGCAAAATCACATGTTCTCACATGTGAAATTCCCGATGTTTCTTGCATGGGGGAGGTTTTTCTGGTGCTCAGAGTTAATGTTCTTTTAACAGCAGATGGAAACATCCAGTTTGTTGGGTTTATGAGGAACTGTAAGCTTCTTTATCAGTTATTATCCAGGTCGGCGTCTGTGGTCACACATTTACCTGGCCTGCAGTGGAGCTCACAAACCCAGTGGTTCCAGTTTGAAATTAAAACACAAGATGTGCATCACTCAGAGACACTTTAAGTATTACCCTCACCTCGCAGCAATTACAGATGATCAGCCCCTCTTTGGCAAACTGGTTAAACGCCCATGTTTGGGTGAGACCTGTCATTTGTCTCTCTTGTCAGTTTCCTGTTTTCTTGAGCAACTCCCTTGACCTGGCTGGCAGCCCCGCCTGCCCCGAAGAACACTTTCCCTTTCCTCACGCCGCTCCGGGCCCAGAGAGAAGAAAGGAGGGAGGCTTGGATGGGAGGAGGTGGAGGAGTTGGTGGGGGTCTAACTTAATCTGACCCATTGCTCAGGTCAGTGAGCTGCTTACAGGGTCTATCCAAACATAGCAGCTTGTTTTGCTAAAGCTGTGGAGAGAAGAAGTACCCTTTTAAATCAATGCTTTCCTCAGAGCTGTGTGCATGCAAGGTTGTTATGCGTGAAACCACAGGAGGCAGAGCTGGCACACAACCAGCAGCGTGCTGCTCTTCTCCGTACTCCCCCTCCCCAAAGGAAAGACAGTGGGGGAAAAAGAGAAAACTTGCCTCTTTACGCAGCCAGAAACTTCTCTCAAGTTGTTTTGCTGTATTTTTAAAGCTCCAGTCTTTGGGAGCAGTTTCCCCACAATTGCTCCGGCTCGCTCAGACGCAACAGCGTTTCCATCCGGGGCCTTCCACGGCCTCGCTGCTCGTCCTATGACAAAAGGGGGGGGAGAATTGCTCTCTCTCTCTCTCTCTAAAACGCATCCAGCTGTGTGTACTTATCTTTTTCTCTTGACATATTTTCACCCGAAAAAGTTCAGGCCTGATCTAATCGTGGCGCGGGGAGAGAGAACAGCCCGAGCTGGGCCTGCGTATGTTTGTGGTGCACAGGCTGGAGCAGTTTGAGAGTTTCTGTCCGCTGTTTGGGTATCACATGATCTAAAGAGGAATGTAGAAATCAGCCAGATTTATTGTTCCTGTGTGACTGAGCGCTCGCAAAGGCCAAAGACGGAGAAGTTTCCTCTGGCTTCAGGAGGCATTTAAGGTATCTTTTGAAGTGGCTGGGAGATTTTCGGGGCACTAAACAGCCTCCTCTGAGCAGACAAGACGCATTGCCTTCTTTAGAAGTGAATTGTCATTTAGATTGAATTTTTATGAGCGCCTAAAGGCAACCTTCTCAAACAGACGTGTTTTTCTCTATTCTTGCCAAGCTGGAGTGAAACCTGGTAAGGAATTATGCTTCTAAACTTTGAGAAATAGCACAAGTTCCTAAATATCAGCGAGAAGGAAAACAGGTTATCCAGCGGGTCTGACAAACATGGCCACTGGTAAAAGGCTCTGCTTCTGACTGTAAACAATGGCTCTAATTTACTATAATGGCTGTGTAGGTCTAAAGCTCTGGGAGAAGCAATGGCCAGTCTCAGTAGCTTAATTATCTTTCTAATTTGTATTAGCACTTGCTATCCTCTCAGGGATAATTATGTATCTTGTGTGTGAGCGAGCTTAATGAGGTTAACTCGAGTCTTTTACTTGGAATAGGAGTTCAGTCGCCTCAAAGAGGGAGAAAGCTGCTGATTGCTGTGTTTTTCTCCCAACTAGATGATGACCATTAAGTCCTTTAAATCCCGCCAGAGCGCAGGGGTCCAGAAGAACCTACTCCCTGTGGTGACTGGCCCTGCAGACGATAGTGAGGGGATCTGGAAGGGGAATTGCAGCATCCAAATTACAGATGAGAAGATTCGTACAAACTCTTGGAAACACTGAGATACTTTCAGCTTTGAATAAAATCTACATCCATCATTTATATCTGCTTATCTATGCAGGGTCCACTGGGGGCTGGTGCCTGTCTCCAGCAGTCAGGACGCACCCTGGACCAGAGACCAGGCAACTCAGAGAGACCAGTCAACCTAACAGTCGTGCTTTTTAGGAAGTTGGAGTACCCGGAGAGAACACACGAATGCACAGGGAGAACATGCACTGCAAAACCCCGAAATCTTACCAAGTATCTCTGCTCTAGTTTTTGGTGCAAATATCTTCAATACACTTGAAATAAGACAAAACTAACTTACAAGTAACTTTTCAGCAGATATAGGAGCTTGTTTTAAGTCAATAATTCCTCAATATTGATGAAAAAGTTCTTGTTAGAAATTAAATAATCTGCCAGTGGAACAAGATGTTTTAACTGTTAATACGGGGAAAATTTGTGGTCCGCACTGAAGGGTCTGTGTCCCTTCACTGCAAAAACATAAAATCTTACCAAGTATTTCTGGTCTGGTTTCCAGTGTAACTTATAAATCCCATCCCATAACTTATAATATGGGGAAATGTCTCCACTGGCAGATTATTTCACTTCTAACTAGAACTTTTTAATCAATATTAAGGAATTATTGACTCAAAACAAGCTCCTATATCTGCTGAAAAGTTACTAGTAAGTTAGTTTTGTCTTATTTCAAGTGTATTCAAGATATTTGCACTAAAAACTAGAGCAGAGATACTTGGTAAGATTTTGTGTTTTTGCAGCGTGTCCCCTGCAGATACTGGGGGTCTGAACAGCTGAACAGCGCAGGAACACAGACAGCTAACAAGTGGAAGTTAACATCTGCTAATAAAGCCTTATATGAACATTTTCTTTCTCAGGATCTCTTCTGTTTTCTGCTAACTTCTGAAGAAATGACATGACACACTGCAGTAAGAAAACCCTCACTGATTTCTACTTTCAGAACCTCACTTGTAAACATCTAAACTATCCCTTTAAGCAGCCGATCGCAGACTCTAATGGCTAAACCCCGTCTGTTCTGACCGGTTGTTGATACAAATCAAAGAGTCTCCCTATCAGATTGGTGTAACCTTGCTATCCTTCCCTCTGCTGCCTCGCAGGCCTCTGTTCAGTGACATTTTCAGGAAAGCAAGTCAGCATGCACTGAACTGAATCGTGTTTAGCAGGTATTGATAAAGGCCGATAAGAGCTTGCTTCTTGATATCATCTGAATTCCTAAAGTCCTGTGATCATACACGGTTTCCTCTCTCAGGTCATATGTGATATATTGTGCATCCTGAGTACAAAAGACTCCGTTTTTTCCCTGAGTGTAATCCACAGCTGAGTAGCTCTCATTTATTTGCTGCACTCCTCCCATCTTTTGCTTGCTCAATACTCAGCGCTGTTTTTTAACTGCAGGTTAGGGAAGGAAACCATCTTATCTGCAAAGAGGCGGATTTATTAGTGTGAAAAAGATAATTGCTATTCATAGGCCACTGGGGGCTGATTTACAACCGCTAATATTTAGGATTCCAGGAGTCGTTTTTCAGCTTTTTTCCCTCCTCTTCTTTATCTCCAGGCCTGCCTGCAGCAGGGAGGAGAGCGGGGTCACGCTGGACGATGAGGGATGGGCAGGGCAAAGACTCCAACCAGAGCAATTTGGCTGAAGACTAATGTGTGAGGAAGTCCACGCAGGTCTGCCTGGAGCTGGCAAACACCTGTTCTTCTCAACCTGTAATGAGTCTGCCATTGGAGATCTGCCTCAATGCTTCTTTTTTGTCTGCGAAGGCAATCCATGAGAAAACAAAAAGAACTGGTGATGAAAGGGAAGAAATGGGAGTGATGTTGTTTCAAATCTGGATAGTTGAAGAAATACCTGGAATCAGCACATAAACATCTTTTCTGTCTGCTCCGTCCTGGATTGTAGTCTTTAAAACATGACCTCATCCTGACCGTAGTATATGTTTATCATATTACCTGAAAACAGGTAGCGCGGTTTTTTTTTTCCGAGATTGGAAATAGTTGGTTTAAGGCGAAACAGGAAATGAAGACTTGTGGGTCTGTCTGTCCACGCTGATCCTCCAGGTGACCGCGAGGCTTCATCAGGAGCAGTCAGATGTGAGGTCACGGGTTCAAATCCCAGGTGTTGTGCCTCACATCAGGACACATCCTGGTCATGGGGGTTGAGAACACCTTTTCTCCAGTTAAAGGGCTCTGTTTCCATTATTATGTATATAAATGTGCGCATCACACAAAAGACACCATCTCAACTTAAAAACTAGAACTTGGATCATTAAATTGATATTTTGTTCATGTTTAGGTGACATTAAACTCAGTCATAACTTAAGTTGACAGTTTTTCATATTAAACTAAAAAAAAAAGTTACTGTCTCTTATTATTTGTCCTAAATTTTACTAAGAAAATTCAAATCAACTGTTTTACCAAAGTTAGAATAAATACAGTAACTTATTTAAAACCATTTGTTAATATTTGGCAGTAAAAGAAATAGAAGTTGGCTTATTTTCCTGATGCCCTCTGCGCAAAATGGATCTTTTTTTCAATAGCAGTTGTTATTTATTTATTTATTCAGAAATTTCCCCATCATGGGACAATAAAGGATATTTCTGTTCTATTTATTTATTTATGCTTTATTTATTTATTTATTTATTTATTTATTTATTTATTTAATCTATGTTTAATTTTTTATTCTTTCTTTATTTATTTATTTAATCTTTGTTTATTCATTTATTCTTTGTTTAATTTTAAGTTATATATATCTTTTTTAATTATTCTTAATTTATTTATTCCTTATTTATTTAATTTTTTTTATATTTTTCTTTCTTTCTTTGAAAGAGCAGTCGCTTGCCATCTCGGAGGATTTCTGATTCCCTCAATCAGGTCTCTGGTTCTGACATTGAGGTTCCTCTATAGGTAAACATCTTCATAACTAGAATATTTTTGTTTACTTATTTTTTATTGCTCGGTCACTTGACTTCATTATTTTTTAAGAATATTTTTCCAGGTCACAAATCAACAAGACTGAATAATAAATGTGTCATATTTACTTTTAGTCAAGCAAAAAACAAAAACCAAAATCAAAATTTCCAACATTCTTTTGAATTTCCCATCTTTCTCTTGTTGTATTGTTTCATTTTCACTTCGTCAAAGACCAGAATGATCTGGGTCTCTGGTCCTTTAATGTGTGTAATGTTTATCACTCTCAATAAAGAAGCAATCAGAACTGCACTTTTCTAAAACATGAGAAATAAAATCTCTGTCAGCCTTTATTTCAACCAAAACAGAAGTAAAATAAACCATGTTGTTATCTTAATGAACTATGGACCAAATAAACAGATAATAGATAGACACCCTGTAGAGCGCCGTTCATCTTCTATAATGGTTTTAATGGAACCCCTACCATTGACTCTGTGTATTATGTCATATAGAAAGTACCCCTGGATCAGTACCTCTATGTTTTTTCTGCGTCTGCTCCCGGGTTTCCTCCTGTTAAATCAAAGTTGTACCTTTCCACTGTCACCACATGCATGCTGAGGAGGAGAGATGGCTGCAAAGTCAATGACTCCACACAATCGGTTGGCTTTCTTTAGATAAATCTTTTTACCAATCTGCATTATAAACTGTATTTGACTGCATTTTGTTATAAATGAAATCAGTAAATTAGTAGAAATATCATTTCCTTCATTGGTGAGCTGCTGAAGTGACTTTATTGCCATTTAGTGACTTAAAGCTTTTGGAGAAGATGTGTGGACGTCATCCTCTCCTAAACAGAGTTTCCATGATGTGAAATTTTTCAACATGTCTTATTCAGTTATTATGTTTCTGCTTTAAACTGTTGGACACAGACAAACAGAGCTGCTTTTATTTACCATTCACTGAAACTCCAGCAGAAGGACCTCATGTCTCTGCTTCTCTTTCCATCTCTTTCTGCCTCTCAGCAGGTTTACAACATTCAGACGGTGTCAAGCATGGCGACGCGTCTCCTTTATTACCTGATTCCAGGCATCATCATGTCAGAAAACGCTTTTGAGGAAACAAACTCCTCCCACACTGCTCGTCATGTGACGGTTGACCTTACGGACTGGTTGTGAGGCTCTGCCAGTTATACTGACTGTTGCCAGGCTCCCTTTGCCATGTGTTGTCCAGTCACCATGGCAACGCTGATTTAATGAACGTGTCACGGGGAAATAAGTCAGGGTTGCCTCACTGCAGGTTTACACATTAGTTCTGCTTGTAAAAAAAAAAAAAAAAAAAAAAAAAAAAAAAAGCAGTTTTTTAAAATCAATATTTGCCTTTTTTTTTTTTTTTTTTTTTTTTTTTTTTAGTTGAAGTCAGTTTTTTTTTTTTACTTCTTAAGTGATCATTTTAGTAATTTGTGTTAAAGCAGCAAACTTAGATTTAGCGTTAAAAATGTCTTAATTTTAAGCTTTTATGTTTAGTTTAGAGTGTATATTTGATCCTCATGTTCCCTTTTAGTTTGGTGGATTATTGTCAGATTTAATTTTCAGCTGAAAACACCCTGTTGGTGAATGGAAAGAGTGATATTAGGAGGTAAAATGTGTGCAGGTAAGGCTGCTACTTCCTTTTTTCCCTCCACCTTCTCTGATTTAATTTCTCCTCCTTACGAGCTGTCACTTTGTCTGAAAATGTATTCATCCTGCACATGCAACCCCGAATAAAGCTAATCTTTTTTTTTTCTTTACCAGAGCACAAATCTCATGGAGGGATAATCTGAGATAAATATAGTTAATTGAGGCCAGGTGAACTTTCTTTATCAGCCCCACAGTCAACCAATCTGAAATAAATGTGATAATTAGAATAGAGATGTCTTCACTGAGAGCGGCGCATGGTCCGGTCCCGCAGCCATTTGCTTCAGATTAGATCTAAATTTCATAACACATCAGAAATCTGTGGTGAATTAGTCATGTTGAAGATGCAGCCATGTTTCCTGTTAAGATGTATAAACATAATCTGAAAGAGACAAGCGAGATAGACATCTTAAATGGTTTTAACGTCGACTGCCATGTGTTTCTGATCTTTGACGACGCTGCAAATGTTCTGCATGAATTTCTCAGGGAAAATAAGTGCGTAAAACAAGATGTACTGTCCTCACTGGAAAATCTGTACATGTGTCTATTTAGATTTACACGTGTGGGAATGCATTTATGTGCAGATGTGTAAGGAACCGTGTTGAAACATGTTTGTATGTGAATTTATCAAAGACGTTTAATTGGAGGACAAATAGTTGTCATTTGAAAATAAGGACAAAAGGGGTTCGGTTTAAAGCTCATGGTTCTTCCTATTTTATTTTTGTTTTTTACTTTGATATTACAGCCAACTTTTTTTTCAGAAAATAGTTTTTAATGCAGCTGTTGATGTGAAAATTCACACCAGATGTCAGTAAAACAAAATTAGTCCATAAAATTATTGATAGGATGAGATTACACCAGGAAGATGTGTTGAACACATGAAGAAAAGTAGGTGCAAAAAGGCATGAAGAGCCAAGAAACCAGCTGAAATCTATCAATCTCAAACCCCTGCAGTGATGATTGATATTACTTGGTTTTGAGCTAAGTGATGCAGATGATGTGGTCCTGTTGGCTTCATCAGATCGTGATCTCCAGCTTCCTGGTGAGGTGTTCCGGGCACGTCCCACCAGGGGGAGACCCAGAGGAAGACCCAGGACACGCTGGAGGGACTATGTTTTTCGGCTGGCCTGTGAACGCCTTGGGATTCCCCCGGAGGAGCTGGCCCAAGTGGCTGTGTACTTGATGCATATATCAGAGCTGCATTCTCCAAAAATGAGCCCTCATACTCAAGTTTAAGTCAAATTTATTTGTACAGCACATTTCAGCGCAAGGCAGTTCAAAGTGCTTCACACATTAAAAACATCAATCAAGTATCCAGCAAATCATCAGAATCATCAAGCAAATACACATGAAAATGATCAAAATTAGCAAATATCAATGCATCAAAACCATTAGGATCATCAGGAAAATATAGTTCAATGTTCCACTTACTACTAATCAAAGGCAGCTCTAAACAGGTGGGTTTTTAGCTGTGATTTAAAGGAACTCAGTGTTTCGGCTGTTTTGCAGTTTTCTGGAAGTTTGTTCCAGATTACTGGTGCATGAAAACTGAAAGCTGCTTCTCCATGTTTGGTTCTGGTTCTGGTTTTGGGGATGTAGAGCAGACCAGAACCAGAAGACCTGAGTGGTTTGGAAGGTTGATACAACGACAACAGGTTTTTAATGTATTTTGATGCTGAGCCATTCAGTGATTTATAACCTGACAGAAGTATTTTAAGGTCTATTCTCTGAGCTGCAGAAGCCAGTGGAAGGACTTTAGAACTGGGGTGATGTGCTCCATCTTCCTGGTCTTAGTGAGAACTCCAGCAGCAGCGTTCTGGATCAGCTGCAGTTGTCTGATTGATTTTTTAGGCAGACCTATGAAGACACTGTTGCAGTAATCAGTGCGACTAAAGATAAACACATGGATGGGTTTTTCTAGATCTTGTTGAGACATTAGTCCTTTAATCCTGGAAATGTTCTTCAGGTGATGGAAGGCTGACTTTATAACTGTCTTTATGTGTCTCTGAAGGTTCAGGTCCGAGTCCATCACTACACCCAGATTTCAGGCCTGATCACTAGTTTCTAGCTGGAATAACTGAAGCTGCGTGCTGACTCTAGATCATTCCTCTTTGGGTCCAAAGATAATAACTTCCGTTTTATTTTTGTTCAGCTGGAGAAAGTTTTGGCACCTCCATGCATTGATTTGCTCTAAGCATCTGTTCAGTGCTTGGATGGGTTCGGAGTCACCTGGTGGCATGGTAATGTAGAGCTGTGTATCATCTGGTAGCTATGATAGCTAATCTTATTACTTGTTATAATCTGAGCTAATGGGAGCATGTAGATATTAAATAGGAGGGGTCCAAGGATTGAACCACATGTGACTTCTGTCCGCTCCGATGAGAAGTTCCCTATTGACACAAAGAAATCCCAGTTCTTTAGGTAGGATTCGAACCAATTAAGTACCGTATCAGAGAGTCTGACCCAGCTCTCCAGTCGCTTCAATAATATCTCATGGTCAACAGTGTCAAATGCTGCACTGAGGTCCAACAGAACCAACACTGGTTCTTTGATGAGGGCAGACTCAGTGCTGTGGTGATCACAGAAACCGGACTGAGAGACATCAAAGCTGGTAGGTGGTTCAAATAAATGGAGTACCTATACTCTGCAAGAACACCTTCCAAATCATTCAGTTTGAGTGAAAGGTGGAGCAATGCCAAGTTAGAAAAATTCAGAGGTGCCACGACAGTGCACGAGGCCAATACATGGGGACGGGGACACCATGTTTGGCCTCACGCCTGGTTCAATCCATCAACCATAAACCAGATAAACAGTTTTCCTGGAACGGTCAGCACATTTAGCAGCGCGTACACGAGGGTGATTGGCAGCGCTAAGCCCCTCCTCCTGGCTCTGATTGGTTGTTTCAGGTTGGGGGCGGAGCATTTCTTTAGACGGCAATAGCAGCTCAGGGAGGAGGTGGAGGAGCTCCATCTTTTCACTGATTATCTGTCTCAGACCAAACTGTCACGACATGGAGACAGTTTTAACAAATAAGAAAAAAAAAAAACATATTTTTGTAAAATTTACAAACTGCAGCTTTTAAGGTTGCTGCAACATTTGGACAAGCCAATGAAACACTGGGAGGAAAAAGTCAACTCTGTGGATGAGTTCGCACTGTGTGTGGAGGAGAAATGGCTCTGCACATTCTAACAGTGAAGCTAAGAGGGGGGAACATGATGATGTGGGTCTGTCTTTTAGCACATGATACCAGCACACGTGCTACGCCTGAAGGAACGATGAATGGAGAGATGAGGCGTTTTTGACATGAATATGAAGAATAAACAATGATCCCAAACAAATGGCTTCAAAGAAACAAAACCAAGCTGCTTGAACGACCCATTAAATCCCCCCGACCTGAATCCAACGGCGATCTCCCAGAGAGACTCCCAGAATGCAGCTCGTGTGGGGAAAGATGGGTCAAATTCCCATTTTAGCCAAGTATGCAACCAGTTTCTCCAAACAGGAACTGTTGTTAAGGTTGTCATCACCAAAAAATACAAATATTTAGCAAATTTTACAAAGCTTGTTCACTCCTTGTTTCCTGTGTAAATCGACTTTATTGAATAATTTATCAACTGATTTGTGTTAAATTCTTCACGTGTCATTAACTTGTGCTGTTTCTGATGTCTGATGTAAATTTCATCTCTGGAGACCCATAAGAAATATGTTTGCTGAAGAAATGTTGATGTATTTTACATCTTGACAATACTGTTAGGAAGTATTTGCTCCCTTACAGATTCCCTCTGTTTTTGCTTTTTTTTGTCACACATAAATGTTACATATATATAAAAAAAAATGTTTTCAAAGTATAATTCTTTTTGTTTACAGAAAAAAAAAATCAAATCTGCTGTGCTTTAAATGCTCTTAGTTCTGCATCGTTGGTGGGTTCTTGGAGTAATTTTGGGAGGCTAGTAGCTCCTGGAAAGGTTCACCACTGTTCCACTGTGGTTCGCTGGAGTCTCAAAGCCTTAGAAAAGGCTTTGGGACTATTTTTATACTTATAGATGGCGATAATATAGTTGCTCCCCTGTTCTTGCATTTCTTCCGGTCAGGAGATGATGGAAGGTGTTTCAGCCTACTTCATGTTATCAGTTTGGTTCCATTTTGGTGATTTCTTGTCAGGCAGTTATCAGGACTGGCTGGTGCTCATGAAGCTGAACCCAAAACTGTGATTAATCACAGTTAATTCATCATTTAGCAAGAGATTGTTTTCACTTTGCATGCATTTTGTGTCTAATCCGCTCATCAGATGTTAAAATGTGTGTAAAGATCTGAAGTTTTTCAGAAAAACTGAATTCTTTTTCAGACAAGTTTTAAATAAAGTCTTCAATCAAAACAAGGTTATTTCAAAAGCAAAATGGAAAAAACAGAGCCATTTTATTGCTTTTTATTCTTGTGAGGTCTGAAAGTCTCCTTGGCTGTGCGTGCAGCCGGTGTTCTGCTGAGCCTGACCACCATTAACACCCCTGAGAAACCTCGTCCTAATTACTCATTCAGCCTGACAGAATCTCCTTAATTACAAACTTCATTAGCCTGCAGGACTTTGTTTTCCTCCAAAAAAAAAGGAGCGAGCAAGGGACAGCTCAGGCCAAGGTGCACTGGAGGCGAGGTGTGTGTGTGCTTTAGAACCTTACTCCTCCGTGCATTTCTTCTCTTTTTTTAAAAGGAGATGTTAAGACCTTAGTCAGAGATCTAATTAGATTCATGGTGAGAATCAGACACCTTTTAACTAGCCTCTGGAGTCCCTCTAAAAGGACAGCAAGATCCAGGCTAAGAGAGGCAGAGAATTAAATTGACCTACTGCTGCCTTTCATGTGTGAAGGGCTCTGATTTGCCATGTCTTCACCTCCAAATACAAAATAACCTGCAGCACTTACGCGCCCTGCTACCATTATACCTCGCTTATAAACACACAGGACAGCCGACGGACGCCGCAACGAGACCGTGTGGCTGTGGCTTCAGCTTGAGCGGTAATTTGTCTCGAGAAGACACACATTACCTCGTTTATGTATCCCACACTCAGCGTCTGCACCTGTTTTATTGCGGCTGCTGCTCGGAGCTCCGAATTATTCATTTCAGAAGGTGCGGCAAGCTGGTGTGGACCATCACACATCGCGCAGCTTCAAAGCCAACTGCCACTCATTTCTGTGGGTTGCATGCATTTAGGGCTCATATGTTCACACTGCATGCAATTATATGGTGGACTGGTGAGAGTTAGCACCAGTTAGAGCCAGGTGAAGCACAGAGCTTTAATGCATAATGGAGTGCTGCACAAATGTCCATGTTGGAGAGGTTTTAACCATTCCTGGTCAGACTTCAAAGCTTAAATCACTCTCCGCTCGAGATTCAGACTTATTGGCAGCCCTGGTAAAGATGTGTAAAATAAATTCACCTTTTATTGCCAGCAAGGTTTGCTGATTAGAACGAGGGGAGGTTGATATTAGTCAATTTCTTTCACTGAAATGACCATCAGTGGTGTCTAAAACATTTCACATTTACACTTAATTAATTGAAAATGCATTAATGTTTGGTTGTGGGAACATTTGGAGAAAAACATGCTAAAAAAGACCAGATGTCATCATAATAAAGATAAATACAAAGGCTAAAAAATAAATTGATATTTTATTCCAGCTGTATAGTTTCACACTGAAAAACGTAGAAAAATCCAACTGTTAAGTTGATTCTCTGCAAAAACAAACCCCATTTTAAGAAATAATAGTTAAAAAAACTAATTGATGGTGACAATTATTGCCATCTCTAAGAATTTTAACAAAATAAATGCAACTAAATTTTTCTTCTAAATTTTTTAAGCCATAACTTTTTGTTTCCCTGAGGTATAAATATAACATGAAACAATCTTCAATATGAGAAAGACAAGAAAGCATGCTGTTCAGTAAAAAATTTAAATCAACTGGAACTGGAAGAAGGACCTGACACACGAAGCTTTGAGGTCTGCTTTCTCACCTTAAACAACTTAAAACTACTTTTTGGCCCAAATTAAATAGTTGTTTCAAAAAGCAGCAACTTCCTGTACTCACCTTCTCCATTTCCTGCTGCTGCTCGTGCAATGCATTGTGGGATGCATCACTACATCCTTAATAAAATGGGCAAAACAAACACACATCGAATACATACAAATCATACAAATCCTAAATTCTTGTTAAAACCAGTGATAAAAGTACTTTCAAAATGTTGACATTATAGAAGAAAATGTAAGTCTCTGATATGTTTTGCATGCAACTATATTCTCAGTTTCACATACTGGCCTTTCATATTAACTGAAATCAGAAACATTAATTTTTGAAACATTTTTACCTCAGAGGCCCCTAAAATTAAATTAAGTGGAAACTAAAGCTGCATGAAAACATGTGAAATCCATCCGATTTATGTGATTAAAGGCAGAATTGTAACTCACAATACAACCAAAGTTCACTACTTTAACTGAGTGTTAGTAAAACTTTGACAAAACTCAAGTTACATCATCTTACATTTTTGTTAAATAAATCCATTGCTAGATTTTACAGTGTGGTGAGGAGGATTAAGAAGCGGCGTCTTAGTGTCACCAAGTGTTCATAAAAACCTTTAAACATCGTCTACCAGCAAGAAAGATCATTTTCTGTCCTACCATCACAAACATAAAGTTTTCGAAACGCTTTAAAACATTTACGACAGCTGTGTGTTTTGGTCAGAGGACACTGTGGCTGAGTCTTTCTCCAACAAACACTCCAGGTGTTCGTAGTTAACAGGACCACAAACTTTCAGCGGCTTTTACTCGACAGCAGACGTTGATGCACCCTTTCAGGAAACTCCACTAAAAAAGGCTAAAGTCTCTGAAGAATGAGTGACACATATCCTGTTCTTGTTGCTGAAAATAAACAAAAAAAATCCAGACAAAGATAACAGAAAAACTATCAACATTTAAGATGCTGTTTGTAGCTTTTTTTGTTTGCTTGTCTTTTTTTAAACAAAGAAAACCTGCTAGATTTTGTGTTTCAGATCAGACATCTTCATTTTAGTAAAACATTGTGTTGTGGTAGTTCTACAGATAAACATAAAACATTTAGCACTTTCCTTTTACAGTTTTCCATTAATTAAAAGAAAAATCAATCTTTTTTGGCCCTCAGTTACTTTCAACTTGACAGTTTTGGCCCACGAGGTAAAGAGCTTGGACACCACTGGTCTAGAGAGATTTCCTCTGGAAGCTCCAACTATGGGAAATGTTCTGGGAGAACACCAATTACTGTCAAAAGTGGCAGTGGTTAACAAGATATTTATTTCTAGCTGAAAATATGTGTTTTTCTCTTCTTTTCAGCATGAGGTTATGCTAGTCCAATAAAAGATGAATTCATTTTAAGGCCTCTTCTTCTTCCTCTTAGCAGACGCTAGACTCCTTGTATAAATTATACGTCCTCTGAAGCTCCAGTTTAGACAGTGTTACCATCTCTCTGTGCTGCAATGGCTAAGCTTGGAAGTGCAGAGAAAGAACATTATGAGTGAATGATCAGCAGGTGTAATTTGGGTTAGTTTCTGTGTGGAGCTGCTAAGTTGTTCATTTGCCCATAATGAATGTCACAACCTGAATTACCTCCACCAATCATTTACGCTCCCCGTCAGGCAGCGGGTTGCCTCTCAGAGCTAGCGTCAAATAGCTAAACCCTCTGTTCTCGCTCTGCTTTGTTCAAACACGTCGGGATTTAGATTTCAGACACTTCAGAACGCCACGTTTCCTGCTGTTTCAAACACATGGCTGCGCCATTTTTAAGACGTCTGATTCAGGAACATCTGTTGCCGGCGGAAAAAGAGAAAGAAATCTCTCATTCTGCACATGAGCTTGGGCTGAGGTTACAGCTTCAAAGCTCACCATGAATGTAGTTGGCTGTTTGTGCTCACCATCTTCTTTAGTGCTGTCAACCACAACCAGGATAGTCGGTCTGTTGGAACAAACCCCAAGATTGAGCTGTTGGGTTCCAGTTTCCTGTAGAAAAACTAGAGAATGTGTTGATACCTTCTATCACCCACCCACAAAGCATCTGGTTATACACAAACACACAGCAGAGGCACACAAAATCCCCTCTGAGACTATTGTTTGGGAAAACTAGTCATGTCAGAATCATGTTGAAGCTCCTGAAGAGAAGAAAGAATATGACAGCACCGACTGAAGAACTTGCGAAGTTTGAGTTTCGAACAAAAGCGTTGGATGAAAACAGCGTTGGATGAAAACACCGCTGGATGAAAACAGCGTTGGATGAAAACAGCGCTGGATGAAACATCACGATTTCCCACAAGTGTCAAAAAAAAAATGAAAACGATCAAATTTGCTGGTTGCAACTTTGGCTTCAGTGTTCTGGTCAGGTTTATAAAAGTGCGCTGAAAGGACCTCCAAAGTGAACATAAATAAATAAAAGCTGACTTTTAACTCATAATCAATTGGCACAAAAAGAAAATAGTTATTTTTTGTTGCTAAATTACGTCCACTTTCATTTCTAAGGTGATGATAAACTGAAGTTTCCTTTACGTATTCTACATGTTTGTTTTACAAATCAGTGAATCTTTTTTTAGTTAATTATGTTTTGTGATGAATTCAACAAATAATTGTTGCTTTTTTATTGGTGTTACCTCTCGAAATCCATATGCATGTAACTGAAACTTTTTTCAATTTTACATTTTACTGCTTGGCCTGCATGGGATTGGAGTGTTTGTGCATGGGGTGTGCATGCGTGGGTTCTCTCTGGGTACTCCAGCTTCCTCTCACAGTCCAAAAACAAGACTATTAGGTGAACTGGTCTGTAAATTGTCCTTAGGTGTACCAGACGTTACCATGTTTCTTTATTGCCCTTTAAAAACAACACAACGTTGACCAAGTGCTGCACAGCAAGTAAAACCAAGGCAAAGATAAAAATTAAAAGCAAAATCTTTAGTCCTAAAAACTCCCAGTTAATATAAATATCAGACTAAGTAGAACAGACAATGTCAGGCTCATGAAAGGGACCTATAATGCAAAATTCACATTCTACACATTTTAGTTCTTTCATTTGGGTTTGAACTGTTTCTAAAATCAGCCCAAGCACTTAAAAAAAACACTCAGCTGTTTTTTTAGTAATGAGTTAATGTTTTTTGGTGTCTGGAAAACGAGCCATTTCAAAAACCTCCAGATTGTTAAGTCACGCTACACCGTTACCTAGCAACCCCAGCAGAGCTCCACTGGTCAGCTGGTTTCACCGCTGCATGCGCTGTGCAATGGCTGCTGGAAGTGTTTTGTTGTTGATTCACCATTCAGACTTGCTGCATTTATTGGTTGTTCAGGAGGCTCTGTTTCTGCTTTTCAAAGATGAACGGTGGTATAATTGCACATCTGTTTGCAGCCATTTTCACATGTGAGTATAAAGGTTGAGTTGGGGGGCGTGGCCAGCAGCAGCAGCTTATTTGTATTTAAAGTGACAAGAGGCCCTAAAACAGCTCATTCTGAAAGGAGCTCAAAATAAGTAGAACTGACCAGACTGAAGTCTCATTATCTAAGAATGATTTTTTACAAAAAATGTAATGGATATGATTTGTCTAGGCCATAGAGCTATCCTAACCTGTTCAAGGAAGCATAATAGGTCACCTTTACAAGCCAAGGAGTAAAAGGGTGTTTATAAAAGAGATTTAAAGCATCAACTGCAGGAGCTTGTCTTATGTTCCGGGGAAGCTCATTCCATAGCTTTGGGGTCACCACAGCAAAAGCCCAATGCCCTCTACCTTTCCACTGTGATTTCGGGACCACCAACAGCATCTGGTTAACAGACCTGAGGGAGCATGATAGGGTACATAGGTGGAGCAGGCTGGATAGGTGAGACGGCAGAAGGCCATTAAAAAACCAACAAAAGGATCTTAAAATGGATCCTAAAACAAACCGCTAGCCAGTGCAAAGAGGCCACCACCGGGGTGATGTGCGCTCACTCCGTTGTACCTCTTAAACATCGTGCTGCTGCATTTTGAGCAAGTTGAAGGTGTGACAAAGCGATCTGGCTGATTCCTGTTAAAAGAGAGTTACAATAATCCAACCGAGAGGTTATAAAAGATTACTGTATAAGTGAGTGTGTACATGGTTGCTTGTCCTGTGTGTCTCTGTTGCCCTGTGATGGACTGGTTACCTACCTAGGGTGTGCCCTGCCTCTCACCCTATGACCGCTGGAGATATCGGCACTAACCCCCTCCACGCCCCCGCAACCCTGGAAGCATAAGCGAGTATGGGTGATAGATGGATGGATCCCAGTGTGCAGAAATCTTCAGTAATCCAACACTTCCTGTTTCCCTAGAGTAGAAATATAATGTGAAACAGAAGCCCTAGACACTCTTCAAAATGGGTAGGACAAGAGAGCATAGTGTATAAGCAAGGTAGATGAACATCATCAAACATTAGTTAATGGCTTCTAGCCTACATCTCTACATATCTATAGACAGGATGATAATTAAAAAGGTTAAAACAACTAGAACCATGACAAACAAGGCGGAAAATGAGCCCAAACCACCTCCCATAGAGAGGAGGGGTAGAAAAGGTCAGAGGTTAGAGAATGGAGCCTCCTTGACACCCATTAAACCACGTACCAACTAACAGGAATGATTGGCTTGCGATCTACTGTTTACTATATTAGCTAGCGCTAACACCGTTAGCAGGAGCTAACGTGAAATCAAAACAAATTGGAAGATAATGAATGGATGTTTAAAGTGACAATGAAGCATGTTTAAGTCTTTGTAACACATTATTCTAATGCACCTGAGAAAATGTTTCGTTGAGTTAGAAAGTGGAGATCTTTGCAGCATACTGTCAGACTGACGTTTCCAAGCAGCAGCCGCTCAGACACCAGCTTTTTCAGCCGAATGTCTCCTCTTGGTCCTCCTCGTCTTCATTTCCTCTCGTCATTTCTCCATTGCCTTCTATTTCAACGCCCTCCGGTTCAAATTGAAAGGGCTAAATGTCACTAATTGTGCAATAATTACTGTTCCAGCGAGATGGAGCTAGCTCAGTAGGACCTAGCATATGCCATTTACCCAGAATACATTGCAGTGTAAACAATATGGCAACGTCTGTGTGACAATATTTTATTTAAATTTATAAAAACTAAACAACCTGGAGTATTTTTACTGTGTTGTTTATAGATCGCAAATAAATGTTTCTCAAATAAAGTCTTTTATTACAACTAATCATGGATCCCTTTAAAACCTTTAGATGCTTTGATAAAATGTATTTTTATTTACTTTTGGTGTCACACAAAAGTGGGCATCCACACCAGAGAAGTCAGCCATAAAGGATCTGGTCCCTTCTTATGCAAATTCAAAAGAATCTTCACTGGAAGGGGAGCTTTAAATGTCTTCAACAGTGAAATGAGATGTGAGAAGTTAGAGTTCATTTTTGTTTTTAAAAACGCAGCACTGTGGTTTTATTACAATGTCAACCTGACTATGTTTCGAAGCAGCTCCTGAAAACTCCAACATTTTGTGAAGAAAAAAGAAAACGTTATCCACCGACCTCCAAACGAGGACTGTATGTGATGCACTTTCCAGGCGCCGTCACTCAGCCAGAGGAAACCTGATATTTCATGTCTTCGGGGGGCCTGACTTTGCTGCCCTGCAGCTACCAAGAGGGGGAGACACAGCGAAGCTCAGAGCAGAGGAGCAGGTGCCCACCGTTTCACCTGTCTGCTCAAAGAAACCTCACTGTTTACTTCATTCCACCTCTGATTCTGAAGAACATCAGAGAATAAGCGCACTGAAGACAGGCGAGGATATAATCGCTAAAAGCAGCTCATAAACTCTGGCTTTAGTGGCTCCTGACGCCGTCCTGCAATGATGACGATGAAGATGAGCAGCGAGGGGACTCAAAGGTCAAGAGACGCAAAAAAATACTCCAGCCGACATGTGTTATATATTTAGCGAGGCCATTGTTTGTTTTATTTAGAGAGCGAATTGAGGATTTTCCAAACTGCAGAGCCCCTGAGGTATTTTATCAGGTGTACAGTCCGCCATGTGTTACACATTAGCGTGCAGAGGGGGAATGCTGGTTGCAGATCCAACCTATAAAATGTTTGAAGGTCTGAGCTTCAGAGGAGGTGGTGCTGGTGGTGGACAATTACTCTCTTCAGAGCTGGAATATACGGGGGGAAACACTTATATGCAAATGAGGCTGCAGCAAATTGCAGCCCAAACTGCCCCAGTATCATTAAAGAAAATAAACACAAGGCATCTCACAGGATTGCAGTCGGCCATAGGAATATTAATGCGGTGAGAGGAGATGTTTGCAGAAGGAAAGCGGCTAATGAGGACCTAAAGCTGTCTGGACGGTGTGGTCAGTGCAGGGAGCAGGTCCAGTTCAGACCCAGTTCAGCCACATGCTGTATGTGTCTGTAACATGTGACATGAGGTGACCTCAGCGAACATAAGCAACGAAGATCTTAAACCTACAGAGCAAAAGTCTGCATGGCTGTGAAACAGTTATTACACTGTAAAAAGTCTTTTTGGTGGGTATTAAAATATTATCTGATCTCCAATCTCTGGTGGAAAATAATTTCAGCTCATCACACTGCAAAAAACACATCTTACCAAGAATTTCTGGTCTAGTTTCTAGTACAGATATCTTGAAAACACTTGAAATGAGACAAAACTAACTTACAAGTAACTTTTAAGCAGATATAGTAGTTCTAGTTATAAGTGAAATAATCTGCCAGTGGAGCAAGACATTTTTCCCATATTATAAGTTAAAATATCTTGCTCCACTGGCAGATTATTTCACTTCTAACTAGAACTTTTACATCAATATTAAGGAATTATTGACTTAAAACAAGCTCCTATATCTGCTGAAAAGTTGCTTGTAAGTTAGTTTTGTCTTATTTCAACTGTATTTAATGTATTTGCACTGGAAACTAGACTAAAAATACTTGCTAAGATTTTGTGTTTTGTAGTTCAAGGTATGTTGTAGTAACTTTAAAACCAATTGTAAGTATTGTACTGCAGAATCACCCTCTTAATGTGGTGGAGAAGTTCAGGAACCCAGTGATCCTGGGGGGCTAAGCTGTCTGGGGTACCGGCGCATGGCGGGGACTCTGCTGACGGAGGTGTCTGAGGGTAGGGGGGTCAGACTAAGGCTACCGTGACACAGCAGGTCTTGATGCTCAGTTCCGACTTCATTCTTAAATCCGACTATTTTTGCGTGGTTGCGCATTCCGCTAATTAAATGCGGCCGCAGTCAGACTGCTGTGGGAAGGTTTGCGACCTCAGAGCGACCCGGAGAAGAACGCTGACGTCACACAGCAGCACATTGTTTACGGAAGTAATAATGGACGCCGCCGTGCATGGATCGATTTTGTTTGTTCAGCAATGGGAGCCGACAGTATGGTCACAAGATCATAACAAGACAAAGGAAGCTGATAAAAAAGAAGCACAACTAACAGCAGCGGCCTTTTACGGAGCTTCAGAGAAGTCTGATGTGAAGTGATGCGCTTCACTAATACAGACTCTTTCATAATTTAATAATTATAATTTACAGCCATTGTTTACGTCCCTGGCTACTTCTGGTGCAGAATTATGACGCTTGTCTCACATAAATGACATAAAAGTTGGATAAAATCCGTTCTGACTGCAGACGCTATGAAAACAATCGGATTTAGTTCCGCATATGGAAGTAGCAAAACTGGATTTTCAGAATTGGCCGCGAAAAAGTCGGATATGGGTCGCATTGGCCTGCTGTGTGACCCATAGACAACCACATAGCTCGGCAGACCTCACCCAGGACACTGAGAACAGGCCCCCTCCTGATGTAAGGTCTGGGGGCCTGTGGGGGGTGTAATGTGCCTGGGGCCCAGCCGGGCTCATATCGAAAAAGTAACTGGAAGTCCGCTCCAAATAAGCCCGCAGCCATCTTGGATGAACAAGAAGGCGGGGAGTCCATTCCCAGCCTTGTTTCTGGTTCTGGAAGGACCTCGGAGCCCATCCGGGCAGCGACGGTGCGACTGGTCCTGTCCTGCCTGGTTGCTGGACTCCGCTGCCAGGCGTGGGATTCCCATCGCGAACAAAATGTTTGAGCGCGAAGTGGTCCATTAATGTTCTCGGTACCAGGCCGCCATGAACGATTTTCCAATCTCCGATCAGACCTGAGCCGTGAAGTCTGGGACACTGAATAGAGGCGGGAGGCTGCCGGACCGAGCTGGTGAACCCAACCGGGCCTCACAAACCGTTCATTTCCCTTTTACGACCGAACGTTTTCCCTGAGGAACCCCACACAGATCAGCCAGAGGGAACCTGACGGCTGCAAGACGCCCGACCTCATCGGTCTGAGCCAGAACTTGACTCTGATCACCCACGCAGCTTGATGGATGCTAAGGTGGGTAAAGAGGCTGAAGCAATGATTGTCTTTAGACCTCAAATTGGTACGAATTACGTTTTTAGTTTGAGCTATTTCAGCCCTTGTTTTAGCTGTAGTTACGTGTCATGCCAGTACAGCAGTCACACAAATCTAATGTAAAATACAACAAACTTTCAACATGCACATAAAGTTTTTATGCTCCACTAATCTGGAACAAACTTCCAGAAAACTGCAAAACAACCGAAACACCGAGATCGTTTAAATCAAGGCCAAAAAGCCACCTGGTTAGAGCTGCCTTTGATTCATAATAACTGGAACATTGATCAATATATCTGATGATGGCATTTGATAAAATGTAATGTCTGTTGGTTGTTTCATAACTGGTTATTGTGTTGTTTGCTTCATCATGTAAAACACTGAACTGTCTTGTTGCTGAAATGTTTTCGTACAAATAAACAGAGCTGATGACTTAATTTTACAACGATTTTTACTGTTTGGACTTGGGGGGGGGAGTTTTCTATGACTCCTTCCTGTTGCTGTTGGCTTGAATGGTGGTGACGGAACAGGCCAGGGGTCTCCAACCTGAGGCTCCAGAGCTACAAGTGGCTTTCTGGACCTTCCACAATGGCTCTTAATAACAACTAATGTCGATAAATATAGATATAATCATAAATCCAGGTTTTAGCAGTTTTTTTGTTGCTTCTTGGAAAAAAAATGCTTTGAATTCCCACAACAGGATGAGGCTAAAAGTACCAGTAATATTCTTTTTTTATCTTTTTTTTTCTTGTTATTAAGTTGGAAATTATATGTTCTTTTGTTTTGTTTTGTTTTGTTTTGTTTTGTTTTTTGGGTTTTTTTTTTTTTTTTTTACATCATCTTCATAGAAAAAACTGTATGCATGCTCTCTTGGGCAAAAGTTTTGTTTCTTTTCATTTTAAACCCTAAATATAGAAATAAAATTGTTGCTCTTTAAAAATGACAGCAAATTTCTTAGAGGGATTTTTTTATTTATTTATTTTTTTTTTTTTTAATGTATTTTTCCAAAGGTCATGTAACATTAGTGTCTCTAGATGAGTTTTATTTCGCTGGACTGAGGGTAAAAATGGCTGTTTGGACTGATAAAGGAGGCAGGCCACCGGTACAGGCTGTACTGCAGGTGGAACCATGGCGGGGCTAACGGGTTTGACTGGTCCCAGTCAAACATTACCCAGTTGGTGCCGATGATGGGTCTGGTTTGGTTGAATATCAAAGCTGTCCACTCCATGAATCGCTTCAATGCCTGTTTTTTCTTGATACCTGAGCAGTGGTCTCCTAAAAGCGCCACGGAGGGATTTCCTGCAGCCGTAAAGTAAAAACACAGAAAAAGGCGGCCGTCCGTGGAGCACAGCAGACATACTTAGCAACACTCGTGCCCTCCGTGACGTCTTCACGTGAAATATTAAAACAAATTACACGTTTAACTGATTTTAAAGCAAACTCTGCCAACGAGTGGCCTGTCTGAGCCGCGGTTGCCTTGGGAACAGTTTAAACGCCACCTTAGATGAGATTTAAAATATTTCAACTATTAAACTAATTAATCTGAGGTTGTAAGATCAAGGAAGATGATTGTAACCTTCATCATTTGAAACAGATTAGCCTGGAGTTTACAAACTAAATGTTTTGTTCTGAAATCTGATCAACAAAATACGTCGTGTTGAAACTTTAATAGAATATTTAGATCACAACCAATTCATTTCTAGAAAGATGCGGTCAAATTAAACTAATTTTATCTAGTAAGTGCATTTTTAAGTTGTTTAAATATTTTTACTAATTTACTGTACAGCCTTTGAACTGTTAAGCTTGCATAATAATAATTTCTACCCAAACATGTTGATTAAATCCGTCCTAACATAATGTATGTTAAATTCTAACAGCTGGTTTTTTCAGTGATCGTTTGACATATTTCGAGGCAGAATCCATTCATTCTAATGGATAATTAAAATATAATTTCTTTTGCATTTGATAATAACGCAAACATTTTTATTTTCTTGGACGGGATCTACATTAATCCTGAGCAGCAGCAGGAAAATGGATCACACCAGTGCTTAACCGCCCCACCCGCATTGGCTCCCAGTTTGTGGGTGATAGAACCTATAGTGGATGGCGCCCTGACTGGGCTGGGGCTTTAAATTCCTCTCAGAGCTGCATGTCTGCTTTGAACAGTGGAGAACCTTCAAGAGTCCCCAGAAGAAGCAGCAGCAGTTCCCCTCAGCTCTGAAATCAACTCCCTGAAGCCCTGAGATGGCCCAGAAGCTGCTGGGTGGAATTACAACCAGGACTGAAAACAGCGACTTTCGGCGAATTAGCATTTAAACGTTGATTTATTATCGACTGTTATTCATCATGGGATTTTCTTTGCCTCCTGTAAGGCACACTGAACGATGGCGCAACATTTAAGGGACAGTGAACGCAGCAGGCCGCCGTGCGTACACCCAAACGCCTCATCGAGCATTTAAACAGTGAATGCCGGCAAATCCAACATAAAAAAAAAAAAAAAATCATCATTTTGCATCTGAAGTGCTGACTGCAGCCGACGTTAAAAGTGGAAGTTGCTGCGTTTGGAAAAACATAATCATGAGCGCGCATCGCGCAGCCTCCCCGTACCCCCCACCCCCACCGCGCGTTGTTAATAATAAGGAGAGAAACTGTATCCGAAGCTGCGATGTTTAATTCATTATTATGTAAGCTATTTGGAGAGTGATTGGACGGTAATTGCTCATTAGGCTTGTATATTTGTCGCTGCACCTTATGTCAGGGCCAGCGGAGCTGTGGAGGGAGGATTCTCTCCTTTCATGGATCCATTTCAGAGGCAATTTGTGAAACAGGACAGATCAGGTTAGTCCTGACGAGTCTTTGTGGTCGTGGCAGGCCGGGCTGCAGGTGCCACCCTCCAGCTGATGGGATGAGCGCAGCAACCCCGCCAGGCTCCACGGAGCGCATGTTGACCACGCTTCCTAAAGCCAGCCTTTGAAAAGCCACTTCTCCCATCTTAAAGAGATTTCACCTCGATCAATTATTGACTTCGCGCTCTGATAGGAACCCTGCCTTCCGCACATATTCCTCCCTCGGCTACTATTCACATTAGCGGTGTCAGCGGACGTAATTATACCTACTAATTGCAGATTAGAGGTTTTGGGTCAGTGGGGTCACTCGATAGGGCCCGGCTACTCTTTTCTGGGCCGGATAATCATTTCACGTCGCGGACTAAATGTTTAATGCAGCGGGCCTTGCCGCTCCAAAACGCCCAGACTCAGTCCGGGTGTTCAGGGGGCACCGCCGGTTTAGCTCCTGCACCGAACGGAGCGGCGGGTCACCAGAGGGTTGACCCCCACTACAACCCACGGCATGAGCGCGTGGGAGTGGCGTCTGACGTGTCAGATCAGGCTTGAATTGCTTGAATTTTGTCTGAATCAATTATTTTCATGTCTGGATTTGCGCTTTATGACTACAGATGTCTGGATTTTATTTTATTTTTGATTTAGAAATTGGCTGAGAACGAAAAAAATAACCGCAACTAATCAATAACAGTCATTTCACATCAGTTTTGATTCTTGTTATTTTAAAGAGGCTCCGTTGATTAAAGACTGAATTAAAATCTTGCTTAGAAAATGTAAAATAATGAGAAAAAAAACTTCATAGAACTTGAAAAGTTTTGTTCTTTCCGTTTTGGTTTTTATTATTAATTTAAAGATAGAAACTTGTTGGTACCCGGTTTAGAAAAATACATAGAGCTCATTATTATTGTTTTAAACATGTTCCATGGATTAAAGCTGGACTTTAAACCCAAAATTTAAATAATAAAATATTACCTGACAAGAGATGCTCAATTTTGGACATGTTGATCATAAATATGTTCTTTAAAGATTAACTTGGCACCCTTTTTGGGCGTCTAAAAATAGAAATTGTCGTATAAAGATGCAATTTTGGTTGTTTTTGGACTTTTTTTCTGTTTCCGTGGATTTAAGAGTTATTTGGATTCCTATTTAGATTTTTAAATAATTTAAAATATTACATATAATTTAAAAAGTTGTGTTTTTGAATTATTGTTTTGAAGAGATTCCGTGGATTAAAGATTTCTGTTGGCGCCCTTTTTTTAGGAATTGAAAAAAAAAATAAATATTTTTAAACTTCTCAAGAAAAAAAATCGCCGTTTAAAGAAAACCTTAAAAAACAAAAACACGCCTAAAATTTGCTCTGTTGTTCGTCAACTTCCGCATAACTAAAAGAAAATTCCAGGTGAGAATCAAACGCGTTCAGTCAGATTTCAGCAGCCTCTAATGAGGAGTCTGCTCAGGCTCCTGTGTGTCCAAACAGGCGCACAAAGGGTGATTTGGGGGGGGGGGGGGTAAGGAGAGGGAGCACTGCGCCAAATTTGTTTGCGGCGGATCAAGGCTCACCGCCTCCACTGCACTTTCTTTATCTTAATTCCAACTTGAAAAGATATAATTATCTAGTTTGAACAGGACTGCTATCAAATCCTTCTTTATAGGCAGGGTGGGGAAAAGCTCGAGTGGATTGTGAGGCTCTGAGCCGCTCCGTGTTGCCCGAGATAGGAGTAATGAAGTTGTGGAGTCCGGAGATACAAAGGGCATTAACCTCATTAGCATGAAACCTTTTCTTCTAACTATTGTGGGACCCTTTCAGTCCTCTAATCCCCCCTATTTCAAAGCTGGGTTTGTAATAAAGCTTTTAGGGTTTTTTTCTCTAAAGCTAATGGTATTCTCTCTCTCTCTCTCTCTCTCTCTCTCTCTCTCTCTCTCTCTCTCTCTCTCTTGATTTTTATTGCTGTTATTATCTGTTAGTCGATTAACAATTCCAATTTATGTCTCTAAAACAGCCAAAACATTAAAAACCAACTCGTTTCTATTCATGAAACAATTAAACAAAGTCCTAACTTTGTTTTCCTGGAAAGTCTGAAAAAAAAAAAAAAAATCTAATAATCCTTGTTTCATTTTTTCCATATTTTTACGGCTGATTTTGTTTAATTTTAATGAGGAGTTTCTTGCTCCAGCAGTCGAGTCCCGGGCAGCAGTCCTGATGGAGGACGTTTCCAGACAAAGATCCCATTTTGCGGCGCATTGCAACCTTCCCTTATCGCGTCGTGAGGGGTAGTCAGATTGTACTAAATTATGTCCAAGCGAGCCTCCCCCCTCTGCCCCACCCCTCCTCTTCGGATCCGTGGATTAAGAGATTAAAGTGGACCACTGGGCAATGCATCCCCTTTCCCCCCTCATATTACCCGCATGATAATTGCCCAAACTGATTTGCACTTCCACAAAAGCCTTGCACAGGGGGCCTCTTTGTAGCTGCAGCGAAGCAGACTCTGCAGCCGCCCCCCGAAAAATAAAACCAGCGCAGTCGGTCTGAGGACGCGCTGCAGCATCCTGCTTCCAGAAAGGAAGAGGAAAAACTCACTGCGCCAAATTATTGCGCATTTTTCCGATTTCCTAATCAGAGGCCTCAACCTGCTGCGGCTGCGCGGTTTTAATTAAAAGTCCTTCAATTCTACTGCGCGCAACATACTGATAAAACTTTATTGACAAAATATTGACAATTACATACTTCTTGGAAGTATACTTTGTGTTAAAATTGTAGCAAACTTAACACAAACACAAAAATTATTTACATTCTGTAAAAGGGGGGGGGGGGTCTGAACAGAAACAGGAACTTTTTAGCATTTCTGTACATGGAATACGTTCAGTGCCTGAAGTTTGCTTGTTTTTTCTCCCTCCGGGTTTTTCAGTCAGTCACTGAGTCCTGACAGGAGGCTGCAGAGCGACACGGTTCCGGTAAAGCTTTGGGTTGAAGGAACGTCCTGAAATCGTCCCTTTCACTGCTGCGCTCTGATTCACCTTTTAGAAACAAAAATTAAAAAAAAAAAAAAATTGTTTTCTTCTGCTTAAAAAATCAAAACACCGCCACTTCATATGTTTTCACAATCACTTTTACACGAGAATCATCAAGGAAAGACTGCACACTTGGTAGAAAGGAAGAATCACGACATCTCTGTAGGAAAATAGAGTTAAAAACGAAAAAGAAACTGAATTTTCTTCTCCCTCCCCCCCTCCTCTCTTTAGACAAATTAAAAGAACTACGGGGAGAAATCTTAAACCATGCATTTCAAGTTTTACAAAATAAAAAAAATAAAAAATAAAAAAAATAAAATAAAAAAAGCAGTTTGGTGTTTTGGTTTCTTGAGTGAAAAAAAAAATCTTCTTAAGTGCAAACGTCCAATAAGAATTGGAGAAAAATGATAGCTAGGTGGAGGTTGTGGGGGTTTGTAGTGGTGGGGCGGGGACGGGTTCAGGTAGACGGACCGAGGCGCTGGTTCGCGGCCCGTTCGGACCGACAGAGCCGCTCCGTGCAGCAGGACCAGCCTCAGCCTCAGCCCCGGTGCCTCCCTCCATCTGACCCTCCTACAGTCTCTGCCCCGCATCCTGTATCCTTATCCTCCTTCATTCAGACAGTTCTGAGAAAGTCAGTCCCATTTTGGATTTTTCTTTTCTGTTTTTTTTTTGTTGTTGTTGTTTGTTTGTTTTTTGTTGTTTTTTTTTCTTAATCGTCCGAAGTGACATCGATTTCCTCCGGGCTCGCCTGCTTGGTCGCCAGCCTCCAGCGGTTTATGTGATGCGAGCCTTTCTTCTTCTGCTGAGACTCCGAGCCCTCCTCCTCCAACTTCTGCCGCTTGAACTTCGTCCTTCGGTTCTGAAACCAGACTTTTACCTGAGGAGGAGCGGCACAAAAGAGGGAGACAGAAAACAAGCCGGATCAGTATCAGGAGATAAACCTGCGATTGGTCCGTGCGTAAAAAGGAGAGCAGAGCGGCAGAAAAAGGCACGAAGAGGCGCAAAGAGGGGACAAATGCGCTTCAATTTCAAGGGAAGCTTAAATTACCAAATTATAGCAAAGACCAAAAAATAAATGAATAAAAATAAATACATTATACATGATGATTTTTAAAAATCGGTAAAAACGTGGGCCTACTATCTGATGTCCACACACTCTTCTAAATGGATTCATCAATAATCAATACCGACATCTAAACCGATAAATCATCCGCTGTTTTGCTTTGTCACTCCTAAACGGCCGCTGAGGTGCGTTTAATAAACCTTCAGAGGGGCTAATTGAAGGAGGTGACGGTTCATTTCTCCCCTCGGCTCCAGCGGACAAAAGACGGCGGCCTGATGGGCTCAAACAGCGGCTTAAACATGGCAGCGCCTCGGTCTTTGTGTCCACCATCCCATAAAATGGTTAACTGGTTAATTTGCCCTCCATTTTGAAAGGCAACATTCTCTCGTCTCCCCCCTCCGCCTCCCCAAAACAAAGTAACCCAAACCCTTGTGAAATGAGGTTAGGGCCTGTACAATGACCGGCAGAAAGCCCCCCCCCCCCCACCACCTCTGTCTTCGGTTGACAGCACGCATTTCTGGACCCGGTCTGCAGAAACGATCTGCAGCGTGATTGTCTGGAATTATTGTTCTGCAAATGTCAACAGCCATCTTTAGATCCGTGCGTAACTATGGAGTCCTGGTTAATAATAATAATAATAATAATAATAATAATAATAATAATAATAATAATAATAATAATAATAATAATAAAAACACCATGACGCACAGTGGCACGCTGGGGAAAATATTTAAACGTCACATATGATACTCATCAGGAATCAGGTGAGACGTGAATAAATAAACGTGACAATAAGCAGCAGGTTTGGAACAAGTCCAGCTTTTAAAAAACCCAAACCAGAAACCAAACATGCTGGAGGGAGCGTGGGATGGAAGCGGAACCAGGCGCGTCTTTTTGTCGCCCACAAATAATTTAAAAAAACAAAGCAGACAGCTGAATGCAAGACTTTTCCTCCTTACCTGAGTTTCTGTGAGGCTAAGGCTATGGGCGAGCTGCTTCCTCTCCGCTCCCACCACATAATGGTTCTTCTCGAACGCGTGTTCGAGCCGCAGGAGCTGCGAGGGGGAAAAAGCTGTCCGGATTCTTTTGGGCTTTCTGGCCAGCGCGTTGTGCAAAAGGAAGCTCTCTGGACTCGTTTCATTGCCTGAAAACGAGCAGAAAGCGAGAAGCCTGAGTGATTTTTAAGAAAGAGTAAATAAATGCACATGAAGAAAAGGCCTGAGCTGATCTGTGGAGAGGCAGTGGAAGTGTTGGATGGTATCTGGACATCCTGGAGTAAAAGTAGACCATTTAACTCAAATGTGTGTTTAAAACGATTATTTTTTTTTTCCCCACATGCAACTCCGCAGGAGGCAAAGACAAACAAACAGGAGCTACAATCCTGGCCTTAATTATTCTGACAATGAGAAACAAAATCTGAATTATCTGCAGCGGACACATCACAGGTGGAAGCTGCCACTGCGATGTTAAATCTGTTTACAGAAAAAAAAAAAAAAAAGAAAGAAAGAAATACATGCTGAAGGTGAAAACAAGTAAAAGCAAACCGTTCACTACGGTTTGATACAAGTGAACACAAAATAAATAAATAAATAAATAAATAAAACTATAAGGCGTTCTGAGTTACCTGACTTATTGAAAAACATTATAAATTAAAAAAAATTGAAATTATTATTTTAAAAAGTCCATTATCATTTATTAATTCTTATCTAATATTTAATCAAATAGCAAAATTTTTAACAATAACCCATATCATATATATATATATATATATATATATATATATATATATATATATATATATATATATATATATATATATATATATATATATATATACAGGGGTTATTATTTTTGTTGGATCTATTTTTTACCCTTTAAGGAAAACACTCTGTGGTTATTTAATTATTACACCATTTAATTTAAAGCGAAATAAGCCTTTACATAAATATTTGCTCTTTAGATTACCGTAAATAAACGTACTTTGGGTTTTTTTTAATTTAACCGATTTTTCAGGATTTCTCCCCTTTTTTTCCACGTAAGTTTTTTAATAAAATGAGTCCCAAACACGGCCGCTCGGCTCGCGTCACGCGTAAAAGCTGAGCCGGATGGAGCACTTACCCTGAAACCGGTGGCCCAGGTACCTATATCTGTGTAATAACCAGGGGTAGAAGGTGGACGGGTCCCTTTGCTGGCTGGCGAAAAGCGGGTGCGGACTGTGCGAGGAGGAGAGCGGGTGAGCGGCCAGAGCGTGTGGCGGGGCCACCGGGTGCACCGGGACGGCGGAGTTCGGCGGGTGAGAGACCGCCTCTGCAAACACCAAGTCCGGGTTCGAGTAGACGCCCCTGCCGCCGGAGTGGAAGCCGTTCAGGAACGGGTTCATCTGGCCGGAGTTTGCATAGCTGAGAGCCGCCGGCCTGATGGGCTCCTCTGAGCGGGACGCCGGTACCGGATTATCCTTCGCCACTAACGACTCTATCGTGAAACACCTCTTGGGTGTGGGTTGAAACATGGTCTGATAGTCCAGATTCCCCAGTTTAGGTCGAAGTTGTCGAAGGCGCCGCCGCTTAAAATAATCCTCCACACCCAAAGAAAAGGGGGGAAAGTTTTCTTCGCTGCGAAATAAGTTGGGAAGCTTGCAGGAAGAAATAAAAATCGCTCAGCTACTCCCAGACTAATCCATGGATGCGCTGGTTTTTTTTCTCCGGCCGGGTTGGTGCGGGCAGATTTGTTAGTTCATGAGCCTAATTAGCGCTGCAGCCCCATAAACAGCTTCCTCTGCAGGCTGTAATGGCATGGTGATTGGTCGCTGCTGCTGCCGCCGCCGCTGCTGCTCGCCTTGAGGTGGAGACGGGGAAGACGCTTAAAAAGTGCGTCAACGGGGAAGCAGGGGCGCGGAGAGGCGGACTCGAGCGCGCAACACGGAACGGATTCGTCCAGAGAGGAGGCCCCCCGCACACGCGCGCGCACTCTCTCGCTCACGCGCGCGCACACATGTCTCCGGGACATTTAACTCATTCATCCGAACCATGGAGAGCTGCAGGTTTGCTGCTTGTTTGCATGGAGGGCTCATAAACGACTCTCTGAAACTGATTTTAGGACTGCATGGCCAATAATCATTTTAATTACCCACAACAGCTCGCTCCGAGTAAAGATCAGCAGAAACATACAGCTGCGCTGATTTTAGTTATTCCTTTTTTTCACTCTGGATTTTTTTTTTTTTTTTTTTTTTTTTAAGAAACTTTTATTATGTTATGTTATGTTATGTTATATATAAAAATATATATATTTTGTATTCAACAATGTTTCAGCAGAACATCCAAATGAAACAAGTCTTGAATGAATCCGAGCTGTTTTCAAGCTGTTCGTTCACAGTATTCGACATATTTACACGCAAAACAGCCCCTGCGAGTCAGCATTAAGACAAAAACACGCTCAGGTGTTTGTGGCAGCCGACCTGGCGTGAATCAGTTGACATGCGGGGCAACGGCCGCGCATCACGCAGGGCCTTCAGGGAAACGGAGGCAGCTGAGAAGTTGGTTCATGCAAACCTTTCGCTAGTTTTACAATTACTGTTATTATTATTTATGTAGTTGTTATTATTATTACTATCATTATTATTACGATTATTCTAATTATCAACATAGTATTATCATGCTACAATATTTTCATTATAAGAAAGAGGCTATGAAATGTCCTGTAGAGTTCTTGTACATGGATTTATTTACGTGGTATAAAAAATTGTAGCATTAAAATTAAAAGAGGAAACGCTTCCGAGCGCAGCCATATTTACACCTGAAAAAGAAAAGAAAAAAATATATATAATATATATACTGCTTTGTTTTAAACGATTTGTGTTTCTGATGTGTAAAAGGGATCTTGGTCTCAATGTTTTATCTTTTACCCTGTACATATATATATATATATATATATATATATATATATATATATATATATATATATATATATATATATATATGTGTGTGTGTGTGTGTGTGTGTGTGTGTGTGTGTGTGTGTGTGTTATTATTATTTAAATTCTATCCATATGTTTTGTAATTTTTATTGTCTTAAAAAGCCTGTTGTTCTTCTCTTTCTTCTTCTTCGTCCTGTTATTATTATTATTATTATTATTATTGTTGTTGTTGTTGTTGTTGTTATTAACCTCGTCGTTTTTTCGGCATGGTTGCGCATCATTACTTCTAATAAATAAAATTAATTTGTTGTTAGATTCTTTTTTTTTTTTTTTTTTTTTTTTTTTTTTTTACCCTCCGATCATTCGACCACAGCCTGCTTGCTTATTATTTCCCCCAAACTTCTGAATGCTGCCGGTCGCCCGCTGAACTGAGGGCTGCAGGAACCGACGCGCTCCGCCGTCGCGCACACGGTGCTGGTGTTTTCTGCGAGGCTTTACTGACCTCTACTGGTCGCACAGGGGAAAACGGAAGTAAAATCCAAAACAAAGCTGGATCTGGACCGTGAAGCTTCTGCTTTAGTTGCTGTTGTGGCTTTGTAGAAATATTTGACTAAAAGTTTTAACTCCAGTTCAACCTCAGGGTGTTTTGAGTCTGATCCAAGGACGCTGAGGCAACTTGTGCATCTATTGCTCATTTTAATAACAGAGAGATGTATTTACATTTAAAAACAAAAACATTTCACACAGCAGTTTCATGTTTTTAACTGCCTTCATCTTAAACTCCAGTCATTCATTTTAACACGTATGAATGTTTTCTACAGATTTTAGCCAATCGGACTAGGATTGACCGGATTAGTCTTCATAATCAAGGACTTTAACGATAAAAAAAAAAAAAAAAAAAAAAAAAAAAAAAAATCCCTCCACAGTATTTTAGTGGAAACATTTCTGAATTTATCTTTAATTTCTGAAACTTCACAACGAGAATAACCATTTGTCTACCGGGCTTTCTGACCGTACAGACAGACAGAGATTTAAAGAGGAGCAGCAAAAGCAAATGAGATGGATTAGCAGCGCCAGCCAACAACAGGTGGTGTCATCCAGGACACTTTACTCTGGAATATTGTCTCTGCTGCCCGGATATTGAGCCGTTAGCATTCCATGACAATCATGAGACAGTCGTTCAGCAAGCCTTCAGCCAGAGGCCTCTTCAGCCTCAATGCAAGACTGACTGCTACTGGAAATCCTTCCTGCCCACAGCATCACCATAAACGACTCTTTGAAGATATTTGATATGAGTTACATTTCTTTTCCCTTTGGGATAAATTAGGTTTTTTTTTGTTTTAAAAAATGGTTTAATTGTAAATAAAGGGTTGAATCAAACTAGATCTTTGAGTTTTAGGTGTTACTTCCAGTTGAAACAGGATGTTAAATATTAAGGCTTTATTTTAAATATATAAGGTCTACTTTATTTTATCTCTAACAGTCTAAACCAGGCTGTATAACTCATTTTGGGCCACATCAAGATCATGGAAGTTCTCCAAGGGTCAGCATCAGGGGCGCAACAGCGCACTTTGCGGACACGTTACAGCCCCCCCCCCCCCCAAACCCCCTGTAATGTGTTTTAAAACTCCCCAGCAAGACCTAGTCGTTGGATTTATAAGATACAAGCCTGGTATTACAGACTTTTTTCATGTTACATGTTACTATTGGTGAGCTCAGTCAAAAACAAACAAAAATGCTCTAATATGATCAAATGTTACATATATCAATACATTTTCTGCTCTGGAAATGTGAAAATCTTCCATCTGAACAGCAGCCTGGTCTCTGTGGAAGAATATTAAATCTGAATTACGACATGTGGTCTCTTTGAACTCGCCCACTGGTCCAGAACGGCATCAGATGAAACCGAGGCGGAGATCACTGCTAACTGGGTCAAGTCTGTGTTCTTCTCTGCTAAGTTCTGGTCAAACATGTGGGTTTTTTAATAGCTTCAAACCAATTACAGATCTTGCTAATCCATGTTTTAACAATAAATATTTCAAAATGAATCACTTCGGATTAAGTGTCTGTTTCAATATTTCTACCTAATATCAGACCAACCTGATTCTTTCTCTCCATCCTCACAGCTGAGTGTGTCCAGTAGGTTTTAAAAACACACCAGTCAAACCACCTAAAAATGACATTTTTATCTTAAATGATATCCCAACAGTTACTGACTGGACGCTGCATCACAACAGTGCTGAAGTTATACTGAGTGGAGACATTTAAACTCAGCTTTAATCACCGTTATTGACCTTTACACATGCACAAACAGCTGTGAAACACAGAAAATACCGACTACGTTTTTTATTTTTCCCCCTTCAGCACAGCGCTCCAGTGCAGTGCACGCCCACTTATTGCGCCACTGCGCAGAATGTGTTGATAAAACCCATAAACAAACTTAAAATATGAATAAATAGCTGTCTCTGCGTTCACAAGTTCTTCTTAAAATTAAATATTGAACTTTTCACACCGATTAATTCCTTCAGGATTTCACATTTTTGTGATTTTTTTTTAAATTAAAAAAAAATAAATAAAAAAAAATCACAGCTCGTGGTGCTAATTTAGAAATACCCACATTTGCACTTATTCAAGACATTAAATGTGACTTTCTGTTCCTCACCACATCCACCATGAACTATAACTTGACCTCAAGTAAAGCAGAGGCAGCAGCGTCGTCTAAGAAATAAATACTGCCACCTGCCGGTGGGAGTTAAACTAGGCCTATTAAACCGATTATTCGGTTTAATCGAATAATAATAAAAATAAATAAATTTAAAAAAAAGTGCATTCTGCAGGTTTTTAAGCCTTTTTTATACATTGGAGCTACATTCCTTTAGTTTACATTTGATAATTTCTAACAAAGGATGCATCTTCAGATAAAAAAGAAATACTTCTAAGCTCAGCCCTTTCTGCTCATCAATTCAGTGCAGGGCTGATTTACTTTTTGGACAACGGATTAATAAATCGATAGCAATGGTGCTGAGTAGATTTTACAGGATTTGAACCAGTTGAAGCTAAAACAGAGTTGAACATATTTATAAAGGTTTTTATCTTAAATGCAAATTGTTTTGTACAATTTTGGCTTAATTACTGCTCTCAGGGCGTTCTTTCAGCTAATAGCATTTTTTTGAGTTTGTATACTCCATTTAATGATCAATCAATTACTAAATTAGTTGATGATTATTTCAATAATCGATTCAACTTGATTGTTTCAGCCCCAACTTAAACCCAATGTTTTTGACCATTTATGCAGAAAATTTGCAATAAACTCAGGGATTAGCACAAAAAAATGTGGGGATGTTGATTTTGCATGAATTTCCACAAACAAAACTGGAGGGACAGATGATGTAATTTGGCGTCTTGAGTGCAGAGGGCCACGTAAAAAGCCATGCCGGGCTGGATTTGGCCCCCGGACCTCGAGTTTGGCACACGTGGTCTTAAACTCATACAAAAACTCCCATTTTGTCCTACACAAAACCTGACCCAAGAATGTTGGTTCTCAAATAAGACAAAGGCCAAGGAAGTGGTGAGCAAACATTTTTATTACTTAAAGGCTCTCTGTGCAGACATGCAACCTGGCGCGAGGCCAGCGGCTGCAGCAGGACAGAAGCACACTGGATGGCAAGAAACGCTCCGAGTCCTCCGAAGCATGCAAACCAAGACGTGAAACCCACCAGCAGATCAAGCGGCGCCTTCATAAAGACGAGGACAGACAGGAGATGTTAATCTGAGTCAGAACATCTATGCAGTCTATGATTAAGAGGCAGCTGGTGGTATATAGCTTGCGTTAAACATCGGACTGTGTTAAGGTAAAACAGGTTTGCTTTTTAGGTCGTTAACGAGGCCACACAAGCTCATTGGTTACTGATATTAGAGGTGAGGAGGAACCAGTCAGAAAGATCACAGAAAGCTAAAATAAATCCTCATGAAACTAAAGTCTACAAATATTTCATCTAGTATTACAAGCTAGAAGCAATAAACTGGAAGCTGTGACCCGCTGGCTGAGTACTTTTCTCTTATTATAATAACTCTGGTTATGTTTGTCTGGAGCGGTCGGTCCCGGGGGCTGAAGCTGCTGCTCAGCGCCGCACGGTGGTCCAACCGTCGTCGTCCGTCTCGTTCTTGGTGCGGCGAGGGTTTTCCTTGTCGGAGCGCCAGGCCTTCTCCCCCTCAGCGTCGCGCTCTCTGGGACGTTCTCGCTCGCGCTCCTCCCGTCTGTCGTCGCCGCCGCGGCGCCAGGAGCTGCCTGAGGTGATCGCAGGAACAAGGTCAGGGAATTATTATTAACAACACCAAGCTGGTGGGTTAAGAAGCCCCCAGACAGGGGAGTCCAAAGGGCGGCCCTGACTTCTGTCCAACACTTATACCAATGTGGCCCCACAGCACAGGCTTTTGATGTGAACGGGGACTTGCTATTTTTAATGAGGACAAAATCACCACAGACAATTAAAATCTTAAAATAGAACATTTTGGTTCCAGTTCTAGTTATTTGTCTTTAAAAGGGCAGTATTATGTGTTTTCCAGCCACACAATCATTTTATAGCAAAATCAGTAACTATGTTGCCTTCAGTTAGAAAAAAAATCCTGTAAATATCAAACATGACTTGAAGAGAAATTTGACGCAATTTAACACCTTGAAATTGGGCCTCTGTCTCTTTAAGAAAGTCCTGCTCTTTCTGAAACTCCGCCTTCAGGAAGTAACAACACTACTCCTCTATTAACCCTTTAACAACGTTTTTACCAGCGTTGCACTGAGAAGTAGCTGATATAATGAACTCAGCAGATGCGCAGTTCCGCCAGGTGTTTGCTAATTGCTGCTGCTGCTAGTCTGGAGGAGCTGAGTGGGGAAGTTGCAGGGGGAGAGGGGTTCTGTTCGACACTGCAGCTCTGAGAAGGAGCTGCAGTGTCGAAGGCGGAGCTAGGTCCACCCAGGCGATTTGAACAGCCAAACGGTTGCCACGGGAGATTCAAGGATTTCTCAAACATGTATGGAAGAATCAAGGCAACACTCCAGGTATGTTTTTGGATGAGGGAATAACATTATAACATGATGTAAAGCTCAAAAAAATCGATTTTACATGATACTGCCCCTTTAAATAGCCAGAATTCAGGGACTTTTACTCTAAAGCCAACTTTGCTGCATCCAAATCTGCTTTTAATTAATTTATTAAACTTGGCTAAAGCAAAGAAAGGGTGACCGAAATTCTGATGTTATTGCTTAGAAATGACTACATGTGGTTCTATTTTTTTCCCCAACTGATATCTAGAAAATTTACAAATGTTTTTAAATAAGACAAACCTGCAGAACCCTGTTTCAGTTTTGTATGTATAATTTACATATCCCTATTCCAACAACATATCTGACTACTTTATGTGTTTAATTGAAGCATTGCATGCTTACTTTATTGCTGAGTAGGTACAAGAACATTTATTTTGGCCCTCAAGTCTTTTGACTTGATGTTGGCCCATGTGACCAAAAGTTTGGACACCCCTGACCCTAGTCTAGTAGCTGCATTTTCACGTGCAAACAGTGACCTCTGCTGGCTGAACATCACACTTCATCTCAACAACTCAGCCCAAGCAGAAGCTGCATGTTCTGCACTAATTCAAGTCAAAAAGCTCACAGATTGATTACATACAGACGGATACATTTGGTTGATTTTATTTGGTTATTTCTGCATTTAGGTCAGGACAGTTTGATTGCTGCTTGAAAACAGGAGAGACAGAATAAGGAAAGTGATTTATCTGTACTTCTGTGATGCAGCAGTTCAATGCGATGAGGACTGAGCGCAACAGCCCCCCTAGAGGAGGCTGGAGGAACTACCAATCGATCCCAGAATAGGCTTACTAGCCGATTGCTGATGAATAAATCGCAATTTACTCGAATAAAAATGACAAACATTAACAAGTCAAAAAAATAACTAACAATTTTCTTTCTCTATTTACGTTGTTTTTAGGCTCATTCAACTAATATGAATTAATGTTTATTGTAAACCTTTTATTACTGTCAACGCTTGTATGAAATCAACCGCACTGAATCTTTTCGTTCTGCACTGGGTGTATAACAACAGTCTTCCAACTTATCAAACTACCTGGCTTCAATTTTTAACTTGTAATCTAGCTTAGTTACAGTTACTTTTTCAAGGTAACTACACTATCACAGATCATCACTGACTCTGGAAGCGTCACACTGGACCTGATTCAGTGGGTTGTGTCTCCCAACTCTTCCTCCAGACTGAGGTCTTACTTTAGAAAGAAAACGCTACATTTACTTCCATCTGAGAAGAGGACTTTGGACCACTGAGCAACAGTTGAGTCATTTTTCTCCTTAGCCCAGGAAAGAAGCTCCCGACGTCTCTATTTCAGTCCATGTCTCTGGATGCATTTGGGTGTGGCGGCTCTTCCAGCTCCCACTCCAGTTGAAATTCACGCCTTATGTATCTCCCCAAAACTATTGAATGGACTTTGCTTCAAAATCTTCAAGGTTGCAGTTATCCCTGTTACTTGTGCCACACATTTTCCTTCCACTCAACTTTCCATGGAACATTTTGCTGCTCATCTTCCTTGTAAAGGATATTAATGGCAGTCGCTCCAGTGATTGTGTAGGCAATGACATATCTGACCTAAAAACCCATCTTTACTGGAAAATGTGGTAGTAAAGTACTACATAAGGTAATTGTAGTAGTTTTAACAGAATATATCACTGTGTGTGAACTGAATCTGAAGATGGAAGCTTTGCTTTTTGAATAAAATAAATGTCATCTACTGAGATGCATCTGCAGTTCAGAGAAAACAAAAAGGTCTTGAAAGTTAAAAAAAAAAAAAAAAAAAAAAAAAAAAGCAAAACAAAACCTCTGCAACCCAGAAAGTTTTCATGATTCAGTTCAGAATCTCTAATTTTTTAGTCAAACCATGATGAAGCTGATGCCTTCCTCACCTTCATCAGTATCTCTAGGTGGAGCTCTGTGTTCGCGATCGTCCCGCCGGTCGCGGTCCCGCCGGTCGCCGCGGCGATCGTCCCGATCACGGCGGTCGTCTCGGTCGGCCTCTTCTCTGCGGGAATCCCTCCAGCTTCCCTCCTCGTTGCCTCCTCTCCTCCAGGGGTTTTCCTCTCTGAAAACCGTTTCAAATTATGTGAGTAAAAACGCTGGGAAACAGCGAACCAGCAGCAGAGACCATTTCCTTCCCCACCTCTGTGGACGACGGTCTCTGAAGCGATCGCTGGGCCTCTCGTCTCCATCGCCGTCTTCTCCGTCGTCGTGGGTGCCGCCGCGGGGTGGACCCCAGCTCTCCTCTCGGGCCTTCTCCCGCTCACGCCAGCCACCTGGAACACAGATATTCACTCGACATTTGAACGCAGGTCTTCTTGTTTGATCCCTGACAGACATCTGACATGTTTTCCTTCTTCTTGAAGCCAAACGGCTCATTTAACAGCTGAAACGTCACCGTTTTCTGGACGGAACACGTCAGTCACCATCTGTTAGAATCGTACCGGGTCTGCCGAGGGGCTTCCATGGCTTGGCGTCTTCTCCGCGGCGTGGGCCATCATCCATGTCTCTTCTGGGACCCCAGTCGTCGTCAGCCCCACGTCTGGAACCCCTGGAGTCATCAAGCCCCCTGCGAGGACCCCTGTCGTCGTCAAAGCCACGACGTGGACCGCGGTCGTCGTCGAAGCCGCGTCTGGGAGCGCGGTCGTCGTCGAAACCGCGTCTGGGTCCACGGTCGTCGTCGAAACCGCGTCTGGGAGCGCGGTCGTCGTCCCCGCCCCGCCTGGGTCCGCGGTCGTCATCAAAGCCTCGCCGCGGCCCGCGGTCGTCGTCCATCCCTCTGCGAGGCGGACGCTCGTCGTCGCCTCCGCGACGCGGACCTCGGTCGTCTTCAAAGCCTCGGCGAGGTCCTCTGTCGTCGCCGTCCCTGCGAGGCCCGTCCCCGCGCCTGAAGGGGCCGTCCCGTTCCTCTCGGTTGTCATCCCGGCCTTCCTGTCTCCAGTCCCTGCAGAGGAAACGCTCACCGTTCAAAACTGACGCCGAAGATGGAGGCTGGAATGAATCCAGATGTGAAGCTACACACCTGTCAGGAACGGGGCGGCGCCACTCTGAGTCTCCGTCGGTTCTCCTCCTCCAGCCTCCCTCGTCCTTCTCATCCTGTCAGAGTCCAGAATCACCGTCTCAGATTCCACAGAAACTCGTCGTCCTACCCGTTACTGATCATCACTGAGTTCTGCTTTTATTCTAACCTGACAGGCTCGCTACAAATCAGTCAATATGGCCGCATCAGTGTTTCTATGGTTACATGTTGAGAGGGTCGGAAGGAAGTTCGTAAGTAAGTAAGTTCAGAAGGAAGGAAGTTTGTTCAGAAGGAAGTTCGGAAGGAAGTCAGATCAGAAGTAATTTTGGAAGTTTGTAAGTAAGTAAGTTCGGAAGGAAGCTTGGAAGTAAATTCAGAATTAAGTAAGTCTGGAAGGAAGGAAGACAAAGGATAGATGGAGATGGATGGATGGATGGAAGGACAGATAGAGTCAAACTTGAATCTACAGGCAGAACATCCCTCCGATGCAGCCTCCTGTTCTGGTTCTGTCGGACCTCTCTGGGCTCCTTCAGTTCTGTCCTTCCTACCTTGGGTTTCTTCTCCTGTGGGCTGATGGTCTTCTGCCGGATCCGCTCCTCTATCTCCTGCTGACGGGCGCGCTGCTTGCGCTCCTGCTCCTCCAGTTTGCGCAGGCGCTCCTGGTACTCCCGCTCCTCCTCCTCGCGTCGCTCCTGTTCCAGGCGCTCTCGCTCCTCACGTTCTGTTTTCAAGCAAAGATGGACGCCATCGTTTTGCACCAACAGGCAAACAGAAAGCTTCGTTTCTAGGTTTTCCCTGCGGTAAACCAGACGCTGTAAATACTGATCATTTGACCCAAACCGAACCTTTCTTGAGCTGCTCCTCGTGGATCCGCTGGGCCTCCTCCTCCTTCTGGCGGTAGTAGGTGTTACGCCGGTCCTCTTTGCGCTGCCTCTTCCTTTCTTCCAGGCGCTTTTTCCTCTCCTCCACCAAGCGCTCCTCGAACGCTTTTAGTTTTTCCTTTAAAAACCGAAATAAAGCCGCTGAGTTACCGCTTTAAACTCGTCAGTATCCAGCCTCGCCCATCGGCTGCTGCAGAGGCGTCTACCTCGTAGATGAAGCTGCGGGCCGCTGTTATCTTGGCCAGGAAGCCTTCCTTGTCCTCCATCATCCTGGACATCCGCTTCTTATGCTCCAGAGCTTTTTCCCGCTCGATCTTCAGGTTGTTGATCTGAAACAGGAAACGCGCTCTGTTAGACGCTGGACACCCAGCTGGGAAGCAGCTTTCAACGTGTCCTCATACCCTCTCCTCCTCTTGGAGCTCCCACAGCTCCATGTCTTTCACTCGCTGCTCCTCATAGGCCTTCTTGATCAGAGGAATCTCCTCGAGGCGCTTTGCTCTCTCGAAGTAATCAATCTGTAGAGAAGTATTCGTCAGGATTCAATGTCCACGTAATTCTCTTAAATTCTAACAGATTTGTACTGCAGCTTCAAGATAACCTTCTTCTCCTGATTCTTCAGACGCTCCTGAAGCTCCTTCTTCTCCTTCTCCAGCTGCTCCACCTGTTTAGCCATGATGAAGTCCGGATCCAGCTCCTCCAGGTCCTGTTTCGGGGAGGAGAAGAAAATCAAGTCTGGCTCTGATGGTTTTGCATTAAACGAACGTTTATGTCATCAAACTTCACCTCGATGTCGATATCCTTGAAGGCTTTGGCTCCAAGCTCCGTTTTCTTGATCTGCTCCAGTCGCTCGCGGACCGTCTTCTTCTTGATCTGCTCGTGCTCCTGCATGATGCGCTCCTTCTCCCGCTCCTTGGCCTCCTGCCGCAGACGCTCCTCCTCAGCTTTGCGGACCTTCTGCATCTCGGCTTCTCGCTGCTCCAGCTCCTCCTTCTCCCGCTGGATGTTGAGGCTCTCCAGGCGCTCCTTGCGCTCCTCGATGGTCTGCCTGCGGGCCAGGATGCGCTGGTGGTCCTTGCGAGCATTTTTCAGATACGCAGCGATGGCCTGCTGGTTGTGCTCCTCGCGCTCTTGCTGGAAAGAACAGAAAAGGAACAGCTCTGTTCAGACCAAAACTCGCCTCAACTACAGCAGTAATCAGAACCAGTCACTCAAGCCGATGAGGCTACTTTGCGACACAATTTTTCACATTTATATTAATTTTTAAACACAAACTTGCACCGGTGCAGATTTTTGCCTCGTTTTTCTTTAGAGCTGCTGATTTAATGTTGACTCCTGAGGCCTCACGTGATAAACATTTCATTTCCTATTGACTAATAGACATAAGTGAAGAGCTGCTCCTGAATTTGTGTTTTTAATACATTATAATTTATCAGGGGTGTGTATTCAGGGCATTAATTGTGGCTAATTACAAGGAAATGAACACATTTAAGTGCAGTTTGCATTCCCAAGACTACAGAACGTTTGTCAATGCACGGGTTCCCAGTAGACCGAAAACACTGGTGCACACGCCAGAGCTCGGCTGACGGCTACAAAAACGGAGGAATCGGATTAAAGCGCGTTGCTACGACGGGCTTTTTTTTTGTTTGTTTTGTAAAAATTCTGGCTAATTTTCCAGAAGAAGAAAGACGTATTTAAAGTTAAGACTGTTATGAAAAAGTACTTAAAATGGCACTTTATTTTTAGGTATGTTCAAACTTAGCTAGCGATATTTACTCTTTCTTTTTCTACAGTTTTGAACCGAGATGCAACTAAATGCATTTTTATCCCATTGAGTCTTTAAAATCTTGAAGAACTTGATGAGGAAACTCACCAGGTTGGAGGCAGGCTTGATGACCTGGATGGCTTTAGCGAGAGAAGCAGACATGGCCGTCAGCTGGTTCCTTATCTGCTCCGACGGCATGTTCTGCAGGAACGGCCCGACCGGAGAATCCTCTTTGGTCGAGTAGTTCAGGTCGGAGCCGAAGCTCAGGGTTCGAGACGTGTGGTCGATTCGGACCTTCAGGAAACATCAGAAAGTTGAGACAAGTTGCGGAAAAATACTTCAGAACCTGTGAGAGTTGGAGTGCGTCGTCCAATCAGCTGATTACCTGGAGATCACAGTGGCGAGCGGCGTCCACGATAGAGCGCTCCAGCTGAAAGGCGTCCACGAAGGGAACCAGGGATGCCAGACGGCTGAACTCAATGCTCTGGTAGATCTGTGCCACCTGAAGTTAAAACACCAGGAAAAACGGCACATTTAAAAACGCCGTCAGGTCTTCGTCACGTTAAGGTGAGCAAGAAGAGGATTTACCTGCTGGAGGAGTCTGAGGATGGTGTTGCTCTGCAGGTGAGGGACGTACTGCTGCAGATCAGCCTCCTTCTCAGCCTGATCTCTCACCCAATTCAACACCTGAGACCAAAGTCACAACAGGACAAGAAATGAGCAATTTCATACACAACAAATACACACAAAAATTAACTTTCCAACATTATTTAATCAGGTTTTAAGACCATTATGAGTGAAATTTAAGACCTTTATCGCAACAAAAGTCCAAAGAAAATTGCATATTTAAACACACACATCTACATAATTTTTTTTTTGTTGTAAGAAAGGAAAACTTCCTACAGTCTTAGTCCCTGCAATGCCGAGCTTTTCTGCACAGAATGCATGGAGCCTGGCATGGGTTGGCAACAGCAGTGAGGCAGTGGCGGAGACGAATATCGCCCAGCCAACCGCAGATAAATTTACACTTTCCCATAATGGGTGGAAAAAAAAGCTAGCTAGCTAGCTAGCAGGGGGATATTAGCAGCTTGTTACCGGCAGCTGCAACCACCTCCAGTCACTGAACGCAATAAAGACGTCTCAGCGCGACTCAAACTTTTGCTTGACACAAAAATCCCACGAGAAAAAATATAAAATACACAGAATATGACAAAATTTAAGATCTGTGATCAACATGTTTAAGGCTAAATTATTTTTTAAAAACGGGCAGTTTTATGATTCCAGGCACTGAGAATAATTTTATAGCACAATCAAGTAACTATGTTTCCTTCAGGTGTTATAAAAATGCTGTATATATCAAACATGACTTAAAAGAAATTTGACTTCGCAATTTAACACCTTGAAATTGGACTTCTCAAACATCCACGAAAGAATCAAGGCAACACCCCAGGTGTGTTTTTGATGAGGGAATAACATTAGAACCTGATAGAAAGCTCAAAAAAATAAATAAATAAAATCGATTCGATTTTACATAACACTGCCCCTGTAAATGAATTTAAAACGTTTTAAGACTAAGGGTGCGCGGCCATCCTGTAATTTCTGCCACGTGGTGAGGAGTCGTCTACCTTCGTCACTCTTCCACTCAGCTTGAGGGGATGAAAGTCGACCTCCAGCCAGTTGTAAAGCTCTTTCACTTCAGGGACGACGTACTGCAGCAGGTTAAATCTCACCTACAGCGGAAACATTCAAACATGCATCAGCAAGAATAAACTAGCATGTAACTGTAGCCAAGAGAAGAAACTACTTAAAAGCAATAAATTAAAGTCGACCATGTCATTGATGAGACTCTGCCGGGTTGGTGGAGACTGAAGACCCAGGAGGGTGGCCAGCCGGCGGTGCTTCTCCACGATGATGCCGTCCATGTCCAGCAGCCGAGCGATGTCGGTGCGTTCAGGGGTGATGGGAATCGACAGGGTGGCCAGGAGAACTCTAGTAGACATCCTGAAGATCACAAGAAAACATTTCACCGCATGTTCCCGCCTCTCAACTTCAACGCACCTTGCTGTGAAACAACCAAGATACCTCTGCATCTCATCCTGGGTCAGATTCTTACGCATCTCCCTCGACAGATGATAGAGACGGTGGAGAGTGCAGGCGTGGAAGAGAGCGTTCCCAGACTTCCAGAAGACAGTGGAGACCTTGTTGTAGTAGTTGGCCATGAGCTGGGGCTTGGGGGGCTTCTTGGAGAGGGCGAAGAGGCCGTGGATGTCCTCGACGGCCTTAAACGCTTCCTAGGAGGAGGAAAACGAGGAGAAACGGCGTCAGCGGCTCGTCTTGGATCCGGTACGTGAAGCAGTTCTCAACCGTCCGTCAGCGATTACAGTTCACTTTCATTCCCACAACAGCTTATTTTTATTAGGGCTGCTACTAACGACTATTGTTCTGACCATTAGTCGATTTCAAAAGAAAAAAATAAATAAAAATTGAACATTCTGCAGATTTTTTATTTAACCTCTTACGCTTTTTTTATACAATATTACAAATACATTTAAAAATGCAAACAAATAATTAAATTCCTTTTTTAAATAGAAAAATAAACATTGTATTGCCTAAAATGCAGCAATATAGCTTTCCTTAAGTGAATTTGAACCAGGTGACGATAAAACTGCCACCTGAGGAGTTTTGGGTAGAACATATTTCCAGACAAAGGCTTTTTTTAAAAAATTTTTTTATTATTATTATTTTAAATGTAAAATTTATATATGTTTTATACAGTTTTGATTTAATTACAGTTCTGGGTGTGCTGGTTTTTCAGCAAATGGGCTTTATTACAGTCTGTATACTCCAGTTAATGATGAATCGATTACTAAATTAGTTGACGATATTTCAATAATCGATTAATCATGATTAATTCGATGAATCAGTGCAGCCCTTATTTTAAGAGTACAAATTAACAACAAAGCTCATCTTAAGGCATTTTTCAAGATATCTCCAATCTATATTCACTTGTGCCAGGACTTTAATACGTTAATTTTGACCAATTAGGTAGATTTTACTGCAGTTTTTTTTTTTTTTTTTTTTTTTTTTTTTAAATCATACAAAAATCCCGAGTCAGAACCTTTCTATTGTGTTTCTGGTACGCCTGTAAATCTGACGCACAAGCTACATCCGGTAACAACAGCGATTGACAACAAAACTGCTTCTCTGGGCCCACTGGGGGTTAATTTCTGCTTCTAGAACCGATCTGACTGGACGCTGGAAAAGACTCTAGTTGTGTTCAAGTTGTGCTAAAAGCAGTCGGCCTATCAGAGAAGCTGTGCTAGCCTAGAATAGCATCTCAATGCTAAACATGTAGCAGCAGCGCTAATGTCAGCGTCCACAGTCCACATTTCTAAAGAAGCTCCGTGAATGATCAGGGGTTCCTGAAACACTGCAAAGATGAACTTTGCCCCAATCTGATGGCTGAAGAATTTGAATAACAGATTAAAAACTATAAATATCTTTGTTGTTGAGCTCATATCTCTATCAATTTAGCAGCAAAAAAGGGTTTTTGAACGAAAAATGCTGCTTAATTTGTCGATATATGGTTTTCGATTAACATGGGATTAATTAATTACAGAACCTGGAATTAACTCGAATAAAAGATTTTCACTAATATTCACAAATATTAAATAAAATTGATCCAATCCAGTTCAGTCTGAACAGGCGATTGTTGTTGGCTCATCTTTGAGAGGAACAAACCTGCCAGAGCTCCATGCTTATCGCGCTGTCCAGCTGCACCAGGCGGGTCTCCAGGTGCATGGACTGGCTCTCGGGGTTGTTCAGGTTGATGGCGGTGCTCTGGTTGTGGTGCCGCTGGATCTGACCCAGATGCATGCGCAGGTTGTCGCACAGCTTGCGAAATTCTGCTTTGCGGGTGTACTGAAGGCAGAACTTGAAAGCTGCAGGAGAAAAAGAAACAAGAATCGATTTTCTGAGTTTTTTCACGTCTTCTTCCATCAAAACCTGGAAATTAAAGTAGAAGCATTGTGACCTAAGGTGGAGGGAACGGCATATTCTAAAGCACACATCTAATCATATGATCAATTAAAATTAGCTCAATATTTTCAATTCTGATGATTAATATTTTTTGAAGGAGAATTTTTTTTTTACAGTGACATTATAATCCATTTTATATATGGTTTTGGTTGTGTGTGGTTTTTATTTCAGTTTTATTTATTACTTTTTGTTGTGTTTTATTTTGGAAATAATACATATTGAAAAAAGTGACAAAGAAATAAAAAATATATATACTAAAATACATTGTATTGAAAACGATAAAAATGAATACATTATGAAAAAGTGACAAAAAAATAAATAAATAAAAAAAATACAGAATATGGAAAAAAAAATATTTAAAAAAAAAAACATAATAAAAAAAATGTAAAAAAATATAAAAAAAGAAAAAATAAAGGCAACTAATAAAACAACAAGATTGGAAATAAAAGAAAATTAAATAATATTGATAATGTTAAGTGTTCTTTACTAAATTAAAGTTTATTGGTCTTTGAAAGGGCAAACTTGCATTATTATGCCATTATCAATATATTACTTGAAAATGGTCTCAAAACAACAATATTATCGTTTATCACAATAATTTCTGGGACAATTTATCATCCAGCAAAATTTGTTATGGTGACGGGGCTAGCTACAGGCAGCAGAGAGCAGATACTTAGAAGCACTTTTGCAGCCATGCGTCTCACCTTGCTGGGCGATGTCATGATACAGACGCTCCACCTTGGAGTTGTTTCTCAGCAGGTCCAGGCACTGGCGGTACGACTCCCACAGGAACTTCACCCAGGGAGTGAGCAGCAGGCGATCTGTACGGTCCTGAGTGTCCTCCCCACTCACAGCACTCAGCAGCACGCTGCAACGTCAGGAAGGCATTGACGTTACGGCTGCAGCTAACCATTATTTTAGTTAACGATTATTCGTATAAAAAAAATTGCCACAATTTGCAGATTTTTCATTTAATCACTTTAGCCTTTTCTATACGATATTAGAAATACATTAAAAGATGCAAATAAACAAATTCAATTTCTTTTTTATTTAAGAAAACAAACATTTTAATGTCTAAAATTCAATAACAGCATTCCTTTAATGAATTTGAACCAGGTGACTATAAAAAAATAAAAAAAAGTGTTTTTTTCTTAAAAGAAGAATGTATATAGATTTTGCACAGTTTACTTCTCTGAATATGTTGGGTTTTTTCAGCAATTGGCCTTTTTTGAGTCCAGTTAACGATTATTCCATTCCTAAATTAGTTGACCATTATTTCAATAATCATTTCAGTCCAAAACCTCACCTCTCAGGAGTCTGGATGTTGTCCAGGTCCTCGATGTCCAGAACCATCTGCTGCGACTCCTCCTTAGCGGTCTCGGTCTTTTCCTCTGCCAGCTTCAGGTAAGCCCTGACCACATCTTCCAGAGATTTGATGTTCACCTGAGGGGAAAGAGAAATGCTTCAACATATCAGGAGGTGAACAAAACGACAAGTCCAGATGCAGGTGCCTTTGTTTTGCCCTTCCAACCTGCTGGCAGATGTTCTTGTACTGGTAGAGACCCTCTTTGGCCAGGTGGCTTTTGCGCAGATCCACGCACAGCTCCAGGTACTTGAGCATAATGGGTTCGTGGATCTTCTGCCATGTTCGGTGTTTCTTACTCTTGATAACATCGTACAAAACATCCAATGCTGGCTGCTTCTTGCCAACCTCCAGAAACTCTGTTGAAACACAAATCAGAGAAGTGCTTTAATGAGCAGGTAAATCTTTTACTTACGCAGCACAGTCAAAACCAAGGCTGAAGATACATCAGGTCTTCTTACAATTAAACAAAAATTTTTGTAGCCTGGCCCCGATACGCCGTCGTACAACTCAAAGAGATGATTCTTAAAAAAAGCCACTTTTTGAAAATATTTTCTGTCATTTGATTTATTGCTGTTGACCAAATAAGAATAATTAAGTTAGCAATATTAAACAGTGTCACTCTTACAACACAATGTTAATGTTCAGGTTTTAAACAGAGGGTTTTTATGTTAGCTTATGACGTGTTGATGCTTATTGTTCACAGTTTTAAAAGGAAAGGAGGGAGTGTTGAGGTGGAAAAACTCTCATTTAGACTGGGAGGTCTCGACGCCTGTGAGAGGGGTGTGAATACTTTTCTGAGCACTGGTTTAGGGGGTCAAGAGTCTGCTGTGACCCAGCATTCAGCTGATAACACTCTGGGCGGTTTACGCTTAAAGCATAAGTACAGGAGAGTATGAGAAACACACTCTTCAGAATCCTGTCCAGAGTATCTTAATTGATAATTATCATCTAATTGGGACAGGAAACTGGCTGTTTTCTCTTCAACTCAATTTAATCAAAAAATACTTTATTGATCCCAAAGGGAAATTAAATAATAAATCTTATGGCGTAACCAGCCACAGTGGTTTTATCCACACCTCTTTGTATCAAATAAAACATGTGTTCACTGTGAAGTCGTTGCCTTTTCTCTGCTGAACTGAACCCTTGTGTGAACATTTTTGACCAAATCCCCATTGTTTTTATAAACTACCAACATAGAAGTAGATAGTTTATAATGAAACTGTGCTTACCTGGCAAAAATAAATTGTATTTACTATATCGATTTGAAAATTTAACAGGCCAGGATTTGTTACTATGATAATTTGTTAAATAAAATTGCAAACCCACTAGGCATTTGTTATGTTCAGTAAATATTGGATCAAGTTTTCAGTTTTGGTCCCTTTTTGTCAGATTGACATCCTTGATCAGCAGTATTGCGAGCAACCGAAAGATCCACTTTACCCTAAAAATTGAGGTTTAGTAACAATCCTATCCAATAACATCATTAGTTACTATTAGCAGAGCTTGTTTTCACAATAAACATTAACTGTATCCAAAGAAAATGTGGGGAAAAACGCCGAAAACCGTTAAACGCAGCTGTTGCAACTAGGCCCAAACTAGAGCCATGTAAACGCTCACAACTTCGGTTTATTTTACATAAAATTGGACAAGACGCTGGCAAGAGTGTTTTTTTTTTCGTTGTCAAATAATGTTAACGCTGCCACACTACATCATTAGTTAGTTATCATTAACTGACCACTGTAATAGGCACAAACTGACCACTGTGATAGGCACAAATGTGGCCTCGATGTCGCTACAGTTAGCTTAGCCCGCCATTCCGACTAGCATTAGCAGTTAGCATCTCTAAGGTGACGCGGCTGCAGTCAGCATTAAATCCTGGAGCTGCTTCTACTCACCGTTCGCTCGCTTCAGAGCGTTCTCTGGGCGCTGGAAATACGCCGGCATCTCGGTGGTGTGCTAATGCAACTCAAAACTGACTAACTTGGTTAAAACTGAGGCAAATTTCACCAGTCCATCCAGGCCACGCACTCGTTGGGGGTGACGGTGCTGGCTGAAAGAATGAACCGCGTGAGCGACCATGGGAAGGTTGCCAGGTGCGAAGCAAACTCCCCCTTTCGGACAAGTCATAGACTTGGGTGAAAATCGTGTAATGATCTTTTTGTTTGACCAGTTCCGTTGGTTGAAATCACTTTTATCGCTCATGCTAAATATTTAATATGAGTATGAACACATTGCTCGGTTACTGATGCTTGTAAGAATCTGAAAAGAGTAAGATACCCTTGGTGTTGGAGGGGCGCGACCTTTGTTAGGGGTTGCCAGATGGCAGACACAAATATCCTTGGGGTGAATTTCAGGAATTTTATTGGAACTTGAAACTTGTATACAAAAAAAAAAAAAAAGAAAGAGAGTAAAAAATATATTCCTTGTGATTTTTTTTAGACAACATAATATTATCTAAGGCCAAGTTTACACATACCTATATAACCTATATAACAAAAATCAGATGTATGTTTTTTTTGGGGTTTTTTTTTTTTTTTTTTTTTTTGATCCCATAAAATTTTGCGTCAACAAAAACTGAAACTTCCCTGACTTTTGACCAAAATATGTGATTCTTGTATCCAACAGGTAAAAAAAAAAAATGTTGCAACCACCCATTGGTCGGTTACTGAAATCAAGAAATACATATATTTGACTGACTGTTTCTTCCATATTTATTGATTGTCTGGGAAAATTGTGAAGCACTTTGGTCAGCCTTTGTTATTTTTAAATGTCCCAGACATATAAATTTGATATGACTCTGACATTAATGGAAAATTACTCAAACTGCAAAAAGCACTTATTGCTTTTGACAATGTTTGCAGTTAATAGCCTGTCTAATTAGCCAGCTAATATCAGTAAGCAGGTACTTGGAAACTTTTGTTAAACTGAGAGGGTGATTATTGAATACTTTTCCTTAAGTCTAGATATTAAACTATTATAACTGTAAATTTTATATTGTTTTAGCAGCAGGAGGAATTGCGGACACTTTTCTGTTTTATGTAAAAGCAACTAGATTATGTAAAAATGTTTTTCTTTCAATTTTTGGTGTAAATTTGTGAAACTTTGGTGTTTTTACTCTAGTTTAGCAATCTCATAATACAGGGGCAATTCAACAAACTACTGGTAATCTGGCCTATTCTGTCCATGATTGTGTGTGCTTGAGCTGTGTTAAAGATTGGCTCGTCTTAGTTCTACTCTTCCTAAACGGGGATTTTCAACAAACCTGGCAGCGCTGGGTGAACAAAGCTCCCGGATGTGCACCCAAATGATGCGTTCATTATCTGTCTGAAATTCCAGACAGTTTCAAAACAACGATTCAGTTTTGACAGAAGAAAGGACAAGATTTAAGAGTTGCAATATTTATTTATTTATAATCTGTCCTTTTACATTAAAATTTAAAAAACAGTCATGTAAAATATATGATATAAGTTTATTCTTGGTAAATTTGCTCTTGCAAATAAAAAAATGACCGACATTTGTTTTAATTCAAGGGAGGATTAAGATTTTTTTTTTTTTTTTTTTTTTTTTTTTTAGAAGGTGGAATTAAATAAGTTTGCCTTTTTTTCAATCCCTTTTTGGATAAGTGACTGAATTAATGTTATTCTTCGCTTCTTATTATTCTGTTAATTTTTCGCATCACTATGATTAATTGTTGGATACGGCACTAAGAAACGGACCAGCATATTCGGAATAAAAACTATTACTAATAATGTTGTTTTAAATCTGACCTAAATTTTCCATTTTCCGCATTAGAAAAAATCAAATAGAAATCAGACATATAATATAATATAATATAATATAATATAATATAATATAATATAATATAATATAATATAATATAATATAATATATGCTTCTGTTGGAAGAAGCTCTGTTATTCCACTGCCCATGAACGCACCGACAGAGCTTCCTAATGGCAAGCTGTGATTGGCTGAAATCACCGGGGCTCCGCCCTGTCAGCTGACCAGTCCCGGAAGAGGGAAGAAGGTTCTGTTGAAAGATGATGGAGAAAGTCTGTTGACAACTGAACTCTCTCCAACCCATAGACCAGATATGCTATTTCCGCTTTTACTGAATCTGTCCAGAGTCGTTTTCAGATATTTAACCATCTGAGGAGCTGTGGAGGTTCTTCTGGGATAGATTTCAATCCACAGAAAAGGAGAGCTCTGGTATTTTGGCTGCAGTAAACTTGTGTCTCCTACTGGTATGGAACATGGCAACGACTGAGACGCAGCTGATGTTGAGCGTCGGATTAATTGGTAAGTTCGCATTTATGGGATCATTTCGTTCTGTCATTGAAGTGTTTTGTAATTTAAACATCTTAAGTTGGCGCTTCAGGACTTTCGGGAGATCACATGACACCAGTGTGACCCAGATATGCTGCATCAGCAGGAGCAGGGGTCAGATCCTGCAGGTTGGAGCTCAAAGCATCAATGATCTGGTGGTGAAACATGCAACACCTCAGAGCTCACCATGATTCATCCTTTATTTTGTTTGTTCGGTCGCTAATATGATACAGTGCTTTGCAAAAGTAATCATACCCCTTGAATCTTTTCAAATGTTTCACTTTACAACCAATAAATTCAAGGTATTTCATTACGATTCACTTGATAGACAGAAAGCAGCATATGATTTAAAAGTGTATTTGATAGTTTATTTATTTATTTTTTTCTTTATTATTTATTTAAAATAAATAAATAAAATTACTGTCAATTTTTCTTAAATTTTTTTATTTAAAAGAAGTAAGTGAAATTATTGTGGAGTTTTTTTTTCTAATTTGTTTATTTATTTTTTATATTAAATAAATAAAATGACATTATAAATTATAAAATAAATTATTATTTTTAAAATTTTCAGATATTTCTTAATCCATTTACATTTTAAGCAAATAAAATTTTGTAGTGTGTGACATGTAACCTCTTTTCCTGCAATACCCCTAAAGAAAACCCATCAACCAACCACCTTGAGAAGCCATCTTGACCAAGGAGCCCACCAGACAGGTCAGGGATAGACTTATATGCAAACCTGAACGCCCCATACCCACCGCGAAACATGGTGGTGGCAGCATCATGCGGTGAGAATGCGTTTATTCAGCAGGGTCAGGGTTGTTGGGGAGAATGGATGGAGCAAAGTGCTGGGAAATCTCTGCAATGGAATGGTTTAGATCAAAGCATAGTCATGTTTTACAGTGGCCTAGTCAAAGTCCAGACCTAAATCTGCCTGAGAATATGGGGTAAGACTTGAAACTTGGTGATTTTTAGATGCTCTCCATCCAAACCGACTGAGCTTGAATTATTTTGATTAGAAGAACCGACAAAAATGTCTGGATCTGCGAAGTTGGTGGAGACAACAGATGGCAGCAAAAGCCTGAGCAGAAGTCCAGAATCTCTCCTGAAGCTTGTTTTCCATGTAACGTCTCCACCACTAGAGAAAGATGTGAATGGAGACACGCTGTGGGTGTGGTGTTATCCCTCCGTCAGCCCTGGACTGAGGCATCTGCTGCTCAGCAAGTGCTGCCTGACGCAGGACGGCCGTGATTTCCACACCTTCGTGTTTGGCCAGTTCAGCCGCACCTGGTACTACATCACCACGGCGGAGGTGCAGGAACCGACGGCGCTGAGCAAGGTACTGACCCGGCGGCACCCAGCTGCTCCATAACATCCCTGAAATAAACATCTGTGCTGACGTTTTTCCTCTTCTGCTTAAAGGTCACCCATTTCTCGATAGCCGTCACAGCAAAAGACTTCAACCCTGAGAAATACGCCGCTCTCAGCAGAATACTCTGCAGGTAGTGGCGTCCAGAAAGTGCATTTCCACTGTTTCAGCGCTCGGGGTCCGTGCTCACCGGTGTGGTGGCGTTCGTTTTCAGGATGTACGTCAAACACGGCAGTCCGGTGAAGATGATGGAGGCTTACATCGCCGTCCTCACCAAGGGGATCTGCCAGAATGATGAGAACGGCTCGTTTTTCATCAAGGATTATGACGTCCGGAAGGCGTACCTGGCAGGTTCGGTCAAAGGTAAAACTCTCCACGAGTCACCTGTTCTGCTTTTGCTGTCATCTGAATTACTGCGCGACCAGATCAGTAGCATCTGTATTGGTAAAAGTAACTAAACTTTGCTGGGTTGAAAACACTCAGCTGCTAAATATTTCCTGTTTATATTCCTTCGAACTTAAGCTAAGCCCAGACAACTTATCTGACGTTCATAGCTCCTCTCCAAGCTCACCCTCCTCTTCTCCAGCTTCCTCCTGTCTCAGGCCCCCTGGCAAAGCATCCAACCCCAATTCTAACCAATGAAGAGATGCAATTCAAACATGTAGTATTTTGCTGTGTATGTAATATCACATAAAAATGAACATCCAAACAGGATTGTTTGTGTAAAAAACACTTCTTAACACGATAGATCAGTATTTATTTCACCCAAATTAAGTTAGCGATCAGTAGTTTTTTCTTCCAGAAAACATTCCTGACATGAACGTAGCAGGTTGAGATCAAATCTCCTGTGTTTGGGATGAAGTGTTTCACTGAAAATGAGTTCAGAAAAATATGCCGACTTTCCAGTTCCTCAGCTTCACTCGGCTGAATTGACCGACTTCAGTAACGGGCCTCCTCAGGAGGGAAGAAACTAGAAACCAGGACTGGGCGATACAGCTTGAAAATAAAATATCTGACTTTTTTTTTTTTTTTTTCATCCAGATCCGATTTCCGATTTGAATCGTTTCTTTTTCTCGCTTTCTTTTCTAAAAAATAAATGACAAATGACAAAAAATACTTTCAAAAACTGGCTTTTATTTCAGTCCTCCCTTCTCTGAGCTCTGCGTGGCAGTATGAGGGAAAAGGTACAAAAGTTTTTAAATTGTTCAATTATGAGAATAAAGTCATAATATTAGCAGCATAAAGACGCAATTTTACCAGAAGAGCATCTTGAAATTATGAGAAAAAAGTTGTTTTAAAGGGGAAAAAAAAGCTTGGATAGAGTTATCAAGATCTGACGTGAGCAGCTATAAGCAGAAGCTGTAAGCTAATTAAACAAGATGGCGGCATTGGGCGAAACCCACGGAGTACATTGGTGGAAAAAAGTCCAGATTTTATAAAGATCCGATCTTCAAGAACCAAAAATTGAGTCATTTTGACGTCTGGTGCTGAGAAAGTGGAATATAAAAACGTCGGACGTTTGTTTCTGCTTCCTGTCCTGCCTCAGATGTCGTGTCTCAGTTCGGGATGGAGACCATCATCTTGTACACGGCGCTGATGCTGAAGAAGAGGATTGTGGTCCATCATCCTCGGGTTGAAGCGCTGTTGGAGTTCAGCAGGTAAAACCCAGACTGCAAAAACACGAAACCTCACCAAGTATGTCTGCTCTAGTTTCTACTGCAAATATCCCAGTTCACTCGAAATGAGACAAAACTCACTTACTGGTAACTTTTCAGCAGATATAGGAGCTGGTTTTACTTCAATAATTCCTCAATATTGATGAAAAAGTTCTAGTTATCAGTGAAATAATCTGCCAGAAGAACAAGATGTTTTTCCCCATATTATAAGTTAAAATGTCTTGTTCCACTGGCAGATTATTTCACTTCTAACTCAAACTTTTTCATCAATATTAAGGAATTATTGAGTTAAAACAAGCTCCTATATTTGCTGAAAATTTAATAGTAAGTTAGTTTTGTCTTATTTCAAGTATATTTTATATATTTGAAGTAGAAAGTAGACCAGAAGCACTTGGTAAGATGTGTTTTTGCAGTGTGCTCTCACCTTGTGAGGAATGTTTCTGACTGTCGACTTGTGCGAGCAGAGTTCTGCCGGCGCTCGCCTGGCACAGAAAGGACTGGTCCGTCCTGCATCCTTACGTCCATCTGACTGATGCTGAACTGGAGGACTTGAAGAAATGCCCCGGTGAGGTCGCCGGCTGCTCTGCCTCATTAACAGGAAGCCTCAGCGACGATCTTTGTTTCAATATGTTTGCTTTCTGCACAGGATACATAGCAGGGTTTGTGGACCCGGAAGTGAGCAACAGGCTGGACCTGTTTGATGTGTTTGTCAACCTCCCAGATAGTGTGATCACGGTGTCCCAGGGTGCCAAAGGTACGTTCAAAGAAAAACCAGTACACAGCTGGCTTTCAATAAATAAGAATGTCAATGAAAAGGATTTTTTTTTAGTGATTCAGGAGGGATCACGTTACATCTCGGTGGCAGATCTTCCTAGAAATAATCTCTATTATTCATGTTAACTTGGATAATTATAGTTTACAGCTAATAAAACCCCAAAAGTTCAATAAAAGAGGAATTAAATTTTTTTAAAATTGCTAAACAAGCGAGGATGCTGGATCCAAGTATATTAATGGAAAGTTTGGTGGAAGGAAAACGTGTAGTAGAAGAAAAAAAAAAAAAGGATGCACCAGTAATAGGAATAATCACAGCTCTGAGAGGATTGGACTGCAGCTAGAACCAGAACTTCCAGAGCCAGCACACACAGACGGATCCAGGGCTTGGACTATACCTGTCCCATTCCTTGAGTTAAGCCAGTCCTGAACCAGAGACGACATCAGAACCGTCTTACCTGAAGTGAGGAGAAACAGAACTGGGCTGTTGCTTGTGGTCTAAAGTCCTTTTCAAGGTCCCAGGGTCTGGAGGAAGCAGAGAGAGGACCAGAATGAAGTTTCCACAGTCAGTGATCATCTGGGTGGAAATTTCATCTACTGGTTCTGGTCCGCTGGGTCTTCCGAAGTCCACAGTCCAAGCAGCCGTCTAGCAGGAAATTTTGGAGCACTTCATGCTTCCTTCTGCTGACGAGCTTTATGGAGAAGGAACCTGTCCACACTACAAAAAATACCGACTCCTGCGTTAATGACCACGGAGAAACTACGGCGTATCGGCAAGAGGAAGATGAGAGACACCGGAACCAGCATGACAGATGACCCGAAGGCCGCCATCAAGACAAAATTTATGTAAAAGGAGCCCCGACCGACTGCTGAGTGCATATACTGTACGGTGCTTCGACGTGTCTTTCAGTTGGTTGAGATTTTTGTATTTAAAGCTTTAAAGTTTGTCACTTTTATGAAAAATATGGTTTTGACATATTTGTTAAAATTATCATGATGTCGTGACAGTATAAGACAGACAATCCAGCTCCACTGCCTTCTCCCAGTGCTCCCAGTACTAACTGCAGAAATACACCAGTCAGTCAGTAACAACCAATCAGAGCCAGGAGGAGGGTCTTAGCGCTGCCAATCACCCTCATGTGTGCGGCGCTCACAGCCTCCCCCTGCTCTCTGCTACGCTGCAGCTGGTTCACCACAACATAGCCTGCCGCTAATGCTAAAGCTAGTTAGCATGGCCACTGATGACGGCGGATAAACAGTTTTCCTGGAACAGTGAGTTGTTTCTCCACCATCAGCACATTTAGCAGCGCGAACACGAGGGTGATTGGCAGCGCTAAGCCCCTCCTCCTGGCTCTGATTGGTTGTTTCAGGTCAAGAGCGGAGCATTTCTTTAGATGGTGATAGCAGCTCAGGGAGGAGGTGGAGGAGCTCCATCTTTACACAGATTATGTCTCAGACCAAACTGTCATGACATGGAGACGGATTTTAACAAATGTGCAAAAAACATATTTTTGTAGAAGTTATGTACTGCAGCTTTAAATTTTTATTGGTCCTATGTAATATTCAGATTTCTTCACAAACCTCTCAACGTTGTGGTTCTCCATGTTGCCCGAGCCATACTTTTTCCTTCCACTAAACTTTCCATTAAACCACTTGGATGCAGCACTGTGTGACCAGCCAGGTTGTTAGTAATCCTCTTTTGTGGCTTTATCCTCCTTGTGAGGGGTGTCGGTCCCTGTCTCTTTTCGTTTTTCTGATACATTTTTGGTTTTTATTGATGTCATGAATCTTTATGAAGCTTTCCCAAGCTTCAGATTAACGCTCAGCATTTCACCACAGAGGCCATGGCGATGGGGAAGCTGCACAAGGACATCGCTCAAGTCATCGTCCAGTCTGCAGAGGATGCTGAGAGATCCGACAGTCAGGTCATTAAGGTGAGAACCCGCACAGAACCGCTTGCCTCTCCTCATTCCTTCAGCCTTGAACACCAACCCAACTCGATTTCTCAGGACGTTTCCATCAAGACGAAAGAAGTCCTCACCAACCTGCTCGCCCTGGCTGACGCGTGTGAAGACTCGAAGCTCACGCTGGAGGTTTTAAAGCAGCATCACTTCCCCCCGGCCACAGAGAACTTCCTGTTTCATCTGGCGGCTGCAGAGCAACTCTTACGGATATAAACTGAAGGTGCAAGCAGGATGGGCGGAGCTTGTGCCGCGTAAACTCGGACGCTTCCCGTCTCCTCAGAGGCCTTTTGTTTTTTTTTTTGTTTCCTGCACTGAAATCTTAAGGTGAGGAAAGGAAAACGTCTCTATCAGCAGGTTTTACTAGACTCCACATGGGTGATGATTAACGTTTTATTCTAAGACGCAAAGTTCCTGCAGTGACCAGAGCTGAACGCATTTAAAATCTGGAGGGTGTTTCTCTTCCAGGATCTGTGGTGCAATTTCCCAGCCAGAATCTACAGCCGTCAAAGTCATGAATGTCACGTTATGACGGGAGTTTAATCATTTACCTAAATCAGTCCAGGGTGGGACTGATTACGCAACAACTTCATTTCCTGGAGCACAGGATCGAGTTAATGAATTTTCTCCAAAATTATACATAAAGGCTCAGAGATCCGCACGGAACCACGCTGCAAAAACACAAAGAATCTCACCGAGTATTTCTGCTCTTCTTTCTCACGCAAATATCTTAGTACACTTGAAATGAGACAAAACTAACTTACAACTAATGTTTCATCAGCTGTAGGAGCTTGTTTTAAGTAAATAATCCCTTAAAATTGATGAAAAAGAGTTAGAAGTGAAATAATCTGCCAGTGGAGGAAGACTTTTTCCCATATTATAAGTTAAAATATCTTGTCACTTGAAACTAGACCAGAAAGACTTGGTAAGATTTTGTGTTTTTGCCGTTTGTACACATCTGAGCCTGTATGTATAACTTTGACCCTTCTGTGGATTAAAAAAATCCACCATTCAAACTTGGTCACCAAGTTGTTTTATCATCATCATCATCATCATCCAAACCCGGGAAAAATAATGGTTTGAGTGAAAGAATGAAAACTAAAAATGAATGTTTAGGTTCGTGTCTGGGATGAGTGGGTGCAACGATCTGACGGGAAGTGACCCCGCAGCTGGAAGCGCTGCCACAGCTGGACCAATAAGGACCTGGCTGTGCTCTCATCAATCCTCCATTTTAAAAAACAAAATAAAAGAGTTTCTGATGATTTTTCCTTCACCTTAGCTTCCTGTTCACACCAGAGCCTCAGTGAGGAGGATCTATGCAGCTGAGGAAGGTCCTCCTCGTGTGACGAGATCTTATTATAAAATTGGGTTCGTAAAAAGAACCACGTCTGGTTTTCCCCTCTTAATCAGTCTGACGTTTTGTTTTTCAGTGTCGTTTGTTATTTTTTAAACATGGTTTTATGAAAGATGCACCGATTAGCCGGCCAGAGATCAGAACCGGCCGATTTTTACCTCGATCGGCTGGTCGCACACTGGAACATCCCGATACTCTCTTCCTGTTCATTGAATGCATCAAAACTAGGAACTCCCACCATTTTTGGTCTATAAATGCATCAGCCCACAGCATGTACAGTGGTGCTCAAAAGTCTTCACACCCCTGTTAAAATCCCAGATGTTTGAGACCATGATGAAACGTTCCCAAACTTTTCCTTCCGTCAAGGTGATATTTACCCTGTAAAACTCAACAAATACACCTGCTGGGAGGAAAATCTGCCGTAATAATCTGGTTCCATAAGTTTTCACACCCTTAACTGTATTTGTACAGGTTGTATAACAGATGCTGGAAAATTAAATCCATCTTCATCTTTCTAACAGACCCTGAAGATTTAGAAATCTTTGCATTTTCATTGCCCCCAGATTCAACTAAAAACAACCACAGAGCATGATACTACCACCACCATGCTTCACCATGTGGCTATAGGGCTATTTTGCTGTTTCTGTGCCAAACCAACACTTTGGTGGCCTGAAACTTCCAGTTTAGTTCTTTTGGGCTGTAAAAGATTCATCCACCAGGTTCTGGGAGGCTTTAGCTGTCGTTTTGGACCTGTTTCTGTACTCTGTTTTGGTTAATTTAGGAAAAAACGTCCAGTTTTTGTCAATGTGGTCCAGTATTTTCTCCAGTTATTGACTGTCTTCAATAAAGAGGTTTATTTTTGACACCCTTTGTACACTGAGATCCTTTTGATCTTTTCTAACCCCCCTGAATGGATGCAAATGGAAGGAAAATCCTCTTAATGAGGCTGAACTCTGTTTCAGGTTAATCAGATTCACTATAATTGGTGGCAGGTGCTTCAGCAAAGTATTATTTTCAGGGCACGCACAGTTATGCAACCAGGTTATTGCATATTTTATCTTTTGTTGCTCAAGCAGATTTGTAACTGGAATATTGTCACATTAATAGCTGGAAAAATAATTTTAACAGGGGTGTGTATGGTCGGTATCAGCAGGTCAGCCTTTCAGCGCTGGACAGTTTTCTTCAATTAAATGAAGACAGAACTGAAATAATTATCTCCGCACCAGAGAAATGCTGATTGGGATAAAGGAGACACTTGGATCTCTTCTGGTTTTACTTGGGATGGACATGTCGAGTCTCATCTGAGAAATAAGCCAAGCTAAGCTCCACTGTCTCACACTCAGAACCGAAAACAATAATAAATCATACTTTTGTTTCAAGATGGAAGTATTGCAATGCTCTACACACACGTGTCTTAGTAAGACCTTGCTAGAACGGCTGCAAGGCTTCTGACATAATTCAGGTTTTCACATGTGACTCCAGTCTGGCTTCTGGTTTATTTTAGAGAGCAATTCAAGGTTCTTCAACACTGCAGAAACAACATCTTGCCAAGTATGTCTGGTCTAGTTTCTAGTGCAAATATCTTGAATTCACTTGAAATACGGCAAAACTAACTTACTTTTCAGCAGATGTAGGAGTTTTTTTTTTTAAAGCTGCAGTATGTCACTTTTACAAAAATGGTTTTTCCATATTTGCTAAAACTGTCTCCATGTCATGACAGTTTGGCCTGAGGCAGATAATCTGTGTAAAGATGGAGCTCCTCCACCTCCTCCCTGAGCTGCTAAAGAAATGCTCCGCTCCCGACCTGAAACAACCAATCAGAGCCAGGAGGCGGGGCTTAGCGCTGCCAATCACCCTCGTGTACACGCTGCTAAATGTGCTGATGGTGGAGAAACAACTCACCTTTCCAGGAAAACTGTTTATCCGGTGGCCATGCTAACTAACCTTAGCATTAGCATCAGGCTAATTGTGGTGAACCAGCTGTAGCGTAGCGGGGGAGGGGGGGGGGGATGAGTCCTGCGTACATGAGGGTGATTGACAGCGCTAAGCCCCTCCTCCTGGCTCTGATTGGTTATTTCTGACTGAGTTTTTCCCAGATTATGTTTTATATCCTATCACAGCATGATGATAATTTTAATAAATGTCAAAAACATTTTTCATAAGTTACATACTGCAGCTTTAATTCAGTAATTCCTTTAGTATTATAGTATAATAACATTTTAACTTATAAAATGGGGAAAATGTCTTGTTCCACTGGCAAATTATTTCACTTCTAACTCGAACTTTTTCATCAATATTAAGGAGTTATTGAAGTAAAACCAGCTCCTATATCAGCTGGAAAGTTACCAGTAAGTGAGTTTTGTCTCATTTCGAGTGAACTGGGATATTTGCAGTAGGACTGGAGCAGAAATCCTTGGTGCGGTTTTGTGTTTGCAGTGCGGCGGCTTGGAGCTTTTCACGGACGGGCAGCAGGTTATATCAGAGGCCTTCTGCACCCGGTGGTCAGGGTCTGTTGATGGGGACAGAGCGTTCTGGTCAGTGCCCCCCACCCCCACTCTGGATCTCTCTTCCTTTGGCCTTGAGATCAGTCGACTCGATGGCATCTTTCTCAATCAGTTTTGTCTTTGTTACTTTGTTGGCGACTTTTATATCTTGAGAGCCGCTACGTGAGTTTCATTTCACTTACTAAATCTGAAGAAAAGCGGTGATCGGCGTCCGCCTGGGAAAGCCGGATCGGTGCGTCTTCAGGTTTTGCTTCATGCGTCGATTTTCCTGCTTCATGCGACTCGCTGTTCAGGTTGTTGATGTTTAACTGTTCCATTCATCCTGCAGCCGGTCGGATCATTTTTATGCCTCTTTCTCGAGTAAGAAAGTGGCTTTACATTTTAATAAGCATGTAACATCATGTATTTTTATGATTTAATATGATGTTTGGTATAAAAAGACACCTGATGTAACAGCTGAATAAAGTTAATATCAAAATGACTTGGTTTAATTAATGTAATGTTTCATTTGATGAGATGTTTCCGGCTCCTCAGAGTCCTCTGTGGTAGTACAGCGTCTCCCCGGGCGCTCCGGCCGGCAGCTCCGTCTCCACGCTCCCCCGTTTTATCTGTGAAACGAGGCCGGAGTCAGCCTGGAAAACACGAGAGCCAGTCGGCAGCAGAAGACCCTGAACCTCACCGTGCCCGCTGGCGAGAAGAGGCTGAACGAGACGGGAATCATCAAACCAAGGGCGAGCGCCACGCTGATGTGGCGGCACGGCGCCACCAGCAGAGAGTTCCTCTGGAAAAATCTTGTTCTGTGAGGGGAAAATAAACTGGTCTAGTTTCTAGTGCAAATATCTATCCAAATAACATTTATCCAAATGCGCTGAAATATAACATCCAGTGGCAAATTTCCACAAGATGTCCCAGAATTGTAAGTTTTTTTTTTATAAGTGCCCAAATGAAAAACTGGTTATTCTGCTTTGTCTTTACTGGTTTTGACATCACAAAAGCCACAAAAAATGGAGACATTTCCTAAAAGAGTCGCTGCTGTAACTGCAGCTAAAGGTGGGTCACATCACAACTCAGGGAGGCTGAAGACAACCGAGCGCCGCCATGAAAGAAAAAATAAAAGCCCGAAAGTACCGAGGGTGATCCCATTAATACAACAACGACTTTGAATCAAAATTTTAACTTTAAAACTCAAAGTCACTACTTCCTGTTGGGCTTTTATTTTTTCTTTCATGGCAGAAATGGGCTTCCACAATTTCCTTCTACTTTACAATTATACGTTATTGAAGTCCACCCAGGGCCGTTGCTAGCCATTTTGGTGCCCTGAGCACAAATGCATTGCGGTGTGCACCCCCCCCCCAACAGGAATGACCATTAATTCAGCACTTTTCAGTGCATTTCTCTATATTTGGTGGAGGAGATTCAAGGCTCATGAAGGCACCAGATTTCAAGTGGGCACACCTCTAAACAAGGAATTTGGCAAAAAAGATGCAAATAAAACAAGAAACACACAGATGGACTTAATCAATAGAACTCTGATAAGTCACGGTATGCCTTATGTGATCTTAATTAAATAATTTACAGTAAAATAGACGAGAAACAGAGAAACTGAACCCGAGATGATGTTCTCTATGAGATTAACTATATCTAAATTGATTTTGGCTGATTTTATAGAAAAGACTGGCCAGTAACTTTAAAGAGAAACTAATAACTAAAAATGAAAAAAAGTCAGACTCACCTTTGTAGGAACAAAACCAGCAGATTGGGAACGGCAGCAGTCGTCCCAAACAGCACTGCTCTCGACAGCGCGGTTTCCCACACAGCCTAATAAAAACACACAAACTTGTAATTCTGGAACTGTTCCATCTAAAGGCTTCCTCCACTTATGTTGCTCCTCTTCGAACCTTTTCTCCTGCTGCTTTGGAGACGCCAACAAGATTTCCGTTGCAATCAAACACTTGGATCCCCGTTTCGGTCTCCTCGTTCCTGACGGTGAGCACGTTGAGGAAGGCCAGAGCAGCTGAGGGGAGGCAGATGTACAGGTGATGAACCCACGCCAGTCAGGAGTCAGGAACACGCTTCCCTCGCAGGAAAACACAGCAACGTCACACGTCTTGTACGTGTGGAGAAATTCCCACGTGAATTATATGTAGGAAAACACTGCAGATGTGGAAGGTTTGCGACCTGCCTGAGTTCCACATGCAGCTACACTGTACAGTTTCCAAATGTGAAATATATGAAAAAACATTGCACATGAGGGGTTTTTTTTATGGTTCACATGCCAACAACAGGGTCTAATTTCTGCATATGAAACATGTGCAACGACATTCCATATGTAAACAGGTTTCCCATGTATGTTAGTATACAACAATGCCCCACCTACGAAACATGCAAAAACATTGTACATGTGAAAAGGTTTTCCATGTGTCATGAGCTACTCCACAGTATTATTTCTAAATGTCAAATAGTTTTAACATGTTACGATGCAAGACCATTTGCACATGTGAAACACGTGCAAAAAACATACATGTGAAAGGTTTTCTCATATAGTATTATTTCCACATGTGACAGACGAGTGCTTCTCATGCAGCATGATATAGTTTTCACATGTGAAAGATGTGCAAAAACATTGTAGAGGAGAAAGGTTTTCTCATTTGTTCTTCACATGTTACTGCACAATATCATTTCCACATGTGAATTACATGCAGGAAAATAATTTTCACATACGAGTATCACATATTAGTATGCAACATAATTTGCACACGTGAAACATGTCTTTCACATATCTAACGTTATTTTACCATGTGAAATTTCACATTTACTCATTCATTTTCCGTATGTGACGCCCCATGCGAGATGTGAGTCTACGCATATAAAATTTCATGCATTTCTGTGCGACAGAAACCTGATTCCGGAGCAGGAACCGTACCTGACAGGGGGATGGGTAGGATGGACCTGCAGAACGTCTGCAGCGCGAAGCTTTTTATGCGGAGTCTGTTGATAAAAATCTGAGGAAGAGCCTAGAATAATGGACACAGAAGATCCAATAAGCCACTGCTCAAACTGTTACTTGAACTTCAGGTCAGCAGCCCTGTAAGGGAAGACCGCACACACCCCTGCAGACGCCGTGTAGGAAACGGTTCCTGCGATGAGTAGAAGCTGCTTCAATGAGGTCCTCTTCTCCTGGAGACAAAGACAGGCAGTGAAGCTGAAACACGTTACTTCCAGTTACTGTCAGGTTTTGCAGACCTCACCTGCTCTGCTGAAGAGTTTCTGTTCACGTGGCTGAACCCAGCGTTGTAACTCTGCAGCAAAAACTAAACAGGACGCATTTAAACATGAATGACTTCAGTTCATCATCGTCGCCAAATTCTACAACACGCGTCATTACCTGCCAAAGCAGAGTCGGTTTGACTCCACTGTGAGGTAAAAGGCTTGCAACGACCTGAAAACAGGAAGAGGTCTCTTTTTAGCAGCCGGGATTATTTAAAGAGGATAAGGGAATGATGCAGATGGGAAATTAATATTTGCTTCTTTTAATTTTAATGGTAGTTTTATGTTAATGTGAAGAGAAAGAATATCCAGCACAAAAAAAAAGTATGTTACACAAAAGCAAATCTTGATTTGCATGTAATAAACGCACCTAGAATACTGCTTATGTGCCTGTGTGACACATAAAACAAGGGAGAGGGATCGGCTTGTTAGTGATCCGAACCAGAGGTGAGCCGATTGAGCCAAAATATCGATAATATCAATACCATCAGTATCAGATCAATACTAGCGTGGGAAGATCGATACTTTAGTTCCAGATTCCCTCTTGAATTTTTTTTTGGTTTGTATTTGTGTTGTTTCTCAACTTTACCGTAAAAAGATTTTTCTCAAATTATGATTTTTTGCACTTTATTTAGAAAACAATCCACACAGATGTATATTGTTTCTGTTTATCGTGCTAATATGTTCAAGTATTTTGAAGACCCCTATAAAACTTTATCCAAATTCTATCCTAGGTTTTAACAAAATGATTCAAAGGAAAAAAAACCACAAAAACGCCTAAAAAGTCAGACGTTTGGATGGATGGCATCGGCGATACTGGCCCCGTTTTTACTTGATATCGGCTCGATTCCAAAATATGCAGAACTGCACGCCTCTAATCTGAAGGCAGCTGGAACCTCAGTGCCCAAGAACATTGTTGGTAACACTTGAAGCTGCCACTGCTGCAGAAAGCTCATCTGTCTTAAATCTGCTACGAAATCAAGCTCTCTGGTATCAGCTCAACCCACCACATTTGGAAGCAGGACAAAATCCCTACAGCCAAGCATGGAGGTGGAAGTATTATGGATTGGGGCAGTTTTTCTGTGCACAACACAACTTCACCTCGTTCAGAGGCGGTGTGTCCTAAAGTTGGAGCAGCCTAGTCAGTCTCCAGACCTCAGTGCCACAGAAGGAGGAGTTCAAACCTGGTGATCCACGACTAGAACCATCTTACTGCTACATATGGCAACACAGGCTTTTAAAAACAAGGGGATCAAATAATTATTTAACTTTTTGATATGGTGTCTTTGTTTATTCTTTATCTTCACATAAAACCATCGAAAAAAAAAAAAAAAGTCCTGGGGTCTCATTTATATATGATTGTGTAGGATTCATACCAAAATGGTACGTACGCCCAAAAAAGAAAATCAGATTCATAAAGCCATGTGTATGCTGTGATTTACAAATTTTCCTTTATAAATCACAGCTGTTCCTCAAAGTTTGCGCACAGAGTCCCGCCTCCTGTTCTGGCCTCTACACGCCCACATTGGTCGATGCAAAGCACCTCGTGAACGTCGGTGTTCATGTAAATGAGCCACCTGATCAATGTTCTTTCATGATTAACGGGAGAGAAGCGAAAAAGCAACTTCTCAGAGGCAGCAAGCGATGTGAGTGAGGTGGAGAATTGAAAACATAAGCTGGCGTGAAGGACCGCACATTTTCACATGAAGTGTTTTATAAATCAGAAGCTTTGCATGGAAAGTTGCGTACGCAAATTTCAGGCTCCGTTTTGTGCGTACGCGAGCTTTTGAAATGAGACCCCTGGACTGTTCCTTTGTTTGTAAGTTAGCAAACGTAGAATTCAGCGAGGTATCTGATGGAGACGTAGGTAATAAACACACATACCAAAGGTCCTGACATTGGTAAAAATGCTGGAAAGAAAATGAGAAAGTAAAAGTCAAATTTTTTAAACTGTACAAGACACAAAATGTGTAGAGTAGATGTTTAAGAAATGTACTTAAAGGAATTAATTAAGGTGTTACAATGCTTTTAGAACGATCCTGTTGCTACTGAACCCATCTCAGTCGTAGCTGTGAACGTAATCCTGGAGCAGATGACTGGCTGCCAGGAGAGGGACATCAGGTGTGAGGGTTGTGCAGCAAGACAGTGGTGAGGTGTGCGGTAGGAGGAAGAGAGGAGTGAATCGGTTTAAAGTGGGAGTGGATCGGGTTTAAGCCCGTCCTTGTTTATGCTGCGTTCAGACCGAACGCGATTTGAGTGTCAGGGGCGTCCGGTATACATGCACAGTCTGTGGTGGACGCACGTCTAGGGGCGTCGAGAAGTCTCATGGCGCTTCTAGCACTCCTCGCTTTGATGCATTTGACGCACGTCCAGCGCGGTAGACACTGGAGTTGGAAAGTCTGAACTTTGACAGCTGGACGCGGAGCGTCAAACAATCAAATCAAGTTTATTTGTATAGTACATTTCAGCAGCAAGGCAGTTCAAAGTGCTTCACATCATAAAATACATAAATCAAATGTACAGCAAATCATCAAAATCATTGAGCAAATATCAATGCATCAAAATCATAAGGATCATCAAGCAAATATAGTTCAATGTTCTACTTACTACTAATCAAAGGCAGCTCTAAACGGTAGGGGGGTTAGCCGTGATTTAAATGAACTCAGTGTTTCGGCTGTTTTGCAGTTTTCTGGAAGTTTGTTCCAGATTAGTGGAGCATAAAAACTGAAAGCTGCTTCTCCATGTTTGGTTCTGGTTCTGGGGATGCAGAGCAGACCAGAACCAGAAGACCTGAGTGGTCTGGAAGGTTGATACGACGACAACAGGTCTTTAATGTATTTTGGTGCTAAGCTATTCAGTGATTTATAAACTAACAGAAGTATTTTAAAGTCTATTCTTTGAGCCACAGGGAGTCAGTGGAAGGACTTTAGGACTGGGGTGATGTGCTCAGAGAGACTCCACTATGTGACATAGTGGCGTGTTTTCTGACCAGGAGCCCATCTACGACCAGTCAACCCATCACTACAGAGACAGGAAAAGAAAGGTCCTTTCCTGGAGGAGTATTAGCAAGGAGTTGGGGTTTCGGGTCAAAACATTGTTACCACGGTAAACATTTCCCCCCATTTGAGCTAGCCAAATCCGTCCGGCACAATGATGAGCCACTACGAGTTTCACACTGAAGAATTAATGTATCTGTTAAGAGGAAATGTGCAGGAGACGGTGGAAGAGTCGATGCACAGGAGTCAAGTCCAGACGCTGGTCCCGACTTACGTCTGGAGCGATTTTGACGCTCATTCAAGAGTCTGACTAAAGCGCACAAGTGTCCAATTTGAGACGTTGGACGCCTTTTTGACACGTAAAAGGCGTTCGGTGTGAATGCAGGATTGTAGGTGTCCACACAGGGCACCCGAAGGTGATCCGAGGCCAGATGGGATACATGGATGACTTCTCTGGTGAGTTCCGGGTTCACCCGGGTCTAAAGGCTCCCATATACTTCATCCGAGGCCGAATAGTCGATGCGCGGTCACGTGATTCCGGACCGTTCTTATTGCTCGGTTTCAGATGACGTAGCGTCGGCGTCACGAAATGCAGATGGAGGCAGGAAGTAAATGCAGTTTTACACAATCCTGTTTCACTCTGTTGAATCAGCATCAAAATGCTTAATTTCTGTGCCGTGTACGGTTGTTGCAACCGCTCTAATCGGAAGAAAGATAAATGGTTTTTCGTGTTCCAAAAGTGTCACAAGGGAGTTAATTAGAAAAAAAAAAACTTACAGAAAAAAGATCACAGAAGCGGATCAACAATCTCCGGCTAAAAACAGGAGGTGCAGAAACGGACAATGCAGGAGTTTGCAGCGACCACTTTCTAACAGGTAAGGATGGTATCATTTATTCATATACATACAAGTCCAGCACGAATTTAGGTTTACAGAAGCTAAATAAATTACTTACAAGTAGATCCAACCACATGGAAATAACAGGGGTTAACTCGTTGTTAGCGTTAGCATTGTTATCATAGGCTAATTACTGAAAATAGCCCAACTCACTACACATCCAAGCAGAAACAAGGCAACAGCCATTTAAAGTTTCTTTGGATCCGACATGGTTGACCCAACATGAATAAAATCATTTTCGGCTTCGAGGCTTTTGAAACCTCTCATCTGGCTGGTCGTATAACACGAGGTCTGCAGCACCGGATAGTTTATGTCAGTCGCCTCCACGCTGGTTAAATCCTCCAGATTATCTGACAAGTCTTTCTCATTAAGACCATATGGGTCATATCCTAAATGTGCGCGTATCTTTTCTCAATATCTCGTCTGTGCCAGCCCATTTAAGGCAATAGTGTACTCGCTATCATCCATTTCGCTGTATTTTGAATCAGAGCAAATCACTTCCTGCTCCCCATCTGAATCTGGCGCGTCATCCAGGTCACGTGACTGCAACCCCGCAATTCTCACACACATAAAGCGACGCATCTCTGGACAAAACACGGGGACAAACTTCAGACCAATCAGACAACACTTCGCACAGAGCTCTGTCGAAATAATTCCAGCTGGCTCTCTGCGAACAAAATGACGCAATTTTCGTCACGCGTCTACGTCAATGAGAGCCGACTTCGGCCCTTCGGACGTGGGAATCCTGAACCACCTGAACGAGCGTCTTCTAGTGCTCCAGCTGATCTCCGCAGACCCTCACACAAAGCTGATTCCTGCTGCTTTTATTCAGGATCCCTTTTCAGACCTAAACTGACTTCACAGATCCTATTTTTAATTTTCTTTAAAAAACAAAACAACAACCTTAAATTGGGGTTTTCCATCAGCTGTGAGCCATGATCATCAGGATGAATAGAAATAAAGACTTGAGATATAATACCGTGAGTGCATAATAATATGTATGAGTACTGAAATAAATTAAAAGGTTTTTGGTTGAGGCGTTCCTTTTTTTTTTTGTTTTGTTTTTTTTTTGTTTGACTATTCCCTCTAGTTTTTGGATGTTGTGCAGCTGGAAGGATTTTTGGTCTTATTTACTTTCAGGCAACTAGGAAGGACGTGTAACCATGGCAACGAGGTACTGTTTTTCTAACAGGAAGCAGCTGATTAGCATCGCAAAGGCTCGAATAATAACTGAACTACGACCCCAGATCCAAGAGGAGTTGAAAAGGAGGCTCCTTCGATGTCCCAACTCCAACGTCTGCCTGTCCAGCTTTCTAACCACACGGCCAGAGATTTAAAGAGGAACGGCAACAGCAAATGAGGTGGATTAGCAGCGCTTGCCAACAACTGACGGCGTCATTCAGGACATGTTACTGTGAAATATCGCCTGTTAGCATGTCATGACAGTCATGAGACTGTCACACAACAACAGTCTTCAGACAGAGGCCTCTTCAGATTCATTGCAAGACTGACTGCTACTGGAGATCACTCTTGCCCAAAGCATCACCATCCACTTTTTAAGGATACTCAGATGATGTGAGTTACGACAATATTTAATTTCCCTTTGAGATAAAATATTTTTGAATTTAATTCCTTGAGGTGGGGAAAAAATATGTAAATGTTAACACTCGTACCAGGAGGGCGGAAAACAAGCGGAAGAGCAGCACCAGAGTCAGGGTGGAAAGAAGACTGTAAACACAAGGTAGAATGAATCACATCAAATGCACAAATCATTTTAGTCATATCTGCAGTCATTCCAGTAACAGTCGTGTTTTGTTGAAGAAAGTACATGTGAAACCCTATTAATCTGAGTTGTTCCCAGTAAAACTTACAAGTGAGAGGGTCACTGCAGCCCCATCCTGTCAGAAGAGACACAAAGGCAAAGGTTTGCACCGCTTACTGAAAACCTCATGTACTTCAGCCACTGAAACACACTCTGACCTTTTCATTCAGCTGCTCTGTGCTTCCGAGAAGAGCATGGGCTTTAAGTATTTCAGCCTGATGAGACCAGAGAGAGCAGATTATTATGACCAGACCCACATCAGAGCAGATCTCCACAGTGACTGTGACTCACATCAGAGGAGAGCAGCAGGCTTGGATCCAGGAGATTAAACCAAGTCCTCAATCGACTGAAGAAAGACTGTGGAAAACAGAGCTCACTGTAACAACCATGAGTACAGCTGCTCTGCATGTTTAACCACTGCAGTGAGCAGTTACCTGGCCTTGGCTTTTCCACTGCAACAGATTAGGATCCATAAGTAACAACACATGAACGTCACCTTTCAGAAATTAAGATAAAACAAATCACTGCAAAATAAATAATCCTACAAGCATGTGTTTCTCATGCTTCTGAGGTCAAGATGTTTGGAATTAGGCTTCCGCCTTCAGTCACGTGATCAGCGCTGTGGGTGGGTATATTTCAGGCGCGTTCAATAACATAGGAAATAACAGCGCTGTAAAGCGTTTTCTTTTCAACGCAGTCATGGAGGGCCTCAGTTAGCTCATCTTAATGCATCAATAAGTTGTTAGATAAATATTTAAAATGGAGATAATTCAAATCAAACTTGTGATAGCCTACATGCATTGAATAAACTAAGACATTTAAACGTTTAAATAATTTATTAGATACATAATGTAATAAATAAATGAGAAAATAATGGTAAATCTATACACTATTTATTTATTTATTTCATAGTCCTGTTTGGCAGCATATCAGGAACTAAACTCATTCGTCCGGATTACCCATCAAAGTCTGCGGTAAAGACAAGATTATTTTTTAGGTCAGATGTTTAGGTCAATTTCATAAACCATAATGATAGTTTGAATTATTTAATGATGAAATGTAGCTAAGAAATATGAAATATATACATAAACACTGAAACAATGATGTTTGGATTTAAGATATTATGACTTTAATGTCTAATTAATTATTTTGACATTTAAATATGTATTTTCATATTTAATAATTTAATTATTTAACATATTCTAGATAATTTCATTTATTTAATGTTTTATCCAACAGAAAAAATACCTTTAAAGACCTGTTGTTTGGAAGTTAGGCATTTGTTTATATACACATTAAAAATAAGAGATTCTTGTTTTTCTTATAATTCTTCTTCTTTTTATTATTTTTATTATTATGCAACGTGAAAATGGGGAATCAAGCAACTTGTTAGGCATAAGGAGTAAGGACTTTGAAGGTAGTATTTAAGCACTGAAGGTCTTCCTTAGGGAGTTAATTGTGTAAACAGCTTTTTTCAAGCTATTGTATGCTATTTAGTACACGAGTGCTAAGATGTAAAATCATGTAAAGACCTGTAGATTTTATATATGTCCAAGGCAAGTTTATTTATAAAGCACCATTCAAACAAGGTAATTAAAGTTCTTTTTTATGGAGAAATTAAGGTAAAGAAAATTAAATTAAAGACAATAAACACATTAAAAGTATAATCATTGCATAAAAGGAAACATAAGATGCAGAAACGTAATAAAACCTTTGACCTTTAAAAGCTAACATTAACATGCTTATCTGTGTTCGATGGATGTACGCTTCCTTTTTTTCATATTCTATGATATTTTTGTCACAAAGGTAAAGTTCAATTTCTTTGTTTTTGGCTGATATTGTTTGTAATGTGTATATTTGGCTTTAAAATTCAACCTTCACTGCATTTCTACTTTCTCCACGTTAACTTGTTTCTGTAATAATGAAAGAAAAAGGCTGCACATGAAAAGCATCTTTGCAGGATTGGAGTGGTTCTAAACTGGATGGTTATTTCTTCTTTACTTATTAAATAATGCGGAACATATCAGCGCTGCGCCGATAATGTCTGACTTGACGTCATATGTCAACACATACGCCACTCACAATATGGCGTCGACGTTGACGTACGAACTTCTGAAGAGCACCTGAAGGCAACATGACCGACACAGACGCCTTTTTTTTAGTTTTTAAGGAATTACTTACTTCGTCTTAAATGCTTTATCGCTATATAATGTTGGAAATGTTGACAGAAAATAATCATAAAGATTAGTTTTTAATTTTTTTTCCTCTCGAAATGACAGATTTGTGCCCCGCACGTGGTTAATGACTGGTTCGAGCCGCCCTCCTTTTGTGACATAATCCAACATGGCGGCCACCGTTGGCAGACTGCTTGGGACCTCTGTGAGTAAAACTCTTGATTTCTGTCAGCTCAGCCTGTCTGTCCGCTCTGTTTCACCTCGGTTTGCAGCTCAGGAAGAAGGAATAAACTCTTGTCAGCTGAGGTTTTAGGTTAATGCGTTCAGAATCGCGTTCATTTCTTGCGTTTGTGTCCAAATTTGACACTGTGTTTCCAACCTCTGGTTCGCGGGCGCTTCATGCAAACATTAAAAAATTACCCCGTTCAAGTTTGTTCGCTAATTATTTATAAATGTGCGCTATAATTATGTATGTTGGCCAAACTTTTAAAACAGTTGTATGGTTTCATTTGAGCAGGAAATAAGAGTTTTGAAATGATACCAAGATTTAGATGAAGGTTAAAAATTAAGGTCAGAAACTGTGGAGTTATATCCGATCATCATCACTTTTAAAAAAAAATGAAAAAGAAAAAAAAATTGTCCTAATTTTTAACTTTTGTTAAAATATTGTCACAAAGGCAATAAAATGTAGGCAATTTGTCCCTCAATTTACATTAAAACTCATGAAAAGATGTCCACAAAATCACAAAAATAGTATTTAAGAGTTTAATAGTATTTTTTTTGTATATGTTGTCATTCAAATCAAGTGTTCTTAATTAACTTGTAAAAGTCCTTTTATTAAGCTAAAAAGTAAAAAAAAAAAAAAAATAAAGTTAAATATTTTCATAATTAGAACCAGCAACAGAGAACAATGCTGCATGAAACAAGAAGGCAGTAATAGTTGGAGATCCACTGATCAATTGGCTCGTGATCTGAATTGGTCAATTTTTTTCTGATCAGTGATAGGCAGGTCAAATCCTTTGAAATCTGACATTTTTTTTCCTATTCATTAAACACATCCCAACAAAGAACTCCCGGCGTTTTAGGCTAAAAGCTTTCAATAGCATTGCTGCAGCAATTTTTCTTTTTCTCTGTTATGTATTACAAATGTTAAAAATAAAAAAAAATGATTCGAACCAGTCAAACCTGGAATGAGCAGCCGAGACCTCAAAGCAATCTGTATTGATCAGGAAAAGCCTGATTGTCACAACTCAGTAATCGTTAAATTCATAATAGTTGAAAAAGTGAAAAATGTTCATTTTGAAGCAAACCTACTCTTTTTCAAATAAGGAACAAAGTGTTGAAGTTGTGGCCCGTCTTTGTTGCTAACTTTTTTTTCTTTTTTCTTTTCTGTTATCAACGGGGATTCCCAAAAATCCAACCTGCAATGGCAAACGTAAAGCTGGTCTTTGGGGCCAGAACAGCAGCTGCAGACTCACTGATAGTGAGATACTTTAATACTCTGCAAAAACACAAAACCTTACCAAGTAGTCTGCTCTAGTTTCTACTGCAAATATCTTCAATACACATGAAATAAGACAAAACTAACTTACAAGTAACTTTTCAGCAGATATAGGAGCTTGTTTTAGGTCAATATTTCTTAAATATTGATAAAAAGTGCTACTTCCATTAGCATATTTTCTCTCTTATAACATGGGGAAAAATGTCTTGATTTCTATGTTGTTGTTTTTTTTTTAAACTTGGATTTTTTTCAGTGTATAATATAATACAGAGGGCCGAAACTTTAAAACCTTAATTGTGATTAATTTATTACGTACATTTTAACACATTAAAATTTTCTTTTTCTCAGTACAATAGTCCCAAGCCGGAACTTTTTTTTTTTTTTACCGTGTTTCTTGTACGCCCGTAAATCAGACGCACAAGCGACATCTGCAAACAGCAGCAATGGACGATGAAGCGTCTTATTTTGGCGCACTGGGGGTTAATTTTTCAGCCTGTCAGCGAAACTATTCAAGCCTAAAATTGCATCTCAATTTGAAACATGTAGCATTTTGAATTGAAAATATTTTGTCGATTGAAATGCGATTAATTGTTAATTAATTCCAGATCCTGCAATTAACTTGATTAAAAATGTAATCGAGTCCCACCAGTAATAATATAGCACTGAACGCATAAAGGGATTCTGGGTGAAAACAGATTAGAAAATACTTTTTTTTTTTTTTTTGTTTTTTTTGTTCCAGTTCTATTAAGCAATATATTCCTCATTAATTTCTATTTTAAAATATTCCTGATTATCTTGTAGGTTCGTGTTGCAGCTGGAGGGCTGAAAGCTGCAGCTGCTTGTCGACATGGAGCTGGTGGCGCTGCGAGGGTCCTTTCTGCTCCCGCCCTCCAGAGATCCTTTTTCTCCACCGGTAGGCCTCACGCCACCACCAGCGTCCACGAGTCAGCGTTATTCCTTCTGCCACTGTAAAAACAAACGAGTGATTTTATTTAAAAAATAAAATCAGCAGGAGGATTTATGAGCTGGGCGTTGGGGCCGGCCACGCTGCTGGTTCATCTGGAAAACTTAAGATCTTTAAAGTAGTAGGTCGTGCTGAATACGATGACATACAGAAAACTACATCCTGCTTTTAATTTAATGGTTTCTACAGATCAGAACTTAATAAATCTAATAAACCTTATTGGTTGTGAAGGATCTAAGAGGAAGCATTCAGGTGTGCCAAGGTGGAAAGACACCTGGAGCAATGGGAGAGAAGCAATTGTTGCTGCCCATCAATCTGGGAAGGGTTGAAAGGTCAAAATCGTATTGAAGTCTGTTCTGCAGTGAGGGATCAGGCATTTCGAGGCCGTCATGATGCAAGGAAACGTTGCTGGGCTGGTCGAGTTCGGCTTGTTTGGCAGGTTTTCTGGAGAAAACGTCTTCTCCCTAAAAAGAGGCCCAACGCAGGTTGGCATGGTTACACCTGAACGACCCGTGCGACTCTTGTAGCGCTGCAGCTGCGGCTCATTCTGGTGATCACTCAATTAATCGGACATTCTGCAGCTTTCATCGAACCACTTAAGACTTTTATACAACATTAGAAATGCATTAAACATGCAAATTAATTACGCAATTCCTTGTGAGATAAGAACATAAAAATGTTCTTGCCTAGAATGCAGTAACAGCATTTCTTCAGTGAACATTTGATTTTTTTTTGTTTTTGTAGCACAGGATGAATCTGCAGCTAAAAAAATGACTTCTAGAGTCAGCGTGTGAAAAGCTCCGCCCTTTCTGCTGGACTTGATGTCAGTGCAGTGCAGCCCTGATCTGGTGATTACGTTTGGATTAACAAACTAATCGTTGGAAGCAAAAGGTGCTTAAAGGGAGATTTTTTTCCAGAATTTGAACCAGGGGAAGTTAAAACTACCACCTGAGGAGTTTCGGTTTGCTAACTGTGTAGCATCTATTTTTCTGTGCTTTAAGAAGGTTTAGCGTTCCTGGCTCAAAGCATCGTTTACACACCAGCGTCTTCCGCTGATGTCCAAAGGAGAACAAAAGGAGCCGTTGGCCGGGTGTCTGGATAAATGAGTGAGAAACGTTTGGCTTGTGTTTATCAGGCGCCTCCAGATGGGCCCCCGCCGTCACTCAGCCGGCCCCTGCCTTTAAGGCCACAGCTGTTCACAACGGGGAGTTCAAGGACCTGAGCCTGGCTGACTTCAAGGGGAAATACCTCGTTCTCTTCTTCTACCCACTGGACTTGTGAGTATTTGTGGAAAAATATTCAGTTCACTTCAGTTTATTTATATAATTCATAACAAATGTCGCCTCGAGGCGCTTTACAGGGAAAAAAACCAGTTCAATCATCCATTCTTTCCAGTTGATCCTGGTTATTAAACAGTGCAGTAGTTCAGAAAGTGTCCAAGGGTTGTGGGGCGAGAGGGTTCGTCATTGACCTGCAGCAGTCACTCCTCCTGACCAGCAGGGGGCGACAGCACGGCGTTTTGTTGTTGACTTTACAGCAGTCCCTCACACTGAGCATGCATGTCACGACAGTGGAGAGGAAAAACTCCCCTTTAACAGGAGGAAACCTCCAGCAGAACCAGAACCAGGCTCAGTACCAGCGGCCATCTGCCACGACCGACTGGGGGTTTGAGAAGACCGAGCAGAGACAGAAGAAGAAACAGATAAACTGATGTAGGATTAATTTCAATGTTCATGGAAGTAAAAAGTTAATAGCAGGAGAGGGAGAAGGATTAATTGAGGGCTACATTATCTCAGCTGAAGCGCTCCTTTACATCTTAAAGGGGATTTAAGCTGTAATTCCTCATCGTTGGCATCATGTTAATTTAGAGCTTTTAAATATGCACTTTTCAGCAAATACGTCAGTGAATTTTATTAGTTTCCAAGTGAGTTTCTTTGACTGTTTTCCTTTTGGAACAATAACTGTCTCCAAATTTCAACCATCTAACGCGTCAGCTGGTGGGAAATGAAAGGAAATGACTCAAACCTGTCCCAAAATGAAATCTGCAGGAACAGCAGGGGTCGCGGTCACACAGGGAAGCCAGTTTTACGCCAGCGTGGACTGAGGAGGGTTTCCATCCGGAGAAAACTGTTACGATCATAGCTGAGGCAGAAGAATGTTTCGAGGAGTCAAAGAGAGGCTTTAAAATGTAGAAACGGTGCAGAGTTTTGGCTGCATCATGCTGAGGGTCACTGCCAGTGGCAGCGGTGCGCTGCACAGCGTGGATTAAAGAGCCGTGTGCTGTTCTGCAGCACGTTCGTGTGTCCGACGGAGATCATCTCGTTCAGCGACAAGGCCAAGGAGTTTCACGACGTCAACTGTGAGGTGGTGGGCGTGTCCGTGGACTCTCACTTCACCCACCTGGCCTGGATCAACACGCCACGAAAGGTGCAAACGGCTGCGGGTACGAAGGGAATAAAGCGTGTTTGTGGGTGAATATGTGTGCTAACTGTTGGTATTGATCTGCCAGGCTGGAGGCTTAGGAAACATCCACATCCCTCTGCTGTCGGACCTCAGCAAGCAGATCTCCAGAGACTACGGGGTTCTGCTGGAGGGTCCGGGCATCGCGCTGAGGTGGGCTAACTCGATCAGGAGTGCAAAAGTTTTCACACCCCTTGAACTGTTTGTTACAGCCATGAACTTCGGCGTATTTTATGTGGGAGGCAAACACAGAATGGTGCTGAACTGTGAAGTGGAAGGAAAATTATACGTAGTTTTTTCATGTTTAAAAAAATCAAACTTCTTTAAAAATAAAATCCTGTCGCCTTCAGATGTCGCCTGATTTGTAAATAGAGTCCAGCTGTGGGTAGTTTAACCTCAGTACGAGTCCAGATGTTCAGTGAAGGCCTCAGAGGTTCGTTGGAGAACAAACTGCATCATGAAGACCAAGGACAGGGCGACCGCGCAGCCTCAAAGTCTTAAATTCATGTAAATTCTGACTGAGCTTTAGCCCTTTTATGTATGAAGTAGGCGATATGGCTTAAAAATAAAATCTCCCCATTTTTTTCATACCAGGTCCAATTTCCAATTTTTCTTTTATCAATTTTTCTTTTTTCTAAAATAGAAATTACACACGACAGAAAATATGTTCAAAAAGTGGCTTTTATTTCAACCATCCTTTCTGAGTTGTACGACGGAGTATCAGGGCCAGGCTACGAGAATTTCTGTTCAATTATGAGAATAAAGTCATAATATTAGCAGAATAAAGACGCAATTTTCCGAGAGGACCATCTTAAAATGGCTGTTTTAATCAAAAAAGCTTCTGGTCATCGAGCAGCTCAGTCCGTGTCGTTCTTTCTTCAAAATAGACTCAGTTGTTTGCTCAGTTGTTTCAAAGTCCTGTTGAAAATAATTTAATGCCGTTGTGTTCAAATTTGAAGTTTTATCTGTAAAACCGATACCGAAGTATAATAAGATCCTCAACATTCCTCATTTCATTTTTCATGTTGGAGTTCTCATAAAATGATTACTTTATTCTCCTAATATTTTGACTTTATTGTTGTTTTAATGCGACCGTATTCTTTTAATACTGTAACTGTAGTCTTGAAATTAAAACAATTTAAAAACAGTAGCCTGGCCCTAATGCTTGGTTGTAGAGTTGACCTGAATTCAAAGTCCAAATAAACAGAAGCTGTAAAACAAGATGGCCGCCCCGGGTGTGCTGACATCACTGGAAACACGAGAAGTGCATTGGTGAAAAAAAAAAAAAAATCCAGATTTTCCCAAAAATTAAACCTTCAACAACCAAAATTTGGATGAATTGATCAAACTGCTTTGTCGCCCAGCCCTCGTTTAAAGCTGATGTGATGAAAGCTGCAGAAGCTGCGTCTACAGAGCGCTAACATCGCCTCAGTACGAGGATGCACTACTTTGTGTTGCTCTGCCACATAAAGCGCATCGCAGTATGTGGCTGTAAAAGCCTCAGCCAGGCGCTGCACAGTACCTCAGCTGAAACACGCAGTGACCTTCTGCTGCTCTGTGCTTCAGGGGCTTGTTCATCATCGATCCAACCGGCGTGGTGAAGCACATGAGCGTCAACGACCTGCCGGTCGGTCGGTCGGTTGAAGAGACGCTGCGCTTGGTGAAGGCGTTCCAGTTCGTGGAGACGCACGGAGAGGTGTGTCCAGCCAGCTGGACACCAAAGTCCCCCACAGTGAGTATCTCTGGGAAAACGTCCCTGTTGCTGTGTGCAGGAAGACCTTTGGATCGTAAAAGTTTCCCTCCCTCTGTTGGACGAGCTCAGCTCGGACTCGGGGTTAGAGGTGGTTCAGCCCATCTGCTCTCATGTTGGGATGCAGAACTGAAGCCCAACTCCTGAAAGCTTGTAAAAAGCTGTTCAGCTAAGCTCATTACTTTACCTGAACAGAGGTTACAGACGTAGGCTTGACTGGAGTCAGAGCTTCAGCTTTGCTTCCTGCTGGAAGGAGCTGATGGTGAAATTAGCAGGCCCTCCGCAACCGTTTCTGTGCTTTTGTAATCAAAATCACTGATTTTTGTGATGCTGCTTTAGAAATATTTGCATTATCTTCCCCATTAAACCCAACGAAACAAGAAGACACAAGCAGACAGATTGGACACACAAGCATTTTCATGTTTTGAAGAACCTAAAGCTGCAGTCTGTAACTTTTACAAAAAATGTTTTAACAAATTTAAAAACCGTCTCCATGTCATGACAGTTTAGGTATGAGGCAGATAATCAGTGAAAAGATGGAGCTCCTCCTCCTCCTCCCTGAGCTGCTGTTGCCGTCTAAAGAAATGCTCCGCCCCCAACCTGAAACAACCAATCAGAGCCAGGAGGAGGGGCTTAGCGCTGCCAATCACCCTTGTGTACGCGCTGCTAAATGTGCTGATGGTGGAGAAACAACTCACCGTTCCAGGAAAACTGTTTATCCGCCGTCATCGGTGGCCATGCTAGCTAGCCTTAGCATTAGCATCAGGCTATGTTGTGGTGAACCAGCTGTAGCGTAGCAGAGAGCATGGGGAGGGTGTGAGCGGCGGGTACACGAGGGTGATTGGCAGCGCTAAGCCCCTCCTCCTGGCTCTGATTGGTTATTTCTGACTGGTGTATTTCTGCAGGTAGTACTGGGAACACTGGGAGAAGGCAGAGGAGCTCACACTGTCAGGACATGATGATAATTTTAACAAACATTTTAAAGACATGCTTCATAGAAGTTACTGCAGCTTTAAGGAGCTCCGTTTTCGATACTCGCCGTATCGATCATGAACTGCATCTGGAACCTGACATCATGTGAGCCTGAGAGCAGTGGAGTAGAAGAAATACTGCCACCTGCAGGTGGGAGTGAGCAGTCACATAAATCCAACGTTTTTGACAATTTGAGGAAAATTTGCAATGAACTCACAATTATGCATTAGTATTAAACAATGTGGTTATCTGTTTTTTTTGTTTTTTTTTTTCGCAATTATGGAAACACAAAGAAGTGGAGGGGCTGAAGTAGGTTTCTCCATATTATAAATCCATTCTCACGAGGATGTTCTTGTAATTATGGACCGAAAACATCACGCTGAACTACAGAAACCCAAGGAGTGCAGTGGTGGAAAATAAAAAACAAAAAAAACTCATTTTCCAAAAATTAATTTAATAAACAAAAACTTTCAAATCAGCTTATCGCTAAACCATCCAGTTGCGTCTCGTTGGATGCTTCAGGTAGTCGTCCTGCTGGACGGTGAACCTCCACCCAGCTTCTCACTCTCCGCTGAAGGAAAGCATCCCCACAGCATGGTGCTGCCACCATGTTTCGTGTCTCCAGACCACCTTCTGCCTTTCTTCTTGCTGCTGTCTATAAACTGAGATACTGACTGGATTTCATGGTTTCAGTGGGAACGCCACCATGTCGTCTAATTCTCCTTTCCTTCCCTTTTCAGATCAAACCAACCCCTGAAGGGTCGAAGGAGTACTTTGAGAAAGTCAACTAACAGTCCCCGCCGCCGTCGGCTGAAACAGTGAATATTACAGACAGTAAAAGCTTCAGTGTCTTAGTTTACCAGTAAATCTGTTCCTAAAACTCTTGGCTTCGATCCATTTGGACCAGTTTGTGCTTCTGCTGTTCACATCAAGCTACTTCCAGATAATAAAAAGCACACTGAATAACCCCTGTACATAAACATGTTTATTTTCTTTTTACAGGAAGTTAATATGCAGGTTCAAAATGTCTGACATTGGTACACAACATGAAGTGTCAAAAATCAACTGAAGTGGGAGAGAACCGGAAATTAGAAAAAAAAAAAAGGCATTTGCCACTTCTCATACAAGTAGGGTACATACTGTATTTACACAAAATAGGGAGGGAGGGGGGCATCAGAAACACTCTGCAGCACAGTGTGGTGATGAAAACATCTAGTTTTAGGTGTACATAAACTTTACTTTGTACAGTAGGTCTGCAGAGACGAAGCACCACCTCGTTCCTGCAGATGAACGACGTTTACCGAAGCTTAGCCGACCGAAAGACGTGGGCCCTCTTTAAAGCTTTGAAATCCAAACAGAACGTCCCGGAAAAACAACAGAAACCCCACGGAAGCGGATCAAAATGTGGCTTTAAAAGCTTGAAACAGAATGTGATGAAGAGATGGTTAATGTGGAAAAAACTTCATGCAGTTTCAGGCAAGCTGTAACAGCGCCCACCCCACGCACCGAACCGAGAGAAACAAATCAGTGTAACTGAAGGACTCATTAAAAAGAAAATAATAAAAAAGAAAACACACCCTGTAGTAAAACTGTACAACGAAAATACATTTGGGATCTACATCTAAAGGTACATTATTAAGGTTATATACACGCCACCCCATCCATATATTATCTTTACATGTAGACTTCATTCAACCCAAACATTTAGAAAACAAGACTTTAGAGATGGGATCACATCAAACGGCCAGTAGAAAAAAAAAAAAAAAAAAAAAAAAGATCAGTTCTTCCTGCACCGCGGCTGCCGGAACCCGACAGCAGGGCTCGAATCTCACCGACTGGATGGACTGCTTCTGGAGAACTAAGCCGCCAAAACGGAGAAGGGGGGGGGGGGTGGCGGCGGCGGCGGGGTTTTTTTGTCGTGAAAGTAAAAAGTAACTACGGTACGGTGGAGCGACGACGTTTTGAGTGACTTCCGAGAATACAAAGTAGAAACGAACCCAGCTGCTGAACAACCCGACGCAACAGAACCAAGGCTTTTCCGAACGCTCTGGCCTCTTCACTGAAGAGAGCTACGCTACTCCGTCAACGCACGTCATGTCGGCTCAGGCGGGAGAACGGGGAAACATTCACCCCCAACCTTTTTCACTAAAGCAACTGATTGAAAAATAAAAACCTTGTGTTGAATTTCTCCTGCACAGATTCCCCCTCTTAAAGTCATGGTGTTGAAATTCATTCAGAAAAAAAACAAAATATGAACAAAGTGAGATTCCCACAATCTCTCAGCAAGAAGGAAAAGTAAGAAATGACTTGTGCCTGCCGTCTTTCAGAACACGAAGGGGAATCAGTCAAGTCCCCGAGCCGCTGCTACGCTTCTTAGTCGATTTTCACATTTGTGTAGATCTTCCTCACGAAGGCACTTGTTCCCATGTAGCCGACGGCACCTGGAAGAGAGGTGGGACTGGGTCAGTTCTGCCGAGGAGATCGAAGGAAGTCGGACCCGGCGGCCCGGTAGCCGAGACGTTCAAAATCAACACAAACTATTCTGGATCTGGAACCTTCTCACCCCCGTGGGGACAAATGTTGACGTTTTCACCTCCCATCAAACCCTCTGCATCGACTTTTTAAAACGGGGGCTGTGTGGAGTATGTCTGAGTAGTCATTAGGCGTAGAGATTTAAAACGTTGGGGCTCCAAAAATCAAAGCCTTCAAACAGCGTAAAGTGCAGCAGAAGAGTTTGTCCAGGCTGTATGGAGCACAGGCTAAAACGGTGCTGCACACTGCTGGCCAGCTGGCTAAAAGAAGGCTTCTGGAGTTTATCCCTTACCAGAAATATTTACTACTGCAAAAACAGTTGTGATGCGGTGACTCGAGCTGAAACAATTATCCGTGATGACTTGATTATTGAAATAATTATCGACTAATTTAGTTATCGATTAATCGTTAACTGGAGCGTACAGACTTAAAAGGGGCCATTTGATGAAGAAACATAATCCGAGCAGTAATTAAGTCAAAACTGTACAAAATATACATATTTTGCATTTAAGATAAAAACAAAAAAAAAAAAAACAAACCCTTTTGTCTGTGAATATGCTCTACCCAAAAGTCCTCAAGTGTCAGTTTTAGCTTCACCTGGTTCATGTTCGATAAAGAAAATCTCCTTTTAAGCACTTTTTTTTTCTTTTAATCGCTTAATAAAAATAATAAATCACCAGATCAGTCCTGCACTGCACTGATGCTAAATCAAGCAGGAAGTCCTGAGCTTTTCACATGTTGCTGTTAGAAGTCATTTTTAGCTGCAGGTGCCTCCTTTGCTACAAATGATCAAACGTCCACTGAAGGAATGATTGATTTTAAGCATTAACATGCTGATTTTCTTATTTAAAATAGGAAGTGAATTTGTTTATTTGCATCTTTTAATGCATTTCTAGTATCGTATAAAAGACTTAAATCAAAAGTCTGCTGAATGTGCCAATTTTTCATCCGATTAATCGTCAGTAACAGATTACTACAATGATGGTTAGTTACAGCTTTAGTGGCAACGCTGTTTCAAAACGACAGCTGCCAAAGCTATGAGCTGTTAAAGCAGCCCGTCTACCAGAGCTAACAGTCGCACTAAAATCAAGAGAAAACACTTTTTACATTTAGCAGCTGTTTATTTTATACAGATGCATCTCAAATATGCATCAAAATATTTAAACTCAAGCAGTCAAACTATCCATCTTGCACACAGTAAAACATTTTGAGCGTTTATTTCAATTAATTTGAGTGATTATGGGGTAAGGCTAATAAAACCCCTAAAATTAGAATGCTTCATAACACCAAAAAAAGGAAATATTTTTAATATTGAAATGTGACCATAAACAGAGCCACAAAAGATCACTGCTAAGGAAGCCTGAAAGTTTAGTGGAAGGAAAAACTGTTTTGGAAAAAGAAGCATAAGCACAGTCCTGAGAGGATTGTGATGCATATCTAATTTTTCAGCAGGACATGGCACCAGCCCACGCTGCCAGAAGTACCATTATCCGCTTTAATGTCCATGGTGTTACTGGGCTTGAGTGGCCAGCTAACTCTCCTGACCCGTACCCCATAGAGAATCTACGGAGTATGATCTGAAGGCAGTCATCAAAGCAGCCTGGACTTCCTGAACACCTCAGCAGAACCACAGGCTCATCTCAATCCATGCTACGCCGCACTGATCCAGTAATTCATGCAAAAGGAGCCCCAAATATCAAGTGCACATATTGAACACTATATGGACATACTTTTCAGTAGGTTCACATTTCTGTACCAAAAATCTTTCATTACTGATCTTATGTCATATTTTTTGAGACTGAATTTTGGGTTTTCATCAACTTGAACCCATAATTATCAACAATAACAGAAATAAACTCAAATTTATCAAGTTAAAAGGGCAGTATTATGTGTTTTCCAGGCACATAGAATCATTTTATAGCACAATCAAGTAACTATGTTACCTTCAGTTGTTATAAAAACACTGTATATATCAAATGAGTTCAAAGAAATTTGACTTTGTAATTTAATGCCTTGAAATTGGGCCTCTGTCTCTTTAAAAACTCCTGCTCTTTCTGAAACTCCACCTTCAAGAAGTCATCACAACAGCATTCCTCTATTAACCCTTTAACAACGTTTTTACCTGCGTTTCACTGAGAAGTCTCTCGTATAATGAGCTCAGCAGGTGCGCACCTGCAGTTTGCTAATTGCTGCTGGCTAGTCTGAAGGGACTGAATGGGGAAGTTGCGGGGGAGGGGGGCTCTGTGAGGCGGAAGCTCGAGAGCTTAGAAACTGCAGCTCTGAGGAGGAGCCTTTAACAGATAACGATGGTGATGAAAGTAAAAGTCTTGTTCACTTTAAATCAGAGTATCTGAATATCCGAGTTACTTCACTTTGTGACATTTTAGTGTTTAACTCAAAGAAGATCATCAACTCACCACACATGATTCCCAGAGCAGTGCTGAACACGGCCATGTAGCCAAAGTAGAAGGATGTTTGAAATAACCCATACATCCTGAATACACGAGGAGAAAACATTTTAGAGTCCACTACATTTTTTTTTAATTTATCATAACTTAAATCGCAACCATAACTCACTTAGTTTTGAAGAAATAGTAGTAAAAGGAGTACATATAAACATAAACCGCAGTCGATGCAGCAGAGAGGAAGCTCGTCCACTGCCTGGAGAAAGATGAGACATGCATAAACACCTGGAGGTGGAGAGAATGACAAGCGGCCATGTTGGATCAGATGTGTGACAACGTCGCTCACCATCTGTAGTCCTCAGCATTGAGCAGGAAGTATGTGCACACGATGGTGACGCACACCGTGACGATGCAGAGGATCACCAGGACCAGCATCATGAAGCCGTACACATAGTAGATTTTGTAGGCCCAAAAGGACGTGAAGATGAAGTACCTGACGGAAGAGGACAGAGCGCGTTGAAGCAGCGCGTCGAAGCAGCACGTCGTCTCGCAGAGGAACCGTTTCAGCCTCTCGGGAAACACTTACATTTCTATGAAGATGGAACCGAAAGGCAGGATTCCTCCGAGGCACACGATGACAGCCGGCTCCATGAACCTGAGGCAGAACGAGATTCAACATTCAGATGGTTTCTGTTTACCTTCAGGAAAACCAAACATGTTTTATCACTTAAAGAAAGAAAAAAAAACAAAAAGTCAGATGATGTTTCCATGAAAAGCAGCAGTTTGTGCTCAGAGCTGACAGGTCAGACGTATATAGGCCTGTCACAATAAATGACGATAAATTGTCCCAGAAATTATTGCGATAAACGATAAATAGTCTCAAAATAACAATATTAAGTGATATATTGATAATGGCATAATAATACAAGTTCGCTCTCACAAAGACCAATAAAATTTCATTTTGTGAAGAACACTTAACATTATCACTAATATTTAATTTTCCATTTTATTTTACTTTAATTTTTTATTTGTATTTTAGTAAAAAAATTTTATTTATCATCTATTTTCATTATGTATTTTTTTCTCTATTTTTTTTCATATTTTGTATTTATTTAGTAATTTAAGATATTTTAAATGTCCATGGATTATGACGTCTCTAAACAAAAAATATTAAATCAGAATGGAAATTATTGAGCTCATTTAACTCATCATGCGACTAATTGATTCACTGCTTATTGCGACAGGCCTAGATGTACAGAATAGAAATAACTTAATTCAGATGTACCAGCAGCAAAGAGACCAGCAGACTGAAGCAGATTCACACAAAAGGTAAAGTATAACAGCAAAACATAATAAAAGCGGGTACCAGTGAGGGCAAATTTACAGCACAGGAAAAAAATCCTTAACACTTATTTAAAATACTCAGATTCAAAGAAATGTGCAACTGAGTGAGGAAATTGAAATAAATGTACAAGATGTGCATCTAAAATAACAGCAGCAGACTAAAAGAATGGAAAGACTGCAAATAAGAGCAGGGATGGAAACACATTGAGTTTGTTGGGAGCAGTGATGGTTATAGAGTCAAGCAGCGGCTGGGAGGAAGGATCTGCGGTAACGCTACTTTATGCACCTAGGATGCAGCATCCCAGGACTTCCTGATGAGCTGATCTAACCGCTTCCTCTTAGCTGTAGATAAGCTGCTGCTCCAACAGACAAAGAGGTCCTCAGGAGCGCCCCCTGCAGTCCATAGGACCTCAGTCTCCACAGCAGGTAGAGTCTGCTCTGACCCTTCCTTGAAAAAGAAATCAGTGTTGTGCCCCCCGTCCAGCTATAGTAATCACCCCCTTGAAGTTTTTCATATTTTGTCCTGCTACAACCACAAATCTCAACTTTATTGGGATTTTATGTGATAGACCAACACAAAGTAGAGCCTAATTGTGAAGTGGAAGGAAAATGATGCAGGTTTTTCTTTCTATTTAATACATTTTTGTAAATAAAAACCAGAAAAGCGTGCAGTTTATTTGTATTCAGCCTTGCCGAGTCCACAATTGGTCAAACTACCTTTTTCTGCAACTGCAGCCAATTATAATTTTCCTTCCTACCTTCTTCCATCACATCAAATCAGAACAAAACACATTATATAGTTTGTGGTTATAAAATGACAAAATGAGGAGAAGGGTCGACACTTATACAAGGCACTGTTAAGCCATAATGAGACTTTATGAAACAATTGCTCCAGCTGTACCTTTAATATGCATTAATCTATGTGCTAATGCGCCTCAGCTCCCTGCTATAAAACCATGGCTCCACACCCACCATTTCTTCTCAGGGATCGGCCGCGGCACGGCGTTCACTCGGCACGGGAAGTTGGGCTGACCAGACAGATTTCTTCCCAAAATGGTTCCCACAAGGTTCAGAGGCAGAATGACGAAAAAGCAGATGCAGCAAACGGCAACCTGTGGAAGAAAGAGAATGACCTCTGATCAGCGGGCTGAGATATATTTCCGCTTACACCTGATACGTTGTTCCATATCTATTGGGGCTGGGCAATAAATCGATTTTATTGATTGTTTGAATTTTTGGTTTTTGAAGATTTAATTAACTTTTGGAAAAATCTGGATTTTTTCCTCACCCATGCACTCCTTGGTGAGTGCATCAGTGATGTCAACACACCCAGGGCGGCCATCTTGTTTGACAAGCATGTTTTACAGCTTCTATTTATTTGGACTTTGAATTCAGGTAAGTATTAGGGCCGGGCTAACATTTTTTTCCCCCCACAAAAATAAAGTCATAATGTTACAGGAATACATTAGCAGTACTAATATGAGCACCCCATGCATGAAGCTGTTGCTGAGCTGGAGAGCTCCTTCGGTGACAGACTGCTGCATCCTCGGTGCACTAAGGAGCATTATAGGAGATCCTTCCTCCCAGCAGCTGGTAGACTCTACAACCATCACTGCTCCCAACAAAAGTGTTTATATCCATGCTGGTATCTGTACAACTCTACTGTTTTTTATTGTCACTAACTGTAAATAGTTTGTATTTTTAATGCTCAGAGACATGCACATCTTGTACATTTTAAATTAACCAACTCAGTGTCACAATCCTCTGGACCGGAGTATTTTTTACAACTACACAGTATTCATGTTGAAATTTTGCCTTATTTTACAGTATTTTTTATTCTGTTTTTTATATACCATACTAATTTTATTTATAAAACACTTTAAACACCCACAGGACCAAAGTGCTGTACAAAATCATCAGATACAAATGATCAATCGTAAAACAATAAACAAAGTAGTAATAAAAAATTATATATATTTTATATTCTTCATGTGAGTGTTCTTCTGTTACTGTCTGCCACTTTGCTGCTGTTGCACAGAAATTTCCCCGTCGTGGGACAACAAAGGATATTTCTATTCCATAAAGTCATATGACAAGAAAGTCAAAATAATATGAGAATAAAGTCATAATATTAGAAGAATTTAGTAATTTTATGAGAACTTCAACACAAAAAAATAAATATCCAAGCTTTTTTCTCATTAAAACGACTTTTTTCTCATAATTTTAAGACGTTCTTCTGGTAAAATTGCATCTTTATTCTGCTAATATTATGACTATATTCTCATAATTAAACAAAAACTCTCATAGCCCGGCCCTGATACTGTGTCATACAACTCACAGAAAGCTTGACTGAAATAAAAGCCACTTTTTGAAAAATATTTTGACATTTGTAATTTGTTTTTTAGAAAAACACAGACTCCGACTCAGACCGTCTTTCCGCTCCCTCTGTAATGATACTTCGGTTGCTAAACTGAAGCCAAAGCGCAGGCATGCACAATCGATCTGCACATGGATCCTGCTCCTTCCTGTTTATTGACCAATAGCAGAGGAGCTGGACCAAGATGGCCGCCCTCCTGATTTGCATAATGAGGCAGAAATGCAGACGGTGAAGTAAAAAGAGGAGACAAGGAAATGTAAGAAGCACAAAAGTTAAAACAAAATGTATATATTTCTGCTTTTATTTTTATTTGTGTCAGTTTCAGTCCTCCATATGGTTTCACATGACAACGTGTGAAAATGGGGGTGTGAATACTTTTGAAAGGCACTGTATAACTAATCCAACTGACTGCTTCTGTGACAGTTACTGAGCAGTGAGTCAAGCCTTCAAGCAGCTGTTTGTAGTTAAGAACAGAAGAGCTGTTGGCGAGTCGAGGAACTCAGAAAATTTTTATTATTTCAGTCGAACTCTTCTCCGTTTAATTCATTTACAGTTTGTCCAGCAGATTCATTACTTCTGCCATTCATCACCTCAATGAAACAGTTTTTTTTCTCTCACCGCTTTAATCGGGTCACAGCAGACTGCAGACGCCGCAGGCTGCCGATTCAAATTCCTTCTGGGTGTTGCAATGTGAAGCAGCAACTCACCATGGTCCCAAAGGGGATGGCTCTGGAGGCGTGGTAGTAGATGGCGATGAAGTTGATGAAGAAGGCCGTCCCGCACACCATAGCTGGGATCATGAAAGCCCCGATGAACATCTGCTTGATCCATCTTCTGCCTGCAACATTCCAACAGATTCATACAATTTTAACAGAGTTTTTTATTATTATTCAAAAGGGATGTGATTTAAACGCACCGACGCTTTATTACCTCCTTGTTTTGCATACAAACTTCCACCGAAGTAGCCGTTGACAGGAGAGGTTGCAGCATAAACAAAAATGGCTGTGCTCAGCATGGAGCCCCTCCTGTAGAGAACAGAAAAGGTTTGAGTCTCTCAATTTCATTACACAAACAGTATTTGATATTTTTCGTGGGTTTTTTTCACAGTACCAGCGACATCTGTTGGCACCTCTGGTACAGATGGTGAAAAGCCTTAAACTACCACAATCTGCTGGGTTTCCTCAGAAACGTTTTGAGCTACTCTGAATAACTAACTGAGCTGCTGAACTGTTTGATAACTATGATCGATTGGAATACATGCAGGACTGAACTGAAATTATTTGTTGTAAAGTGTCTCGAGGCGACATTTGTTGTGAATTGGCACCATATAAAGAAAACCGAACTGAATGTCATTTTTAACCTTTCCACGCACAAGTAAAAAGAAAGAAGCAAAAACGAATACAGAAATAGATAAACAATATTTAAACTCCTGTCCATTGCAAGAACACAAAATTTAAACTGAATTTAGACAGAATCTTTCCTGTATATTTTTCTGAAACACATCTTCAAGGATTTCTTGTTGAGTCTGTCGACAAACTCATAAAAGAAAACAATCATAATCAAACCTTGTTATATTTGTTTAGCAAATTTTTAATTTAAAGAGAAAAACAGTTTTAACTCCACACAACAATTATTCCACGCACGAATTCCTCGAACTGAAGCACTATTGTTTTTAATATTTGTCCGGACTTTTAGTTTTATTAAATAAACTCTCCTCTCTTAATTGAAAGTTTGTTTCTTTCATTTTGAGCCACTTCTGTACACACCTTAGAAAGAGTTTCATTGTTTCAATGAAAAATCATCAGAAACCCGTTTTCATTTTGACATTTGGGTTTTTTTTTTAAAAAGTAATTTTCTGTTAAAAATCCAAATTCTGTTGATCACGATAGATTGGTAAAAGCAATAAAAAGGGTGAATATTTAATTGGCACTATATTTGTTTTTAGCTAAGGAGCTAAAACACAAACCCGAAGACAAAATATTGCAAAGTGGTCAAACTTCTGCCGAGGTCAGTTACTCACTCTGTGTATAGATCCTCCACCATCGCAACAATGATGACGATGAAGGAGACGGAGAAGATCTGGCAGCCGGAGCCAATGAGTGAGGAGAAGATGAGGGGGTGGCTGGAAGGCCTGAACACATCTCCATGCACCTGCTTCCAGCCGTACTCATCCCCAAGATCTCTGTCCTGTTGAGACACGGCGACAGGAAGCGGAGCAGACGATTTAACGCCGACACGAAGAAGCAAAAGTTCACGCGGGTAGGTCAGCGGAAGCTCACCATGTCGTCCATTTCTTCCTCTTTGCTGTATCTGGCGTAATCCTTCCTCAGGGTCCTCATCAGGATCATGGACACCAGGCCCACCAGGAATATCACCATCATGAAGGAGTTAAAGATGGAGAACCAATGAATCTAAAAGCAAAAAACAAACAGTTAAAACAAATACAACAATAGTGCATTTTATTTTTTTCTTTAAAAGAAAATAACTATACAAGAACACATTAAAAATAAAAGCAGATGAAGAAAAAAAGTTAAACAAGATCACAATGATAAGGCCAACTCAAACAGATGTGTTTCGAGATGCTATGGATGATTTTGAAGGTGTGCGTAATACTCCTGTCACCATAACAAATTTTGCTGGACAACAAATTGTCCCAAGAATTTATTGCAATAAACAATAATATTGTTCTTTTTAGACCATTTTCAAGTAATATAAATAATGGCATAATAATGCAAGTTCACCTGCTCCAGACCAACAAACTTTAATTTTGTAAAGAACACTTGCACTTAATTATTACTATCAATTTGATTTAATTTTCCATTTCCAATCTTATTGTTTAATTAGATGCCTTTATTTTTTGTTTTGTTTTTTTTATTTAGTCACTTTTTTCATTGTCTTTTTTCTTCTAAATTCTGTATTTATTGAGTAATTTTTTAAAGATATTTTAAATATCCAAAATAAAACACAACCAAAAACAATAAATAAAACGGAAATAAAAACCACACAGAACCAAAACCATAAATAAAATGGATTATGATGTCTCTGTAAACAAAATTACCAAAATTTATCATGCGATTAATTGCTTACTGCAACAGGCCTAGGTGTGCAACAGTACTTTAAACTGGATTGTGTACCAGTTGCAGTAAATCTGGGGTGATGTGAGAAGATGAGGGGGTTTCAGTCATGATACGGGCAGCTGAATTCAGGACCATCTGAAGTTTCTGGAGGGATTTGTAAGAAAACGGTTCCAGTAATCAACTGGAGAACTGACAAAGACTGTGCACCAGGATGGAAGCAGAATATGGGGAGACGGTTGACGTTACAACAGGAAGACGAATAACATAAAATATAAATAATTAAAAAATTCAATCCCTTTACAGCAGGAAAAAAAAAAACTTTTCTTTTGAGAAATTTTTAAAAATCAGACAAAGTGAGTTCCTGCCACACCAGCAGCTTTATTTGCACCTCCAGAACATGTTCTGCATCCACGCAGCATCTATCATCTATCCTGGCAGCAAAATTTCACTCACCCGGTGCTGAAAGAAGGACGGGTCGAGGTATTTGTCAAACCTGTCCTCAAACTTCACGTCTGATTTCTTCCACTTCACCTGGGTGGGAACAAACGTGCAGGTCTGAGGCTGAATCTCGCTCCCCAGGGTGATCCTAAAGCCCAGCGACCCTCCTCTCCCCTCCCTCGAGCCCTTAGCGGCTAATCAGACAGCGGTTCAAACTCTTCCCAAGAGAAATGTGACACTCCTTTCAGACGTGTAAACATGCATGCCTTTATGTAAACAATTACAAGCTCTGTAGAAGACTTTATTTTTATTTTGATCCAAACAACTTAAAAAAGACTTGAATGTATGCTGTTGATTATGGAGGACTCAAACTGACATCATTAAAAATAAAAGCAGGAATATATATATTTTGTTTTTCCTTTTCCTTATACAAGCGTTTATTCTTCTTACATTTCCTCGTCTCTTCTTTTTACTTCACCGTCTGCGTTTCTGCCTCATTACGCAAATGAGGACGGCTGCCTTCTTGGTCCAGCTCCTCTGCTACTGGTCAATAAACAGGAAGCAGCAGGATCCACGAGCAGATCGACTGTGCAGGCCTGGGCCTTTGGCTTCAGTTTAGCAACCGAAGTAAAGTTATGGAGGGAGCGGAAAGACGGCCTGAGTCGTTAAGGGAGGCTGCTAATAGACTGGATGAGCTGGAAGGTAAGTTTTCAGCCGACCAACGCTTGTATAAGGAAAAGGAAAAAGAAAATATACATTTCTTGATGAAAACGCATGTATAAGGAAAAACGAAATATATATATATTTTTGCTTTTATTTTTAATTATGTCAGTTTCTGTCCTCCATAGTTAATGTTTTATTGTACTTGATTGGAAATACACTCAAAAAATATACTATATGTTCAACATGACTTTTTTTAAAGACAATTTTTGTACATTTTTTTTAAATAAGTCAAAGTAATGTCTTTAAATACACATTAATATGAATCCAACCTAAAACAAATTAATAAAAGGAAGCATAAAACAATGTATTTCCATCAGAAATGAACACATTCAGTGAGCAAAAATCTGATTATTATTTTAAAAGTTCTGCTTTTTATGCAAAACAATAGTTTGGTCCCGGCTGTGGGATTATTAGGCCACGACTTTTATAGTCAAACTAATGTCTAACATAAAAACATGCATATGCTGTATAGCTGTTCCAAACCAGCAGACGTTAGGCATACTGATACTCACTTGAAGTATCCTGACGATTAGTCAGACAGCATGTATGTTTCATTATGTTGAAACTGGACAAGTTCAGGAGACTGGAATTTTACTGCAGTATTATATTAAACCAGACATTAACCATCTGAACGTTTTGAACACAAATGTTAAAAACGGGGGGAGAGTCATAGTTTTCTTCAGTTCTGGTGAACTCAGTATGATGTCGTCTCTTGAGCTGAATATATTTCCCAGACCAAATAAACGTATTGGCATTTCCCAGAGTCTAATGAAATCACTAAACGGAAGCCTAATATTTGCATATTATACACAAAAGGAGCTTTCGGTACTCACAGAATACGACATCGCGATTCTCGTGTTTGGCATGAGTTTGACTTTGCCTTCGCTCGTCAGGTTTACGTCAACGATCCTGTTGCCGTTGTAGCCGATCTCCAGTTTTTTGTACGTCCACAGGTAGTGCTCCTCTCCGTTTTCGTCCGCCTCGCCGACGATGCCTGAAAGAAAACATGCATGGAGTTATTGGTCTGATGGAGGTAAAAATAGTTATATGGGCATGCGGGAACCACAAGTCTTAACATAGCGTGCTGAGTCAGGACGTGCAAACCAAAATAAGGGGAAGCTTGTTGCATTGCATGTTACTTGGGCTGCCACGACTATCTATAGTCAAAATACTGAAGTGCAGCAACAATAATCCCCCCGCCACACACCTATATTCTCTTTTTGAGTCCGATAAATTAGATGACAAAAAAAAAACCCACCCAGATTCCACAGCTGTGACAAATATAACTTCATTTAAGCTGCTGAATCCACTCTGAAGTTGTCTTTCTCTTACATTTTCCTCTGAATAAGCATCGATAGATTAATGAGAATTTGTTTGATTAACTCTGCGTTCATGTGCAACTGACCAAATCCATCCTATTTCTGTTCTGGTGACGTTTCATTTTGTAGGTCATGGTAATCTCTAAATCAGGGGTATCCAAAGTGCGGCCCGGGGGTCATTTGTGGCCCTCTGGATGATTTTGTGTGGCCCCCTGACCCCAGTTCTGGAGTAAGGCAAATATGACCTGTAAGCACAGGCGATTGATGCTGAAACACAATTTTTAAATGTCTTTCAGAGCGACAAATTTTACAAATAAAATCTTAAAATAATTTTTAAATAATGTTTGGTACAACACAAATTTTTTTTTAAATGTCACCAGGTTTTTCCATTCATCTCAGTTTTGCAGTATTATAGAACCACAAACATCCAGCAACTCTTAGAGTAGGAACCCAAACAATAATAATCAGGAAACGGCCTGAGCATTTATATGTTTTGGATCTAAAATGATGTATATAACGCCCTCCTAGAAAAATCTATTTTGTTCGTCTCAATAAGATCTTGCATGTTTTAGTTTATTATATGAGCAGACAAATAATAAATGTCACATGAAGTTTTGCATTTAATAAAAAAGTGGCCCACAAGCACTTTCAACTTCTTGATTTTGGCCGTCACGACAAGTTTGGACACCACTGATCTAAATGAATCCGATTCAAACCAGACAAGTCATTTGTAGGTTTTAGTTTCCATTAAAACTACTTGAGTAAAGAGTTGAACAGGAACACATTCCTTTCCCTTTGGACCTGGACTTATGACTGAACCATTGATTATTTGGGGTTTTTTAAACACTTATTTGTCAACATTAACAATAAAAAATGTTTTTTTTATTCATTTTTGCTATGCTGGAGGTGGCATGATGTACTTTAAAGTCCAAATCTCTTATTGTCTCTGCCTGTTGTCCAGGGAGACTCTGATCTTTTGCTGAAATTCGATTGTTTGAGCTTCACTGATACAGACCTCTTTCATAATTTCCAGCCATTGTTTACGTCCATATTTACCACGTCTGACTTCTTCTGGTGCGGAATTATGATGCATGTCTTACATCAATGACGTGAAAGTCAAATGAAATGCGACATGACCGTCCAGATTGCAGACGCTTTGAAAACATTCGGATACATCACCAATTTAGTTCCACATATGACAGTGGCACAAATCGGACTTTTTGGGGGGTGAAGAGATCGGAATTGGGGCGTTCAGACTGCCGTGAAAAAGTTGGATTTGGGTCACATTTGCCTGCTGTGTAGAAGTTACCATGAAGAAACAGGAAAAACAACCAAGCATGGACACACTCACTCCTAATGGCAATTTAAAGACACCAATCAGGCGTGGGCGATATTTTGTGGTACTATTGTGACAACAATAAAAAATTATGATAAGCTATTTATTAATCCTTTTTTAGGCAACTGTATAGCTGTGACTGCACAGCAATCACAGCCCCACAAACACAAATACAGCTCTTGAAAACAAATGCATTTGTAATGTGCTTCTTTAGGACACCAGTCACATTAAAAAAAAATAAATAAAATTCTGATTTGTATCACTAAACTGCACACAGTAACAGCATTTAATCATATTTTCAAATTTATTGATACTCTTATTGAACAAATGGTGGAGAAAATATAAAATAATCCCGACAATACAGACAGTTTTGGGGGATTTTAATCGTCATTAATTGGAATTTATCGTTACGACAAATCAAAATTCTTATCATGATAAGAAATTTTTCAGAATACATGATAAATGATGTAATAAATCACAACTCATAATGCCAATTAACCGAACATGAATGTGTTTGGAGAAAACTGGAATACCAGGTGAGAACCACACAAGCATGGGAGACAGCACGCAGAAAGACCCCAGCAGGAACAAGGGCTACACCTAACAATTAAAAAAAAAAACATCGGAATATTCTGCAGATTTTTAATATAACCTCTTAGGCATTTTTATACATTATTAGAAATACATTAAAAGAGAGAAATAAACAAATAGTTAAATTACTTTTTTAAGAAAAGAAACCAAACATTTTATGGCCTAAAATGCAATAGTATAATTTTCCTTTCATGAATCTGAACCAGGCAAAGCTAAAACTGCCTCTTGAAAAGTTTTGGGTAGAACATATTTACAGACAAAAGTGGTTTTTTAATCTTTAATGCAAAAATGTTTACATACTTTGTACAGTTTTGGCCTAATTACTGCCCTGGGTGTGTTGTTTTTTCAGCAAATGGCCTTTTTTAGTCTGTATACTCCAGTTAACGATTAATCGATTAATAAATTAGTTGAGGATTATTTCAATAATCCATTAATTACAATTAATTCGATTAATCGCAGCAGCCCTAGCCACGACCTTCTGCTGCTCAGCAACAATGCGCTACCGTGCAGCGCGTCAGATATAGAGACAAAAATTTTAGTTTTTTTATTGTAACTCATGGCAGCCATAGGAGTTATCTTATCCTATTCATTGTGCTCATCTGACAGAGGATTAATAAAAGCTGTATGTAAAGCTGGAGCCATCAGTCATCAAACTATTATTTCACATATTAACGCAGATTGTTTCTTCTCTTCCTGGATGTTTTTCTTATATTTAAAAGCGTTGAACCGATTTCTATTATAACAGTTTAATCCGCCGGGAATGTGGTTTGCTGCTGTGGAGCAAATGTTACTTTGCCTTTAGTTATAGAATTATTAAAAAGGTAAAAGAAAATACTTCTATGCTAAAAATGGTGGACGTGTAGAATCAAATAGAGCAGCCAGTGTTCTTCCACCTAATAACCCAGGGAGGCAGCATGCCTTCGGTTTGAATTGAATCAAATTTATAACACTGTAGTAAGCATTTCTCCAAAGTCATAAAGTAATAAAGCCGAGGTGTGCTGTTGATTTGCATACAGCATACCATCATGTTTGCTCCTAAGGAGGGGTTGCTGCAAAGTCAATGACTCGATGCAATCAGCCGGGCTCAGCAAACCAAACTGAACTTTAGCAGGTCGTCTTAAAACTTCAGTCCAACTGAATGCATGAGATCGGATTGTTGGCGGGTTTCAGGATATAAATTGGAGAAGATGTTTGTTGAGAGTTCTTCCAACTAAAGATCTAAGCATCTCAGAGGTCCATACTCTTGTTTTAACCCTTCAACTGCAGCAGAGTAAATATCAGAGCCCCACCCACTGCATGCAACATCCGCATACACACGGCTGGATGTTTAATCAGCTGGAGGAGCGGCTACTATTGCGAAAGAAAAGCTGCCTGCAAATATCCAGTTGACCACAAGTTTAGCCTGAAGAGGAAGAGACCTACAAAGTGTCATTATGAACTCAGAGATTCTCCAGGTTTCACCAACTCAAATTTAAGACTTTTTAAGATCATTATGAATGAAACATAAGACCTGTATCATGAGAGAAACGTACAAAAGAAAATTGCACTTTTTATATTGCAGCAGGGCTGAGCTTTTTTGCACAGAATGCACGTAGCATCGTAGGGGTTGGCAACAGAAGTGAGGCAGTGGTGAAGACGAACGTCCAGCCAACTGGAGATAAATTTACACTTATGACAGACGCAAAAAAGATAGCAAGGGCATATTAGCAGCTAGTTAGCAGTAGCCTCAACCGCCTCGAGTCACAGAACGTAATGAAGATGTCTGCGTGCGACCCAAAGGTTTACTAGACAGAAAAGTCATGCAAGAAACATAAACTACACAGAAATGGTCCCGCCACGACAAAATTTAAGACCTGTGATTAACATATTTAAGGCAAAACTTACATTTTTAAAATGAATTTAAGACATTTTAAGGCCTTAATTTTATATGCATGAATTTAAGAGTTTAAGAATGCACGGACACCCTGGAGCTAGTAAACAGCACAGCAGGTGATGGTGAGTAAAATAATCCATATACAATCTGACCTGGGTTGATCTTTTTGACTTTAGGATGAACGTTTGGTGGGAAAAACGTAGCAATATTTAAATATTTACAAGACTTCCACACAAATCAAAACCCAGAGGTTGAAAGTAGCATCACTTACCCCAGATAGGCAGGTCATCTATATACATCTGATACCAGTAGTGGTTCTTTATGGCATAAACAAAAGCATCCTGTTTGGGTTTGTCCAAGTCAATTTCACAGTATGTGTTCTGCATGACTTCCTCTGCAGAATAATGGAACAAAACATTTTGAATTAGGTGCCATAAAATGTTGAACAAAAAGCAAACATCCAGAGGAAAGTGACATTAACAGTTTTGTGTATGTGCAGTATACCTTTGAACTTAATATCCAAACCACTGAACTCCAACTCCACTCCCTGCAGAGCCTCTCCGAGGGTTTCATGGTAATGACTGATGGTCTTCTTGGAGCCCGCGCAAAAGGGCAAAGAGAAATACTTGTACGTCTCCTGTCGATTGTGGTAAGGCCCGACTGTGTTCATCCATAAAACGACCTCCTCCTTATCTATGTACTGTGAAGGGAAAACAAAGGGATTTATTCAGAAGACTTCAAGAATGCTACACCTGTCCTGCAAGTCCATCAGGTTTCTGAATATACACTCCTGAGCCATAATTCGCTTTACAAACAGTTTCAGATCATCAGTAGGAACTCAGCAGACTGTGATAATGAGGTTTAAATTAAAAAAAGAAAGAATTAAAGTGTGAAGAAGGCATCAGTCGGTTACTCAGATGAAGGCATACAAAGGTTTTTGAATGTAACTATTTCAAAACTGCAAAAAAAAAAAAAAAATTTCAGTCACACTGTTCCTGCATTAAAATCCTTTTATTGAGATGCCAAGCCGCCTCTCCAACACCTGTTGCTATACACTGCCCGCCAGCTGGCTGAAAGAAAGCTACTATACTTTTCCTCTGCTTACAGGAAAGGTTAATTTGGTTGTTTAGAAAAAAAAATATGGCTGCAAAAGAATACAAACAGTCATGGCGTGGAAACTAAAGTTGTTGGCTGCACTGACACTGACTGCAAACGCTACCTGAGCAGATAGCCCGACTAACCAGCTGTTACCACCTTGTTATACTGATGTTACCATATATAGAGCATATAGTCTGTGAAGAAACCAGTTAAACTGCTAAATATTGAGTTTTTTTTTATCTTAAATTATGTATCAAAATAACAATAAATGTCATACATAAAATTATTAGAACTATATACACAATGTTTTATTTTACCCGAAGTAGGAGCGGGTATATTACTAAGAGTGACTATACTGGTGACTACAATGTTGGCTTTGCCATCTCCTAAAAAATACAAAAAACATTTTTTTTTATTTGCTGTTTCAAGTTTTAGATTTAATAATTTCCAGTGCAGAGTAAACACACCCAAAATACCATTAATTTTTTATTTTTGTCCATTCCCACTAGTAACACAGCCAGAGCTTATTGCTGAACTTTAATATACCTGAAGATAAGTATAAATCTTCAGACCAACCAAATAGTCGCTTAGTTATCATTTTCTAGAACCATTGCTCTTAAACGAATAAATGTGTGTACATTTTAATTATCCCCGATAAGGTCCATATTCCATCCAAAACTGGAAATAATTTATAAATTCATTTCAGGAATTAAAAAGGTTTCAGTTTAAAATGAATCCAAGCGAAACGTTGGCAGAATTACCAATTTTTAATGGTGAAAATATCTTATTCTACAGTAATGAACATGACCTTTGGACTCAATTAACTGAAATTTTTTTAACCAATTAAAAGTTAACACATTCATCAAATTTTATGTATTGATGATTTTAACAGTATCATTTTTTGGGGGGGGATTTTTTTATTTTTTGAGTCACAACTTTTTGGAAGTTTTAATGTGAACTAAGGAAATAAACTGCCCTCAAGTTTTAGCTTTTACAATTCTGCAGCTATCTTACTTTCTAACACACACACACACACACACACACACACACACACATATTTTTGGAATCGTTTTAAAAAATATTAAATTGCTCTTAATGATTAACTTATTTTTGAGATGCAACCCTAGTAGAAATATATATATATATATATATATATATATATATATATATATATATATATATATATATATATATATATATATTTTAGGTGTTAAAAACAGTTCAGTCATGTTATACATTCTGTTTAAAGTTCTTTTAAACACCGACATATCGAGATATTTTTACTCTGGACTGATTCTAAAACAGAGCCCAACTGGATTCAAATTCTAATGCAAACTAATGAAAATGTAGCCGTTATCACCTTCAGTTTACACCTGTGCCACTCTCGAAAGCGATATATGCCGTGGCTGTTTGCTTACGTTCAAGGAAGTGAACTTCTACGCTGTATCCGTTTACTCATTCAACTGCTTTCATGCCTAGAAGAGGTTTTTCAGGCTCATCAATGAGTCTACGACCTGCTGAATACTTTCAGATAGTGTCTGACTGCAATCAAACGTATAGCAGAGTAAATACCAACAGGCCTCAACGTTTCCTCGGTGTTCCAGTTTAGCCTCGTAACGTTTTTAGATCTGCTTTAAGGCTAAATGTGCTTCTGATTTTCCCAACTAACCGATGGTAGCCTCTTGGTGTTGTAAAAACAGATTCCACCGGTGCTAAAAGAAAGCTAGAGTGGAAGACGTTGTGAAAAGCTAACAGTTAGCATGAGCGGTTAGGCCGATTATTGGTTGCATGTTAGTTGACCAACTGAATGCTTAACTGTTTAATAACACAGCAAGTATCGATTTATCACTCAACAGGCTAAAGTCAAACACCCTGGCATGTCTGGGGTCCTGTCTCTTGAACCGCAGCTAGCAGCTTACCCACAGCATAAACGTCCATTATTTTTCAACGCTCCCCCCCTCTTTCTCAGTCGGCCTCATCTAAAAGCCGTCTTACCGTGTGCTCATGCTCGTCCGCTTCAACAGGTAATAAAGAGCCCACTACTGCGAGTAAAGCCGCCACTGCCACTTTCCACCGGGAAGAGCCCATTATTTTTTGGTGAAAGTGTGCAGAAAGATTGGGGTAGTTAGCTTCGTTGGGCTAATATCCCACCTTCTTCCTGGTTGTATGACAGAGGCAGTTTTCAGGGATGCTCTCTGTACGCTCTCACTGCACCTACGCCGGATTGGCCGATAGGAGTCACGTGGTGCGCAGAGTCCAGTCAGCGTGGAAAGCGATGGCTCCAGCGGTGGCTGGAGGAACTCTGTCGGCGCATCTTCCGCAGGCTTCAGCCACGTCATCCCGACTGCCAAAACCACAGCTTCACCTTTGACGACCCAACCCACGCGTGGACGGTCCGGGGTTTTATCAGTAAAATAACACTTTTAAATAGCACTCAGTGGCATAACGCTGTCACCCTGTTTGCTGGCCTTAAATTTTCATGGTGTGTAACATTCGGCCATTGAAAAAAGAAAAAAAAAAAAAAAAAAAAAAAAAAAACCAGAATGACTTTTTTCCCCCAGATATCTATTTTAAAAAGCAATAATTCTGAAAATAACGTGAAAACGTTTTTGAGTGGCCCTAATCCTGTTCCAATTCGGAAAACAGTCACAATTATGACTTTAATCTCCTGTTTCTGCCTTTTTTTTTTTTTTGCTCAGATTCTGAGTTTTTCATCTCAGAAGTCTAAAAAGAAGAAAAAGTCAGAATTAAAGTCGACATTCAGTTTTTATTTCAGTGGCCCTAATCCTCTTCCTGACAAAAAGTCAGGATTGTGATGTTTAAAAAGTCACAATTCTGACATTAAAAAGGGCAGTATTATGTATTTTCCTGGCACATAGTACCATTTTATAGCACAATCAAGTAACTACGTTACCTTCAGTTATAAAAATGCTGTATATATCAAATATGACAAGAGAAATTTGTCTTCGCAATTTAACGCCTTGAAATTGGGCCTCTGTCTCTTTAAAATACTCCTGCTTTTTCTGAAACTCCGCCTTCAGGAAGCCATCACAACAGGGCTCCTCTATTAACGTTTTTACCAGCGTTTCACTAAGAAGTAGCTCATATGATGAGCTCAGCAGATGCGCAGTTCCACCAGGTGTTTGCCAATTGCTGCTTGCTAATCTAAAGGAGCTGAGTGGGGAAGTCGCGTGGGAGGGGTGCTCTGTGAGGCGGAAGCTCGGGCGCTTGGAAACTGCAGCTCTGAGGAGGAGCTGCATCTGGAAGGTGGAACTGTATCCATTCAGGTGTTTTGCAGAGCTGAATGGCTGCCACAGGAGATTAAAGGAATTCTCAAACATGCATGAAAGAATCAAAGCAACACTTCAGGTTTGTTGTTGGTGAGGGAATAATGTAAAGCTCAAAAGTCGATTTTACATAATACTGCCCCTTTAATATCGAAATTCTTACATTTTTCTCAGATCCTGTGACTCTAATCTCAGAATTCTAACTTTTTTCTCGAGGTTAAAGCCCAAATTCTGAAATTAGTCAAAACGTACTTTTTTCCCAGTGGACCTAATCCTACTGAAACAGGCAGAGTTCTCACTTTAATTTCAGAATTCTAAGGAAAAAGTGAAAATTCTGCCTTTAATCTCAGAACTCTGACTTTTTTCTCAGACGTTGAGAGAAAAAAAAAAAAATGGCAGAATCCTGAGACTAAAGGATTGGGGCCACTGAAAAAAAGCAAACAAAAAAGAATTCAATGTTTTTTCTAACGCAAATGGGAATCTGGGAGCAACCACCTTCAAAAACAGATTCAACTGAAATGTGACAAATTAACTTGAGAAAAATATTGGATTTCAAGGTTTTTGGGTTTTTTTTTATGTGGGGAATTAAACTCAGAATTCTGAGAAAGAAAGTCAGACTTCTTTTTTTGTAGAGCTTCTCCTTGTTAGTATAATATTGCCCCAGATGCAACTCTTAAAAAGTTTGAGAATGACTTCTGTCCCCTATTATGCTCCGATTACAGCCAGATTACAGAGAAATACTATCCCAGCTAATCTGGGATGGTAAACAAGGCATGGTAAATAATTTGGGTTTATCTACTGTACAAGTCAAAAGCCATAGACTTTAATTAAAATACCTTTCAATGTTTACCCTTCTGCAGAATTATTTAGACAAAGATTTATAGTGGGTCACTATAACTACAGATTATGTGAAATAAGATGTGATGCAAAAAGCATTTACACCTCTACAGCTGCAAGCTTAAATGCATTTTGAGGCTGATCAACACAAATATTACATTTATGTGAAGCTGAAGAAAAAGCATTTTTTTTTAAATTGTTTACAAATAAAATCAGAAAGAGTAGGCTGGTTCAGCCTCCTTTACACCCCTATGTAAAATCTGATGCAACCAACTGCCAGAGTCCACCTGTCTCTAATTCAGCCATAGTATAAATCCAGCTGTTTTCAGAAAGCTTTGTGGTTTTTGTTTTTAGAAAGGATTCTTGAACAAGCAGGATTCTGAAGATAAACAGCAGGGATAAAGTTCTGGAAGAATGTGGAGATGCAGCCTTATGTCAAAGCAATATTCCAGGCTTTGAACATCTCAAAGCACCATTCAACAGGTCATCTGAAAAAATAACGACTAAGTCTTTGTTTTCCCCCTACACTGACAGACGGCAAGCAGTAAAAAGGCCCATGGTTACTCTGGAGAGGCTGCAGATATCCACAGCTTATGTGGACGGATCTGCTGACAGAACAACTGTTGTGCACTTAACATTTGGGAAGAGTGTCAAGAAGAAAACCATGGTTGAAAGAAAGCAATAAGAAGTTCTGTTTTCCAGTGAGAAACAAGGCAAGCATATGGGAGAAAAGGTGCTATGGTCAGATGAGGTTAAACTAAACAATTTGGCCTGCATATATACAGTGTATATACACTATACAGTAAATACTAGTATTCCTTATTTCAGATATGCTGATCCATTTCTTAGCATTGTATCCAACAATCATAGTATTGCAAATAGGAAAGAAACAAGAATTCTATCACATCTGAAATGTGATGGAAAGAACCTATTTAATGAGCTAATCAAACTAATTCTACTATTAGCTTTTCAGTTTCATGGACATCAAAAATAATCCTGCATCAGTTCTGTTTTTCCTTGTGTATCTGCTCTGTCTTCTCAAACCCCCAATAGGTCATGGCAGATGGCCGCTTGTGCTGAGCCTGGTTTCTTCCTGTTACAGGGGAGTTTTTCCTCTCCACTGTCGCTACATGCATGCTCGGTATGAAGGACTGCTGTAAAGTCAAGTGATTTTCGCTGTTGCTACATCCAGGAGGAGTGAATGCTGCCAGTCAGTGACTTGATTCAATCTGCTGAGTTTCCTTAGACAGAAACTTTGAATAATTAAAGCTTAATGCACCGTTTGATAACTCAGATCAATTGGAATGTATGATTGAATTGAAATTCTCTTGTAAAGTGCCTCAATACAACATTTGTGAATTGAACAGAAACAGCCTTTTGTCATGGTTTTGGTAACTTGTCGGACACATGCAGAGAACACTCTCAGGAGACTCAAAAGTTTATTCAGATAAAAGACAGATTATGATTATGTCAATTAAAGAGTGATCCAGGATGAAATGGTTCTGGAACAGAGCAACAGCAGGAGCTCTGAAGAGAAACAGCAGAGGGTAAATATAATGAAGAGGGTGATTGAGATAATGGTTCCAGATTGGCTTACTTGAATGGTTGAGGTATTCCGCCAGGGGGTCTTAGAGGTGGTCTGGGAGGTTTGCAAGTTCACAGATGAATCCAGGTACTTGAATGAAGAATGACCAGATGGAACGGTGGAGGGCGGACAGGGTTTGATCATGTGATGGAGGAACAAGGGAGAGGAGTTTGAACTGCCAGCCAGAGCCTTGTTTCCAGAGATTCCACAGGAGATTTGCAGGTGACTTCTAGGAGTCAAGGAAACGAGCCAGAGCCATACTCTCTTCTGAGTAACCCTGGGACCAAAAAAAAAAAAAAAAAAAAACCCACAGACATAAGTATCGTCTTACAGAAACACCAGCACAGCAGCCTTGCTATTTACCACATAAGTTAACACTCAGGTGTCAAAGGACTGGCAGCAGGCTCCTCATATACTCCTCAGTAATGAGGCTAAACTGACTGCAGGTGTGATCTATCACATGTGCTCACCGCTGCCATCTGGTGGATGACCGAAGGAACTGCAGAAAAGGATGAAAACACTCCCAGACCCCAACACCTTTATTGTCCCACAAAGGGGAAAATTCAGGTAATTCAGCAGCAACAGATATAAAGTTTCACACAAAAAAGTTCTTAGAATGTGTAAAACAATTAAAAAAAAAAAAAACAAGATTAACAATAACAATAAAAATAATATTACACTGTACAAGACTCTAGCAGAAAATACTGTGCAATTATTAGAAATAGGCATCTCAGACTCATAATCCTAGGGCTGTGTAACTGAGTCTGATCACTTTTTCAATTCAAATTCAAGTTCAATTCAAAAATACTTTATTGATCCCAAAGGGAACTTAAATGTTGATGTAACTCATTTAATTAAGGAGTTATAGATTGTGATGGCAGGAAAAGCTCTCGTGTAGCAGTCTGTTTTACAACCAGTCTGAAGGAGCCTCTGACTGAAGAGACTCTGTTTTCCAATAACAGTCTCATGAAGAGGATGGTCAGGGTTGTCCATAATTTTCTTAATTTTATGCTAAGTCATTCTTTGCAAAATCATCTCCAGAGGTTTCACAGTCGTCCCCAGAACAGAACCAGAACCAGCCTTCTTTATCAGGTTGTTGAGCCTTTTTAGGTCCCTGGCTCTGATGCTGCTGCCCCAACAGATGATGGCAGAGGAGATGACACTCTCAACAACAGATTTATAGAAGATCTGCAACATCTTGCTGGAAACCTTGAAGGATCTTAGCTTCCTCAATAAGTACAGACCGCTCTGTCCTTTCTTGTAGACGCTTCACTGTTGTGTCTCCTGACATCTTCCAAGAATGCACAAGAATTAGCGCTATATAAATAAACTGAGCTGAGTATATCTGGTCTTAGTATTCCGTAAAACATGCATTCAGTACAAATGATACACAGCTTCTTTCTTTCACGTTTTAACTTTAAACATTAGTTTGAATTCAGAAGTGATGGCCTAATAATTCCACTGCTACGAGCAAACTGTTTTTTTTTTTTTGTTTTGTTTTTTTTTGCATAAAATGCTGAACTTTTAACATAATGATCACATCCAACCATTATCTAAACACACTTATCCTTGCAGGGCTATGAGGGGGACAGGTGCCCATCTCAAGCGGTCATCAGGCGAGAGGCAGGGTGCCCCCTGGACAGGCCAGTCCATCTCTGGGTGACAGAGAGACAGACAGGACTGTCTATCTTTTGCTCACTGAACGTGTGTATTTCTGACTGAAATACATTATTTTCATGTTATTAGTTTGTTACATGTTGGATTCACGTTACTGTGTATTTAAAGACATAAGTTTGAATTAGAAAAAAATACAAAAATGTCTAATTAATCATAAATCATACGACCCCCTATATTACTCCATGGCCTCCCGAGGGGTCATGACCCCCATGTTAAAGACATCAACTCTCGATGAACAAAGCTGTCAGAGGTATAACCCAACAGAATTAACTTCACACAAGATAAACACAGTGTTTCTGTTGGGGAAAATTACTATTAAGGAAACATTCAAGGCAGAATCAAATCAGAGACAGATACTCACAAACGTTCATTTCAAAGCTTTACTTGATCAAGGAGAAGAACCATGAGAAACAGAGTGTAGGTCATCTGACTTCTAACACACAGGGATGCTCTCATTCTTCTGCACCCAGGTAACCCACAGATGCAACCCATGAACTCAACCTTTTTACATACCATGAAGTCTCATGTGTTGGCTTCCACTTCAACCGTCTGTATGTCCATTATTCTAAACCATTCTATGTCTAGAAATATAGGTCAACAACAGCAAATGAATGAATAATAATAAAATAATGATAACATTTTTTCAACAGTTTCACCGTTTTTATCCAACAGAGACTAATATATAATTTGTTTTCTGGGAACAAATTCCCAAAAAACTGCTAAACAGCCAACACTCTTAAGTTCCTTTAAATTAAGGCTAAAAACCCGCTTGTTTAGAGTTTCCTTTGATTAGTAGTAAGTGGAACATTGAACATTGATTGTATATTTGCTTGATGAATTTGATGTATATTTGCTTGATGAATATAATTATTTTGATGTATATTTGCTTGATGTTTTTATGATGTAAAGCACTTTGAACTGTCTTGCTGCTGAAATGTGCTTGACAAATAAACTTAACTTGACATGACATGTATGCAATAGTTTTACTTGGAAGTCAGAAAAGTCAAACAGAAAGCCACATGAAGTCGCCTGAAGTCGGAGGATCCCTGCCCACTCTCTGGTCACTTGTTATAGCTTTGAATTTGTAAACAAAGATCTTTTCAATAAAAATAAAATATTTTTTTAGTACTGGTATCGGGATATTTTTTAAATTAATTTTTACATTTTATTTCTTTATTTTATTTTTGATGATTATGGGTTGAATTGATACTATTCCTCCTGACATTGTATTTGTGTGTCCCTATTTTCAAGATGAAATGGAGGGGTTAATTTTTTCGTATTTACTCATATATATTTAGTTTGTTTTACTTTTCATTATTGTCATTGTGTCCTCATTTACTTTGGGACTTCTATTGGGATTTGTTGTAGTGTTGTTTTGTTGTCTGTGGAAAAAGAAAAATGCACAATAGAAGGTTTTGCAACAGGAGCATGACCATCTGGAAAATATAGTGGGGGGATTAATTCAGTTAGCCATATTAATTATTCATCTCTTGTGAATCACAACGGCTATCGATTATATTTATTTAATTTTGTAAATCATTCTTATCGTTATTATTATATTATTAATGCTGTACTTGTTCTTAAGAAACTTAAAAAAGAAAATAGGATTTAAAAACAAGGCCACCCTCAGATGTTACCAGATGGTATGATCCAGCCAACCAGGCACCAACGAACTACTCACGGTTTTCGAGGGACACCGATAGAAACTGTTTTGAAAATCTGCAGATTTATAAATTTCTGCCTCGTCTTCGCACGTCCACAAAATTAAGAAAATGGTAAGAATATATCAACTTTTTTTCATTTTAACTTTCCGCAGAAGGAAAGAAGGAAGGGTGATTCGAAAACAGCCCGGACCGGAAGTAAGTGACCCCGGAAATTCACCGTGTAGATAGTAACAACCGTTACATAGGAGCAACATTACTGAGACTTTGTTTGTTTGTTTTTGCTCTTAGAGTGATCTAATTCAGTGTCTAGCAATAGGACATATTATGAAAATAGTCAACAAATAATTTGTGTTTGCTTAGAGCTACTGGAAGATGATTTGATCGGCCGTGTCAAGGATAATTGTCCGTATGTGTGGTTGCATTTCAAATAAAGTTAGACCCGTGTCTCTCAAGGCTCATTGTAAGTGTAAGTGCCAGAAACGGCAAAAGAAGCATTAATAACCAAATGAAGGCCCGAGTATCAACTGGAATGGTCCGTCTACTTCCTCCTTCTCTGCTGCTGTGTGTAACGCACAATAAGCAATTGGAATACACATTTAAGCAAGTACTGTTTATTAAAATATTGTGATTGCAGATGTGGTCACAAAAGCAGTGACCGCATGTGCTGAAGTATAGCACCTACTAAAATGTGTATGTCTTTTCATTTGATGTATGTAAATATGTGGTTTGAACTGTAACTTTGTGTCTTCATTGCTGGAGCCTCTCCATAAGAGTTAGAGGTAAGGAAAGAGCAGCAAACAGTAAACAGTATAGCTTAAGAGTTTCTGTGGTACCCTTGTGGCCAGGGATTACCACAGACTGCCAGCGTGTTTATTAAGTAATTGATTTACATTTTCTGAGAGTTCGAATTCACTTTAACCATCAATGCTTGAACTGGCAGCAGTAAAAACATCTTAGCTTTAAACAAAGACAGTTGAGACAGTTCTTCAATTTTTTTTCTTGCATGTATAAAGAGAGACAGATCATCATACTAACATCCTGGTCTGTGTCTAACAATCAGACTTACAAACAAGTTTTATACACCATTAAGTCACACCCCCACATACCACAGTAGATCCCCTTACTTTCTACTGACCCCCCCCCTCCAGTGAAGTAAACCAGGCCCTCTGACCCAGTGGTGCTGGTACATGGCAGCCTAACCTCTGTCAGACAGCTGTGGCTACAATCCAGTAGCTTGCCACCATCGGCATGTGAGTGTATGTGTGAATGGGTGAATGACTGAATGTAGTGTGAAGTGCTTTGGGGTCCTCTGTACTTGATATGCTCTATAATAAACCACTTAATGTACATACACAAAGCGCTATTTAGGACTTCATTTCCATCTCAAGTAAATGCAGTCACCTTATAAACATAGGGGCGATGGTGGTAGGAGTTCATCCCGTAATTGGTGGGTTGCTGGTATGAGCTCCCGCTGCTACTGGTAATGATGATGATAACCAGTAGCAGCATCAACATTTTTAAGTAATTATTGAATAACAGGCAATATCTAAAAACTATGAGTATCTGTCTATCTATCCGACAATCGACATTGGCTTCATACTACTTGCTGGCAGCTGCCCCTGCAAAGCGGTGGCAGCCATTAGTAGCTGCCACCGCCATGAATTGAGCTCAGCCCTGCTGGATAATGATGGCTTAAACCAACCGCTAACTCTGCACCAGTAAGCCATTTGGTTGACAGCCTAAAGGTTGTTAAAGGAATTTGGTTCACATTTATTATTTGTGAAAATGTCTTCCTCCTCAGGACATCCTGATGTTTGGTGTATAAAAAATAAATAAATACATTTTTAGTAGAAATGACCTGTCGGTTGCCTTTCTTGTTAGGAACATGGCATTCAGCAGGACGGACTGATGACTAGTGACAAGGCCTCTGGAAGAGGAGATGATTCCTCCAACACCTTCTTTATCAAGAGCGGTTCTGGAAAGCACATGCCTTATGCCATCTGTGTGGACCTGGAGCCCACTGTCATTGGTAAGTCTTACCACATTTTGGAGAGCACTGAATAAAGAAAATTAAATGAAGTATTTATGTGTTTATGGAAATTAATGTGTGACTATTTGTTCTCCACCCCTCGCAAGATGAGGTGCACACTGGAACCCACCACTCGCTACACTATTATGTTAGCTCCTTATATACAAGCATAATCTTCCCCACATAAATCCTTGATTTGGAATAATAAATATGTTAAATACAAAAATAAATCAATATTTTATGAGAAATGGATTCAAGATAAAATTATTTAGCTATCCTGAGGGAATGAAAAAGTTCATCTTCTGACATACACTGAGTTTTGAGGACTTTTAATGTTTCAATATCTGTGAGAGATTACAGTGTAGTTTTTGATGCGATTCCAAGGTGTTAGGCTGCTGCAACACACAAGTGGTCCAAATATGCAGTCACTGTGATAAATGCATCCTCATCATTGAATTGACAGTTAGCCTAAAGGTTGTCAACAGAATTAGGTGCGCATCAATGAGGATGTTTTTTTAAAAAATATTTTGGATAAAAACTGCAACAAAGTTTTTACATATGTGATTCATTGTCATATAACCCCTTGCTGTCAGTTTAATTAGAATATTAACTTTATAAATATTGACATAAGTTCCTGTCATCAACAAGGTAAAGGAAGTTAATTTCAAAATAGATTAGTGAATATATTCAACAAACCAATTTATAAAAAACACAGAAATGACGAACATGATTTTTAAAAAACTTTTTGTAAAACAACTACAGAAACGATGTAGACCAACAGGCAACATTTGCATGTTCCAGTTAAAAGACGTACAACAGCATTTTGCACCATCTGAAGACGGGTGATGCAGGAGCCACCAACCCACACATAAAGAACATTACAGTAATCCAGCCTTGTGGTCAAAAGGTGTGGATTACTGTTTCAAAGTGTTGATGTGAAAGAATGGCTTGATGAACTGGGCCAAGAATCCTGGATCTACAGGGGGGCACCCAGTGGTACCACCAAAAACCATCACTTATGTCTTTTTCTTGTTAAAATTTAAAACGTTTATAGCCATGCAGGCTTTTATGTCATCAAAACACCTGAGCAATGGATTGACAGATTTCAGATCTGTCTTTTTGACAGCACTGAGGTTCTTCCACAATTTGTATTTATGCTGATGTCACTGAACACTTTGACGAAGGAAGTCTCAGTGCTGTGGTGAGCACAGAAACCGGACTGAAAGACGTCAAAGTAGTTGGTCATTGTTAAAAAACTATTTAACTGTTGAAACACAGCTTTTTCAATAATTTTGCTGATGAATGAAAGGTTGGAGATTGGCCTGTAATTCTGTAGTAGTGACTTGTCCAGATTGTTCTTTTTTATTTGTGGTTTGATAACTGCTGTTTTTAAAGTCTGGGAGTAAACGCCTGATGAGAGGGATGAGTTTACTATTTCAATCAGATCAGATGCAATGACAGGGAGAATTTTCTTAAGGAAAGTTGTGGGTAGGATATCAAGACAGCAGGAAGAGGAGTTTAATTGATTTATCATTTTTTTCTAAGTTTTTATAGTTGAGTGGTTGAAATGTAGCCATTTTCTCTGCATTTGTTATGTTTGAGCATAGCATTGGTACTGGATTTGGTGTGGATGTGCAGATTAACCCTCTAATTTTTTTAAATTTTCTCTGCAAAGAAGTTGGGAAATTCATTGCAGGCCCTGGTAGAGTGGAGTTTAGGTGGAACAATCACAGGAGGATTCATGAGCCTTTCAACGGTGGTAAATAAAGCACGAACATTGTTGGTGTTTTTGTTTATGATTTCCGCAAAAAATGTTTCCCTTGCATGTTTTAGTGATGAGTGATAGCTTCGCAGCCTTTCTTTTTAGATTTCATAGTAAACGTGAATTTGAGTTGTACGGCATTTACATTGAGCCCTATGACAAAGGCTTTTTCCGTTTCTTACAAGTGGAGCATTTATCCACGGAGATTTCTTCTTACCAGACACAACCTTCACTTTAACAGGAGCAATGGAATCGATGATGTCTGAAATCTTAGAATGGAAATTATCCATTAACTCATCTACTGGGTTACATGATAGAATTGAGGTCGAGGAGATTTGATTTGATTAAAAATTTCAGCTGTGTTGTCTGAAAACGAACGTTTTGTAATAATATCTGTTTTACTAAGCGAGTCAACAGAGATTGTACTTTCAAAGACAACAGAAAAATGATCAGACAGAGCGACATCAAATACAGAGACCTTGAAGAGATTTACACCTTTGCTGATAATCAAATCCAGAGCGTGTCCTGGATTATGTGTCGGCTGTTTAACATGTTGAGTCAAACCAAAGTTTTGAAGTACATCATTCAGCTTTTTCGCCTCTCTGTCTATTGGGTTGTCTACATGGATGTTAAAGTCTTCCATAATTATTAAACAATCATAATCAATGCATATCATAGATAACAGCTCACTAAAGTCATTGAAAATATTTGCCACATATTTTGGGGTTTTGTATAGAGTTAGTGTCAGAGTAATATATATTATTCAAAAGAGTCAAATTCGCCAAGGAAAACCTTTTTAGAGTTTAGTGAATCATGAAATATTGTAGCAACCCCTCCGCCCCGCTTATGTTTTCGATTCTCATTTAAAAAATTGGAATTAGGAGGCACTGATTCAGTTAGTACAGGTGTTTCATTGTTTTCATCCAACCATGTTTCTGTAAGATACATAACATCAATATTATGCTCAGTAATGAAGTCATTAACTAAAAGTCCTTATGCTGTTAGTGATCTTATATTTACCAGAGCCAGTTTAAGTGTCTTGGGTTAGATTTAGGTTGCTTTAGACAGGGGATAAGTCTCAGATTTGATTTTAGCATTTTCTTGCTATTTCTCTGTTAGTAATTCTGACAGGGATACGCCTGTATCTTATCGCCAGGGGGCCAGATGCTTTCTGGAGGAGGACAGGTGTAGAACTAATGTCTGGACCCCCATCTCAGACTTTGAATATACAGAATGGATGTTGTTCTGATGGGCCAGAACCTGGTGGTGCTGATGAAGTAAAGCATTCTTTTTGGATACTCAGGAGGGAAGTTAGTTCCAAGCAGTACCTGGCGGTCCATTTTCTCGTTGAAGTTGAGAATCATCGGTTCTGGTGTCGAAGTTTCTGTTGAACTGTCCTTGGTTCCAGTTTCTGTTGAACTGCCCTCATTTAGAGCAGCAACTCTGTTTTCAGTTGGTTTATCAGTTTGTTTTGGAAGAATGTGCTTCTTATCCATCCTTATCAAATGTCTTGGTTTGGAGCCATGGCCAGATTCCCCCCATATGGGACAGTGATCTTGTTGTTTACTTTGTCCTGATGTTGGGGAGAGCAGGTTGTTTTAACAGCATGTAAAATGATTGAGGTGAGAAGTTTTGTTCCAGATCTATTTAAGGATATTCCATCTTGTTTGTATAGATGATAACGCCTCCATAAGAACCTGTGATTGTCAATGAAGTTCACTGAGTTGATAGTGCATGTTTTGATTAGCCAGTTATGAGTCATAAGCAGTCTGCTGTATCTCTCATCTCCTCATCGAACGGTCAGTAGTGGTCCACTGATAAACTCCTTCATTTTAAGATTTCCAATAGTGCTTAGGAGATGATTAAAGTCATTTTTCAGGATTTCTGATTTTTGTTTTGTGATATTATTAGCTCCAAAGTGTATAAATAATTGAATATGGTTGTCTAAAGTCACCCAGTCAAGACTCCAGTCTAAATATTTTCAAATATGCATAATGTGTTTCAATGTTTCCTACAGATGTTAAGCAAATGCTGATGGTTAAAGAAGAAGCCCCTGAAGACCATAGCCCTTGTGCTGTCCTGGTTGACTCAAAGCCCCACCACATACAGGAGGAAGAGAAAGAAGTCTGCATCAGTCTGGAGGGAGAGCTGCTCAATGTGAAGGAGGAGATAAAAAATGACATAAAGAGTGAGGATGATAAACAGTCCCCTCTGCTCTCACAGCTTTACCGAGACCAAATTGAAGGCAGAGAGCTTCCAGAAGAGAGCAATGGAGGAAAATGCATCAAGGTAGAAGATTATGGAGATGCTTACAACTCCTTAGAGCCTGAAGACACTGAGAATGACAAAGAGGACGATGATGTAAAGCACCTCGTCTCTGAGCTGAAACACTTGTCGGACTCTGGACTGAAGACTAAGGACATGGACAATGACTGGAAGGAGAGCAGAGCTCCTGAGTCAGATGGAAACCTTGTTAACAAACCAGACTCTGAAATAGGGTCTTCAAGCTCACTTGATATGAAGAAAAGTTTTACAGAGAACAAAAGTGTGGACTTAAGAAGGAAGGTCCAGACAGGAGGGAAGTTTAACTGTGAAGACTGTGGTAAAACATTTATGGGAAAAAGCAGTTTAAACAGACACATGAGAATCCACACAGGACAAAAACCTTTCTGTTGTGATGTCTGTGGACACAAATTTAACCGAAAAACACATTTAAACGCACACACGAGAATCCACACAGGACAGAAACCTTTCAGTTGTGATGTTTGTGGACACAAATTTAGCCGAAAAGAAAATTTAAACAGACACATGAGTATCCACACAGGACAGAAACCTTTCTGTTGTGATATCTGTGGACATAAATATTGCCAAAAAATACATTTAAACACACACATGAGAATCCACACAGGACAGAAACCTTTCTGTTGTGATGTTTGTGGACACAAATTTAGCCTAAAAGGAAATTTAAACACGCACATGAGAATCCACACAAGACAGAAACCTTTTTGTTGTGACCTCTGTGGACACAGATTTAGCCGAAAAGAACATTTAAACACACACATGAGAATCCACACAGGACAGAAACCTTTCTGTTGTGACCTCTGTGGACTCAGATTTAGCCGAAAAGAACATTTAAATACACACATGATAATCCACACAGGACAGGAACCTTTCTGTTGTGACCTTTGTGGACACAGCTTTAGTGTTAAAAAAAGTTTAAACATACACATGAGAAGCCACACAGGACAGAAACCTTTCTGTTGTGACCTCTGTGGACACAGATTTAGCCAAAAAGCAAGTTTAAACAAACACATGATAATTCACACAGGACAGAAACCTTTCTGTTGTGACCTCTGTGGACACAGATTTAGCCAAAACGCAAGTTTAAACATGCACATGAGAATTCACACAGGACAGAAACCTTTCAGTTGTGATGTCTGTGGACACAGATTTCTCCTAAAAGCACATTTAAACACACACATGAGAATCCACACAGGACAGAAACCTTTCTCCTGTGACCTCTGTGGACACAGATTTAGCCTAAAAGCAAATTTAAACAGACACATGAGAATCCACACAGGACAGAAACCTTTCTGTTGTGATGTCTGTGGACACAGATTTAGCCTAAAATCACATTTAAACAGACACATGAGAATCCACACAGGACAGAAACCTTTCTCCTGTGATCTCTGTGGACACAGATTTAGCGTTAAAGAAGGTTTAAACACACACATGAGAATCCACACAGGACAGAAACCTTTCTCCTGTGATCTTTGTGGACATAGATTTAACACTAAATCAAGTTTAAACAGACACATGAGAATCCATACAGGAGAGAAAGCTTTCTGTTGTGATCTCTGTGGGCACAGATTTAGCCAAAAAGAAAGTTTAAACACACACATGAGAACCCACACAGGACAGAAACCTTTCAGTTGTGACGTCTGTGGACACAGATTTAGCCTAAAATCACATTTAAACACACACATGAGAATCCACACTGGACAGAAACCTTTCTGTTGTGATGTTTGTGGACACAGATTTAGGGTTAAAGAAAGTTTAAACACACACATGAGTATCCACACAGGACAGAAACCTTTCTCCTGTGATCTCTGTGGACACAGATTTACCAGTAAAGCACATTTAAACAGACACATGAGAACCCACACAGGACAGAAAATAACTCAGTTATAACTACTCAAACTGCACAGCTGCATTTGGTTATGAAATATTTATGTTTTCCTTGAAAGGTAACAGTCTTCGCTTTTAATCTTAATGACTTAACTTATTTTAATTCAGTTACAGATTTATTTAGTTGTATAACTAATAGTTTCTTAGCCAGTCAGATTTTTTTCACTGTACTTCATCTATTGTTCAGCTATAGTACGGTGTGTTCTGATTTCATGTGTGTCTCCATGGTACAAAAGGCAAACTGTGTTCGTGTGGTGCCCCAATATGTCATCACTGCCATTGCTAACATCAAAACCAATCACACCATCCAGTTTTTTGGGCTGGTGCCCCACTGGCTAGGGAAGACATGGCTGCACTGGAAAAAGATTTTGAGAAGGTTGGAACTGATTACAAGGTTGTGAAGGTTGATCAAAACTCTGATACACAGTTAGACACAAACAAATATATGTGACTCTTTCCACTGACCTTAATATCAGATTTTAATCTAAAGACTAGGGATCCAGGGGGCCTGAGAGCTGCAGTCTGTTGTGCTTTAGCTGGATGAGATGCTTTAGGTCTTTGCCTTCTTGATGAGAATTGGGCCTTGCCTTTGCTGCTGATGGTTAGATGTCAGAAAGAGGATGGTGAACTAGATGAGACTCGCATACAAGATAATCAGTTAATGATCGTCGGTCTTTAATGTGTCACTAGGGAAATTTTAAGCAGGGATTTTGCAATAAGATCATAGACTGGCCACAAAATATTAGTTTGTTGTTTCTGGAATTATTGTTTGAAAGAAATATTGTTATGAAAACATGAATGTCAGAAACAGGGGTGGAAGCAATGAATTACAAATACTCATGGTACTGTAATTTAATAGATTTTTGGGGTACTTGTACTTATATAAGTATTTCTTTCAAGTATGTAATTTTACTCATACTTACGTACAATTTAGACAATGTAATCTACTTTGCTTCTTTTAAAATCAGAAGTTAATATTCAAACCATTCAACTGCATCTTTGTAGCCAACAGACGAGTTCGTTGTTATTGTTTACATAAGCCATCCACACGCATGTGCTCTGGATGTATGGGAAAAGAACTGGTTGGCGTTCTCTTCAAAGGGTTTTACTGTTGCTTGTAACCCGAACTGTTCATTTTAGTGACTCTCCATATGTGTTAGTTAGGGCTGTAATGATTCATCAAATGATTCAAGTACCTCGATTATTAAAGTTCCTTGAGGCAAATTATCTGAATCGAAGCTTCATTAAATTATGTTTCGGCCTGATAATTATTTGTGTCGCGCAACGCTCTCACCTCCTCAGTGAGTTGTTGACGAATGCTAAGTGCTATTAGCACAATGTAGGATGACCAAACATTCTCTTTTCTCCAGACATGTCCGGGTTTTCATAGTTTTCTTGGAGGACCAATAAGCATGCTTAAATTGACTGGTGCGATGCATGGAATATGACAGCCTTTCTTTTATTGGACTTCCTCCCAGAGCTGCTGCTTAGTGGCTGGTTCGGAGCAAACAGCAGCGAAGTGCGCAGCAGGCGTATGTATACAGGTGGAGCGGAGACACATGCAGATAGACTGAACACAGCGGGCTGCACTCCAGCGCTACAGCTGATGCTTAGCGAAAGTATAGCTTTACGGACGAACCAGACGACAAATTTCATACCATGCTGGTCGAAACAAATAGATGGCAGAGCGCACCGTGGCGTGTACATGGCTGGCATGTGTTTTTCTGTATGTGACAAAAGTGCCAAAGATCCATTGCTCACATGGACACAAAAGCTACAAATGACTGTGCAAAGTTATAATTCATCTATTCAACTGACTGAAGATGAATATGTAAACTAAAGACTGGAGTATTCTTTTTTTTTTTTTTTTTTTTTTTTTTTTTTTTATTTTTATTACTAAATTGAATATAATTTTAAAGTTTTGTGTTATTTTTTTTTGTCAAAAATGACTTAAACAATAGCTATTATTGTTTCAGGTTAATTTTCTTAGCAACAGAAAAATAATTGTTAGGGAAGAACAGATATCAAAATATGGGGGCCAATATTGATATCCAGTATTAATACTGCTGTTATGGCAGAATTTACCAATATTTTTATTTTATCAAATTTTTTATTCGATTACTCGATTAATTATCAGAATAATCAATAGATTACGCGATTACTAAAATAATAATTTACAACAGCCCTAGTGTTAGTGCTTCAATGCGAGGACTTGCAGCAGTATAAAACTAAGCTTGTGTCTGATGGAAACAGCCTTCCGGACCCGTATTTTGACCGGCTGCTCCGATAAGCAGACAAACACCTGCCCTTTTCGATGGAGAGTTACTAAAACCAACAAGTTGCTAGAAGCTTTCAATGATTTTGCCTGTGGACATGTGAAAGGTTTATTATACCATGACGTGAGCACCACTAGCACTGTGTGCGTCATTAAAGCCTGGGTACAGGCACAGAACCGTGGTCATGGTGGCACCACATTGCACCTGCACGGCAGGGGGGTAGGTCAAGTAGTTAAATTTTGTCTGATCTGATTATGAAATATGGAAGTGGATCAAGAATGCTTTGTATTTAGCATTTAATTAGCTGTATGTAGGTAATTTATAGCTGATAGAATTTTATAATTTGTGTATCTATGTAAGAATGTGTATTTATAATGTTATGATTACATATATTGACCAGAAAAGCCTTCTCCATCTAATAATTGTAATGGTCATAATAATAATAACAAACTTAATCATTCTAATGATTCTGTTCATGAATGAATGAATGTATTGTTTGTCACTATACATATATACATACATTCATACAGAGCATGGTGTATAATTTGTATTGTAGTGTAATTTTTCTATGCTTAATTGTTCGTCTAAGAAATGTGCTTGGAATACAGATATTTTATATACATAAATCAAATCAAATTCCTGCTATTGACAACACAATAAAAAAATCTATTGGTTAAAAAGTAATTAATACTTGAGTAGCTTTTGAGAAGGGTACTTTGTACTTTTACTTAAGTATTTTTTAACACCAGTACTTTTACTTGGAATTGAGGACAATTTAAGAAATGTAACAGTACTTGTACTTGAGTACAAATTTTCTCTTTCCACCTCTGGTGTAAAGAATATTTAGGATTCTTTTTTCTAAACCACTTTATCAAAAATCTAACCTGAAGCACTTGTTAAAAGTGATTGTTTTTTCCGAAGTGTCTATTTTTTAGAACCTGGATTGTTTTGAGTTTGATTGTTTTTATTCTAGTTTTCATTATTGTTTGTTCTTTGTTCCTTAGTTTCTTATTTTGATTAGATCAGCCTTGTTTCTGTTTTGCTTTACTTTAGTCCTTTATTAGTTATTCTAGTTTAATTATGTGTGTTTATTCCTTGTGTCTATTTACTCTTTGCCACAGTTAGATTAATTTCCTAGTTCGCTTGTGTATTCTCCCTCGCCCCCTGATGCCATAGAAAGGATCTTCTTTTAGGAATGCAACACAGTGTATTCAGGTTATTCAGGGGTGGAATAGATATTCAGTTGTGTTAGGTGCCAGCACATGAAGGGTTAATAGGAAATGAAACATCAGTCAGATTTGCAAAAAGGGCTTTGGGTAAGGAAATAACTGCAGATTCCACTTTGGAAATGAGATGGTAAATCAATAATTAAAGGAAAAGAAATAGAAATATGACAAAAAGATGGAATGAAGACAAGAGGATGAAAATTGTACAGAATGCAAAAATCTGTAATAACAAAGAACTATGGAGAAAGAATCAGAAGGGAAGATGTAATAATGACAGGACTGAGTAGGTCATACCTGCTTAAATGAATCTTCACTTGTCATAGGGAAAAGGAATGATAACAAATCTGATTGCTGTGAAGAAAAATAAAGTGTGGATCATGTTTTGATGAAGCGTTTTAAATATGCAACTGAAAGAAAGAGGATGAGGGAAAACGTAAAGGAAATAGAAAGAGAATGGAGTCTAAAAGGACTTTTGAAAACAGAAGGGGATTATAAATAAAACATTATTCTTATTTATACCTAATACCAAATTAAAACCGAATACAGTAGGTGGAGGCTATGAAGTTACACACTCGTGTACAGTAGGTGGCGGTATTCATCACTGAAGTTGTTTGCAATCCGCGAAGAAGAAGAAGCCGCAGCATCAGCAGCAGAAGATGGTTGTCCTGTAAATTAATGCTGCCTCGTCTTCTCACGTCCAGAAAATAAAGAAAATGGTAAGAATTTTTCTATTTTTCCCGTTTTGACTTTTCTCACAAAGTGGATCAAGAAACAGAGCTGATATTTTAATTTTCAAAATTTGCAGTCATTTTGAACATAAAGCTAATGCCGATTTTCGGCAAACGGGTTAGTTATAATGCCTGTTAGTCAGTAACTACCTAAACCTTATGATGACGTTATTTGTTACTACTTAATAAACCGTGTAAGACCTGCAATGAGACGACTGCATTTACTTGAGATGACAAGTTGCATCTCTATGCTCAAAGCAGCTGTTTACAAAGGATAGCTGGCTATGTCGATGCCCGATTAAAATACTACCAACGTAACAAAACCGTTTGCAGAATGCTGTTATAATTTCAATTTAAAGAATATATTTCTGTTGCCCCAAATGAAAATTGTTTCACACCACTGATGTCTTCAGAGCAGCATTCAGTGCCAAGCATCTCGCTGCAGGAATACACAATAAAGGAAACTTAGTCTACTCGCTCACAATAGGTTGTTAAGCAGTCTAATACAGCCGACACTGTTCAAATATCCCAAGGCTACCACTAGATCCTAGTATGTGTTGTTCACAAAGTACCAGTAGTGTGAGCGGCGTGGTAAGAAGAACAAATCACATCGATCTGTAACAGCTCAACTTTTATTAGCTGCACTTTTCTCACAATGTCTTTGATCATGGACAACTCTGGACTGGCCGTCGGGCATACCGGGCACTTGCCTGCTAGGCCGAAGTGATTTTGGCCTGGCAAAATCACTTTATTTGCTTTTTTTAAAAACCATGTTTAAAGCTGCAGTATGTAACGTTTATTTTATTTTATTTTTTTTAATCTTTTTTACATATTTGTTAAAACTGCCACTGTCACAACACAGTGGAGCTCTTCCCTGAGCTACTATTGCCTCTAAAGAAATGCACCGCTCCCGACCTAAAACAACCAATCAGAGCCAGGAGGAGGGTCTCAGCTTGAGGACATAAATTATCTTTATTTTTTAATGTGGGTATGTTACTGTTCAATTTAAAATACTTTTTGGTTAAAATGTTCTTATAAGATCTAAATTTAGATCTAGATCATTCACCCTTTCACAGCTACTTTTTTGGCACAGAGCTTCATTTTTCAAGTATAAAACAACAAATGTTTCAAATCAGTGTAGCTGGATGATTTTATTGGGTTAGGGTCAATTACCAGCTGTCTTGACAGTAATTATTTATTACGTTGCCTTTTCTGTATCCATTCAGTTAACTTTATAATGGTTTTGTCTCCCACTTTGATGCCAGATGAAATGTTTTATTGGTGACCAGACTTACGATGGCTGTTGGAAGCTTGATTGCCTGGAACACGGCATCCAGCAGGATGGACTGATGCCAAGTGACAAGATCTCTGGAAGAAGAGAGGATTCCTTCAACACCTTCAACAAGACCAGCTCTGGAAAGCACATCCCTCTGGCCGTCTGTGTGGACCTGAAGCCCACTGTCATTGGTAAGTCTCACCACAAGTGGGAAAGCACTGAATGAAGCAAATGACATCAAGTATTTGAATATGTGTTGATTAATGTTTATTTGATATGTAACTATTTGTTCTCCACACCTCGCTAGATGAGGTGCTCACTGGGACCCACCATTAGCTACACTATTATGTTAGCTCCTTAAATACAAGCATAATTTTCGAATAAGCATTAATTGATTTGGAATAACAAATATGTTAAATACAAAAATAAATCTATTTTATGAGAAATGGATTAAAAATAAAGGTGACTCTATTCAATTGGGGACCAAAATTGCAACATCTGTTACATTTTCAGTTGGTACAATACGCTTTCACACTCCATTGTGTCAAACGAACCAAACCCTTTGAAAAACCTGTTAATCCCCTCGCCTGTGGTGGCGCTGCACCAACGACCACTGAAGAAAACAACACAAAAACCTCTGAAGAAGACACTTGAGAGCAGCTTCCTTCACAAAATTTCAACAAAAATGTCATAAGATTTTAGTGGTTGTAGGATTTCTCTTTTGTCTTTGGCAAAAAACCACGAGCCATTTCTCCAGCTCTAGGTGCGTTGGTTTTGGTTGTATTTAACCAGTATGCCCTGTGCTATGCTGTGATGAGTATAATAAATGAAAAAAGTGTTTCCTCCCTTGGACGTGTGTCACCGGGGCCCCACTCTGGAGCCAGACCTGGAGGTGAGGCACGCTGGCGAGTGCCTGGTGGCCAGGCTTTCAACCATGGAGCCTGGCCGGGCACAACCCAAAGAAGCGATGTTGGTCCCCCTTCCTATGGGCTCACCGTCTGTGGGAGGGTCAAAGGGATCAGGTGCAATGTGGGATGGGTGGTTGCCGAAGGCAGGGACCTCTGCGGTCTGATCTTTGGCTACAGAAGCTGGCTCTCAGGATGTGGAGTGTCACCTCTTCGGTTGGGAAGGAGCCTGAGCTAGTGTTCAGGGTTGAGAGATTCTATCTAGAAAATATTCGGAGTCACCTTGACGCACGGCTCTGGCTCTGGAACAAGTCTCCTTGAGAGGGTTTGGACAGTCGTGCACTCTGTAGTTGCCCCTGGTGAGAGGCGTCATGCAGGAATGGCATGATGCCTCTCTCTTGTTGCCCTCTTGGTGCCTGTACATTGGTGTTCACCCCAGTGAATGAGAAGGTAGCCTCCCTCCGCCTTTGTGTGGGGGTATGGTTTCTGACTGTTGATTGTGCATATGCGCCAAACAGCAGTTCAGATTACCCACACTTTTTGGAGTTTTTAGAGGGGTGGTTTAGAGGGGTTTCTGTCATCCAGCAGCTGGTGTTTGGCTCCTATGGTATTTTTACCATTGTCTTTCTGTGCCTCTGTCATGTATTAAGCCATGTGCCCGCTTATCTTAGGTAGTATGATGCCTGACAGGAGCTCCCATGTTGTGATAGTTGGATGGGATTGTTCCCTTCTGGGGGTCTTTCATGACCAGGACTGTTCGGCCCTTGGTCAGCCATTTGGGGTTAGTTCCATTCCTCAGCATGTGGTTCATTTGTGCCACCAGGTGCTCGTGGAGAGAAGTCAACTTCTTGAGCCAGCAGGCATGGATTATGTCCCAGCATGGTGCTGTCCAGTTCTTCATACCTGAGAGTCTTTGCTGGATGTTTGGCTAATATTAGACCTAAAAGCATTGTACATCATTGTTATGGGATGCCTCTTTTTCAGACTTACATTTCCTTTGTATATCTCCTCAGTCAGGCAACCAAGCCTTGGAGTCTTTGGCAGTTTCCAGGGCCCCTGGTATACTAAGGGGTAAAGCTTTTTTTTTAAAGACATTGGCTTTCGCAACAAAGGGAGAATGTTTCTGTTTACATTAAAGAAAAGAAGCATATGATCTGTCAGTTCAATTGAAAAAATTGAAAAGAACCAAGAAAATTTCCTAGACTTAAATATCCACATATGTAACGTCATCCCGTCCGGGCATGGTTTGTTATCTTGCACAACAAACTAAAGATGGTTTGTTAGGTCACTTTCTCTTTAACAAAAATCGAATTTTCAGCACCATGGAGAGCGCAGCCTTAAGCGACCTGAATAATACATCTAGGACATTCTGATTTGTCATATTATCAATCTGTTCACAGAAAATTATCCAGAAACAGCTGTTAGTGAAAGAGTCATACACGATTTTTTTGTTGATTTTTTTTTTTTTTTTTTTTTTACAGCAGACGCAGAAATTCAAACCAATAAATCTGTAACAAGTTTGTCCAGAAAAGCTGCAATGCGCTTTTTAAACCCCCAGCATTGATCAGTGACTTGTTGAACAATGACTGAAAGAGAGAATTTTGTGGTCTGCACTTTTTTCACTTTTATGCCTAACACAGCCATGATGGTCATTTTGACAGTTTTACAACATACATGTTTAATTAGACTAAAAACATAAAGCCTTTGCTGCTGCATGCTGAAGCACATAAGGGCATGCACTGTGGACAAGGCGCATCAACCTCATGGGACATGACTGTGGCTGAGCTAAAAAGCCTTCATCGGCCTCTTGTATATCTGAGGAGCACAGGGAGTTATAAATATGGACTTGGACAGTCTCTGGTCAGAAAAATGTGGCTTCTAGTTTTTTAAAGGACACAATGTCCAAAAATGTAATCATAGAAGATAAGAAATTTCTCCTTGTTTATAAGGAAACCCGACATCCACGACTTATGGATGACCGGTTTTGCACTGATCACAGCTACCTGTATTGCCTGCTATAAACCCGGTGCCAACATCACCATTGATGAGCAGCTTTTCCTCACCAAGGCCAGGTGCAATTTTTTTCAGTAGCTACATGACAAATAAGCCCGAAAAAGAGGAAAGCATAATTTCTGTGATTTGCTTCATAAAATGGATCACCATTATTTAAATCTAGCAGAAACTACATTCTTAGAATGTCAGAGTGCTTTGTAAATACTTTTATTCGCTCAACAACTTATGCTATATTCAACAAAAAGTTTATAATATAGTCAAATGATCAAAAACAGTATGAATAACATTTAAACTATTTATCCATTATAAAGGAAAAGACATGAACTTGCGAGCAATTAAAATTCTACACGGTCAATATGAATGCTGAACAGCAGGGGGTGCTTCTTTTACCCAAAATGTTCATTACAGTAGTGAGATGTCCTGTCAGAGACGGAAGCCGCAGGCCGCAGCCTCACCTCACCTAATTCACATGTTTCAATAAAGCGGACTTTTAGATTCCTTCTGGCAGTTGGCTATAATGTGAAATAATTTACATAACAGGGATCAGGATCGTGAAGCTGGCATTTGTTGACCAAAGTTTCAAATATCTAAATGTGTATAGGATCTACAACATTATTAGAAGTATGTTGATTAAGATGAACACAAACAGTGGTTTGTGGTTGTTTATTACATAATGTGCCACATTATTACATTATTTCTAAAATAGAGCTACCTCCACATCTGGTAATTTGCACAAATTGTAATAATGTTATTAGATAATGTGGCAGAAAGTATTACAAAATGCACTCAAGGATTTTATTACATTTTACGTCAACTATTACATAATGCGGTTTTAATTATATTTTAATACATATTGAAGCCCAATTTTATTCCATTATTACATATTGTGGAGTTATTGCATAATGCGGTGTTACAGTCCTCCAAAATAATCACAGCGCACCCTTTTGTAAATATTGCTGCCAGCGGCCCTTGTCATCCTCTAAACTACGGTCCCTGTTGAGAAACTCTAATTTAGGCCATCAGTTCATTCTGAACGAGTTGATGTTGATTTGCACAAAGAAGAGACGCTTTCTGAATATTGACAAATTTAATATGTTTTTTTTTTTCTTTCTGTGCACTGTTTAACATACTTTTCATGAAAATTTGTTCTCTGTGTCATTCCAAGTGTTCACCCATAACTTTTTTTGTGGACTAATTTGTTTTTATTTACTGTTACTTGAGGATTATTTGATAGTTGCCAACATCTGGTGTGAGCTGTATGACAGTGCCCCTTTTGGAAAGGTTTTGTTTTGAAAAAGTTTCTTGAGTCACTTCAAGTGACTCAGTCCAGGCAGCAGTCTAAATATTTTCAAATATGCATAATGTGTTTCAATATTTCCTGCATATGTTAAGCAGATGCAGATGATTAAAGAAGAAGCCCCTGAAGACCACAGACCTAGTGCTGTCCTAGATGACTCAAAGCCCCACCACATAAAGGAGGAAGAGGAGGAAGTCTGCATCAGTCTGGGAGGAGAGCTGCTCAATGTGAAGGAGGAGATAAAAAATGACATAAAGAGTGAGGATGATAAACAGTCCCCTCTGCTCTCACAGCTTTACCGAGACCAAATTGAAGGCAGAGAGCTTCCAGAAGAGAGCAATGGAGGAGAATCCAGTAGTATAGAAGATTATGGAGATGTCTACAACACCTTAGAGTCTGAAGACACTGAGAATGATGACGAGGACGATGATGTAAAGCACCTCGTCTCTGAGCTGAAACACTTGTCAGACTCTGGACTGAAGACTAAGGACATGGACAATGACTGGAAGGAGAGCAGAGCTCTTGAGTCAGATGAAAACCTTGTTAACAAACCAGACTCTGAAATAGGGTCTTCAAGCTCGCTGGATATGAAGAAAAGTTTTACAGAGAACAAAAATGTGGACTCAAGAAGGAAGGTCCAGACAGGAGGGAAGTTTAACTTTGAAGACTGTGGTAAAACCTTTATTAGAAAACACAATTTTGAAATACACATGAGAATCCACACAGGACAGAAACCTTTCTGTTGTGATGTCTGTGGACAAAGATTTAGCCAAAAAGCAGATTTAAGCAGACACATAAGAATTCATAAAGGACAGAAACCTTTCTGCTGTGACCTCTGTGGACTCAGATTTAGCCAAAAATCACATTTAAACACACACACGAGAATCCACACAGGACAGAAACCTTTCTGTTGTGACATCTGTGGACACAGATTTAGCCAGAAAGCAAATTTAAACAGACACATGAGAATCCACACAGGACAGAAACCTTTCTGTTGTGATATATGTGGACAAAGATTTAGCCAAGAAGGACATTTAGACAGACACATGAGAATCCACACAGGACAGAAACCTTTCTGTTGTGACCTCTGTGGACACAGATTTCGCCAAAAAGCAGATTTAAACAGACACATGAGAATTCATAAAGTACAGAAACCTTCTTGTTATGACCTCCCTAGACATAATTTTACTGATAAATCTAGTTTAACCACACACACAAGAAGTCACACAGGACAGAAACCTTTCTGTTGTGACATCTGCGGACACAGATTTAGCCGTAACTCACATTTAAACAGACACATGAAAAGCCACACAGGACAGAAACCTTTCTGCTGTGACCTCTGTGGACACAGATTTAGCCAAAAAGCACATTTAAACACACACATGAGAATCCACACAGGACAGAAACCTTTCTGTTGCGATCTTTGTGGACAAAGATTTAGTCGCAATTCTAATTTAAAAGCACACCTGAGAATCCACACAGGACAGAAACCTTTCTGTTGTGATCTCTGTGGACAGAGATTTAACCAAAAATTAAACTTAAAAAGACACATGAGAATCCACACAGGACAGAAAATAACTTAGTTACGATTACTCAAACTGCACAGCTGCTGTTGGCAGATAAATATTTATGCATTGTCATTAAAGGCAAAGGTTCATGAGGAGGTCTGAATCAGTTCCATTGAAGGGGAGGGTGAGGAAGAATGAGGGGAGTATTAAAATGGCCACAAAACCAACTAAAGCAACAGGGTGTCTGTAGGCTGTAAAAGGTAGTTAATAAAATTAGCAAAAATGAAGGCCATTAAAAGTACCTTGTTTTTTGAACTACCTCCTAACTGTGTGGTTCTTTTCCCATTTGTATTAAGTAAGTCAAGTCAAGGCAAATTTATTTGTATAGTACATTTCAGCAGCAAGACAGTTCAAAGTGCTTCATATCATAAAAAACATCAGTCAAGTATACAGCAAAATCGTCATTAGTATGTGGGTGAGGGTATGGAGGAGGGAGAGTTCTCCGAGGCCAGAGAGGACATTGCTGCGCTAAGACATGATCCTTCATGATACTTCATGGGGAAATCCAGGAGATGCCATCAAAGATGCACAATAAAAGAATAATACAAAATCATACACAACTACTTTATGAATATGTTCACAAATGTATAAAAACTGGGTTTGTAAATTGTTTTAAAGGTTATGCATGTTCATTTTTTAACTATCTTTGTGGTGGGGATGTAGATGTTCAGATGCCCCATGCAGCTGTTTTATCATGAGGTTTAATTCACCTGTTGTGTTCTAGTGTGGAACAATAAAAACAATGTTAGAGCAAGTCCTTTCGCTCTGAACCAGATTCAGGTTGCAGATCTGTTTGATGTTGGCTGAATTCAGGAAAAGGGCGGTGGTTCGTAAGATGGAGGATGCAAAAGAACAAGATTACAAGATGTGTGATCAATGTTTAAGAAAATAAGTGGGAATAAATAAAAAGTGTGGAATAATTGCTGTGAGGAGTTAAAACTGTGTTTTTCATTACAAATTTAAAAACTACATGAAAATCATTTGCAAACAAATACAAGAAGGATCGATTGACAAGTTTGTCTACAGACAGCTGGAATTCCTTGGAGATATGTTTTAGAAAAATATACAGGAAAGATTCTGCTGTTTTGATTTTGATTATGCTGGATGTATAAAAATGTAAAGGTATAATAAGCTTCTACCTACACTTTTTTCACTTGAATATCATGTATATATACCTATTTCAAATCAATAGCCATATGCTGTCTGATGCAGATGTTTAATAATGTTCAACACCCGACACGTTGGTTTCTCTAACAATCAGTTTGGCAACAACAGAACAGACTATAGCAATGCAACTGCACAGAATATGGCCATAAGAATCATCTATACTTCTGCTTGTAGCCAGTGTGATATGACATAAATTAAAATTAATGAGATTAACTACAAGCTTAACTACAACTACATATCTGCTGATATTTACATATTAAAATAATCTGATCATCACATAATTTTTACACACACTGAACATTGAACACTTTGACGAGGGCAGTCTCAGTGCTGTGATGAGCATGGAAACCGAACTAAAAGACATGAAAGTGGTTTGTCATTGTTAAGAAGCTATTTAACTGTTGAAACACAGCTTTTTCAATAGTTTTGCTGATGAATGGAAGGTTAGAGATTGACCTGTAATTCTGCAATGGTGATTTGTCCAGATTGTTCTTTTTTGCTTCAGCCTTGGAAGGAGGAACATCTTATCCTGCTCTCTCCCGTCCTAATGTGATAGTTTTACCAGTTAAGTTTTAACGTTATTTAATATATCCAGTTCTTATAGTTACTCTTACATTGTTTACCCTCATAACTGGATTACTTCAGATTTAAGGACTGTGGATTTTTAATTTTACTTCACCATTTGCCCTATATTTTCTACCTCTAAGATAGGCATGAGCAAGACGCCTCCGGTTGACACCGGGGACATTAGTAGTATTATACAAAGACTTTAATCGATAGAACTGAGGGTTTCTCGACTGCAGGTAAATGTCGAGATCAACGCAGGTTCTGGAAATGAAACTACCGATGCCTCAAAACAACAAACAGCCTCCAAGCTCTTCAAGAAGCAGCTCACCCACCTGGAACTGTCTTGGAGCTAAGCCGAAAAATAAATCTCACCATTTGGATCTGACTAGACGTCTAACGAGACGGACTTCTCACCTAAGATGATACAGCGTGGCAGCATTGAGCTGAAACATTCCCTCGTCAACACCAGCACCAAAGAAAAGACAACAACAAGCTGAAGCTGTCATGATTCCACCTTCCTTGACTCCGGTACCAAGGACTAATCAGTCAGCTCAAGCCATAACACATCCCGTCATGTCTCCAGCTGGAAACCCACTGAACCCTGCTGGAATTCCACTGAAAAGCAGGTTCGCTGCTCTGCAGCAGGAGCCTGCGATGGACACCTCTCCTCCAAACATCAACAAGAGGTATGAGACAAGACTGACACAGCCACCTCCTAAAGTGACCCAGAAACCAAGATTAATGCCAGAAGTTCTTATTGTCAGGGATTCAGCTGTGAATGGAATTGATTGTCTTTGTAAAAGAAAACAAAGAAAACAAAGGTAATCTGCTTCCCAAATAACACTGTGTCGGATGTAACAGGGAAAATACTCCTATTAACCACTGATCAGCCGAGCATTGAGAATCTAATCATTGGACCTAATGATCTTGCCAAGCAAAAATCAGAAATTCTGAAAAAGGACATTAGTCATCTTCTAAGCACAGCTGGAAATCTGAAAAAGGAAGATGTTTATCAATGGACCAATACCGAAAGCTGGACGTGGAGATGAGAATTACAGCAGACTGTTTATGATTAATAGATGACTTATTAAAGAATGCTCTTCCAAATCCGTGAACTTCATTGACAATCATAAGATTTTCTGCGAGCGGTATCATCTCTTCAGACAAGACGGAGTCGGCCTAAATGAGGGGAAAACCTTTTCACTGCCAATATTTTCAAATCTGTTACCAAAAGAAGGCCCTCTCTCCAAACACAGGACAATGTAAACAATAACATCACTGCCCCAGCAAAGATTGTGGAAGGACAAGCACAAACCCAGCAGGCGCACACTGTTCCAAAACAAACCGATAAGCAGCCATCTACTCCAGTTGGAAATGGAGCCCCCCCCAATCAGCACCTACCTACCTACTGAGAGCCAAATGGAGGACCTATCTCCTCTGGACCAAGACACAGAATAGCTCAGAAAATTTGTCATCAGAATTGAAAATTCTCAGCTTCAGTGAGAAAATGGACCGCCAGGTACTTCTAGGAACTTCCCTCCTGAGTACCCAAAAAGCATGTTTTACTTCATCAGAACTGGATTCGGGCCCAATAAAACAACATTGACTCTGTATTTGTAAAGTCTGAGACAGGGTTCCAGACATTAGTACACCTGTCCTTGCACTGTGCTTGCATCATTATTAGTGTTACATGCTGAGAAGTATTTGTAGGTTACAAAAAAGGAACAGAAATGCTTATTCTTGCATGCTTTCATACCTGGCACATAGATTAATAAGGTTTGAGAAACAAACTATTAGATAAGAAACAATCTGAAGGAAAAGGAAGCCAACTCTGTGACAAGTAAGTAGACAGAAAATGTTAGTCCAGACCATTAATACAGAATCAGTTCAAAGTGAATTCAGGATTACGAAGAAAAATCGTCTGTGGGTTGAACATTCACTGGTATTTAAACTCTTTAATCAGTATATTTGAGTGATCAAATTAGTTATTTTACCTATATTGATACTTTATGTTCACTGTTTTATAGTTTACCCACCTTAAATGGATTTCTACATATGTACAAAGATATTTACTTATATTCATAAACTGCATGCTATTTATAAACTTAAATAAGAAAATCCTTTCTAAGACAAAATAAGTTTTCACTTATGTAGTCGGGATTTGAAGGATAATAATTATAATTTTCTTTATTAACAATTACGTTGTTTGTGCAGTTTGAGTTGGTGCAATGTTCCAGGTAATTTTGACCTGGAAAGAATGTGTTTGTGTGACATAACAAATCACTCTGGCCTGAGACGTCAGGAAGAAATTCAGATTTGGAGAGATAGGGAAATAATTGCAAAAGTGCTGCAAACAATTATGTAGCCAAGCCTTGAAGTATCCCAGCTGTGAGTGATTCCTGGAAACGTTCATAGGACTCCAGCATGAACCAAGCCAAAGGATCTGTGTCAGCTTAAGAACGGACTGGACTGGTTGAGAACTCTACATACACATAAAGTAGACAGGCTCCAGTATAAATACGCCCTGCTTTTGGTGAGAGTTGGGGGTTCTGAGAGATTTGTGTGAATATGGAACTTATCTACAAAGCAGGTGCACTAATTTATTTTGTTATTTGCTACTTTTTACTCCCCAATAAATGTACAATTCCAAATAGCTGGAAAAAGGCAACATTACTTCCTTTCAATAAGCCAAGGAAAGATTAATCAAACCAGAACAACTGCAGACTGATAGCATCTGGAGAAAATATTAGTCAATGGATAGGTATATATTATGAAACAAAGAGAGTTATTTAGTAATTACCTGTGTTGTTTTCACAACGGCTCACTCAACTATGAATGCATTGAGAATAAATAATGTTATAGAAAAACCATTAAAATGAAAGAACTGATGATTGTTGTATTTTCTGACATAGAAAAAAGTTTATAATTCAATATGGAGGGAAGGGTAGCTCATGAAATTGGTAAAAAAACAACAACAACAACAACAACAAAACAATGGGAATAGGAGGGAAGATGTACAAGAGGATAGCAAGTTTCTTTACAAACAGGAAAATAAGAGTTAAAATTGGGGATGAATATTTGAGAGATTTAAAGGTGGAAAATGGCACTCCACAAGGGAGTGTAATAAGTACAGTATTTTTTAACATAACTGATACAGTCTCAATTCTAGGTGAGTAGATTAAGTGAGCATTATATGCAACTGTGGCAACACAAAGTAGGGGTCATACATATTGTGCAACTTATAATTTCTATACTGCTACACAAATTATGCAGTCATATGGATGAGGGGAAGGAATGTTTTGTATGTCATAGAAAACATAAAGAAAGCAGTTAATAAATTAGAGAAATGGTCATATGAATGGGATTTCAAGTTATGAGTAAGTAAATCCTGTCACATGATTTTCACAAATGAAAGAAAAACAGGAAAACTCACATTGTATGATCAGCCTTTAGAACTGATATCAGGATTCAAATGTTTAGAGTTATGGTTAGATAGTTCTCATACATGGAAAAGTCATATAAAGCAGAGACCAAATGTAAATAAATAATATATTAAAAGCTGTGTTTGGAAGTGATTGGGGGGTGATAAGAGTCATTGCTAAATATTTACAGGGCCCATAGGCGATTAGCATTAGACTATGGATGTATGGTCTATCTAAACATCACAGATGGATTTCAATACAGGGCATTATGAGTATGTACTGGAGGAATAAGAGCACTCCCATCAAAGTTATTTTAGGAGAGACTACTGAGAATGAAGCAGAAAGGAATATGTAATTGTGACAATATTGAGACTAGGTCATACCTACTTAAATGAACCTTTATTTATAATAGGGAAAAGGAATAATAACAAATGTGATGGTTATGGAAAAAAAAAAAAAGAAAGTGTGGTTATGTTTTAAATATGCACCTGAAAGAGAGAGGATGGGGGGGGGAGTATTGGAAATAGAAAGAAAATAGTTTAAAAGGAATTTTGAGAACAGAAGGGGATAAGGAGGAAATCAAGATTATAAATAAAGCATTATTTTCAGTTTTACACTATCCAAAATTAAAACAGAAAATAGTAGGTGGAGGCGATGACGTTTACCCATTCATGTACAGTAGGTGGCGCTATGATTCGCAGAAGTTCTTTGCAATCCAGTCAGAAGAAGGAAGAGGAGGAGGAAGAAACTGTCCTGTAAATCTACGCATTTGTACTGTATCTGTTCCCTCTTCGCACGTCTGCAAAATAAAGAAAATGGTAAGAATATTTCTACTGTGTTTTTCGTTTCGACTTTTCTCAGAAGGTGAATTCGAAACAGAGCTGATATTTTAACTCTCCAAAATTTGCGCACTCAATTTGAACATAAAGCCACCGCCGACTTTCGGTAAACGGGTTAGTCAACAACTACTTTAAAATGATGATGTTATTGGTTACTATTTAATAAACCGTGTAAGATCTGTATTAAGGTGACTGCATTTAACTGAGATGGAAAATAGCATATGTGTAGCATAGCAGTAGGTGTCTGTGTCGATGCCGGATTAAAAATATTGCCAACGTAACAAAACCGTTTGAAGAATTTTGTTCTGCTGTTGTGTTATTTTTCCAATTTAAAGAATATATTTCAGTTGCCACAGATGAAAATTATGTTATTTATTTTACTTATAAAATGTGACCATGGCTAGTCAAAGATTATATGGGGGCTTGAGCAGAATATAAGTTTGGAGCCCCTCTTCGTGTTAAAAACATCACCACCACTGGAAGTGTTTTAATACGGATTTGGTGGAATCTGGCAGAGGGGGCAACGTTTAATTGGCCAAGTTTAAAAGCAATCAGTGATGATTGGTCATTATTTGCTGAAATGTATTTGTGAACCAACCAAGCTCAAACACAAAGATTAAAGTCATAGCATCAGATTGTAGCTATGGTAACGCAATAATTAAACTATGAAGATTATTCTTCATGCCATGCAATGGACTGGCGACCTGTCCAGGGTGGACCCCGCCTCTCCTCCCATGACCGCTGGAGATAGGGACCAGTCGCCCTCGCGATCCTGGAAGGATAAGTGTGATGGATAATGGATGGATGGATTATTCTTCGCACTTTTACAAAGTAAACTGTCCAGCTCGTTTAAATCTTAAATTTAAATGTTAAACAATTTAAAATCTTTAAATTTATCTCTGCTGAAACCATTAAATTAATAGCACAGCATTAGCATTCTCAGAAACAAATCTTAAACTTCTAGATCTATGGTCTGTGTTAAAATATGAGCATTTATAGGGGCCCCTGAAGGTCTGGGGGGGCCCGAAGCAGCTGCTTAGTTCATTTATGCATTAGGTCGGCTCTAAATGTGACCAGCTTTATATAGTGTTTTAGGATCCAGTAGCAGATTACTTCATTGGGATTTAACAGAAGGGCAAGAAATAGATACTTATTTTTTATTTTTTCGTCCGTATTTTTTAAGACTATATAGTTGTGTGTTTAAGTATTGTCAACGGTGTCTTCCAGTAACACATAATTACTCAGTAATATTTTTACATTTTCTGTCAACTTTTAACTTTTTTTTTTTAATACAAAAACACAGTGCGCCACAGGTTGTCTGGGAGAAACCCTGTATGCATATCTATCTATCTATAGCCCTCCCCGGATAGCCACCCCACCACCACAGTTTCAAAAAAATCCTAGAGGAAACCCTGCTTATCTTTGGCCTTTGACACAATCTGAGATGTTGACTTTGTCATATTGTATTTAGTATTTCATTATTTTTACTACTACTTTTGTATATTACTTTGTTTATTGATTTTATGATTGATCATTTTGTATTATATGATTGTGTACAACACTTTGGTCCTGTGGGTGTTTAAAGTGCTCTATTAATAAAATTGGTTTGGTATGGCTAAGGGTCGATTACCAGCCGCCTCTCCAGTGATTATTTGTTACGTTGCCTTTTCTGTATCCATTCAGTTGGCTATATAATGGATTAGTTTCCCACTAAATGACATGTTTTATTGGTGTCCAGATTGGTGATGGCTGTTGGGAGCTGGATTCCCTGGAACACGGCATCCAGCAGGACGGACTGATGCCGAGTGACAAGACCTCTGGAAGAGGAGAGGATTCCTCCAACACCTTCATCATCGAGAGCGGATCTGGAAAGCACGTCGTTCGTGCTGTCTGTGTGGGCCTGGAGCCCACTGTCGTTGGTAAGTCTCACCACATGTGGGAGAGCGCTGAATAAAATAAATGGAATCAAGTATTTGAATATGAGTTTATGAAAGTTAATTTAATGTGACTATTTACTCCCCCCACACACACACACGATAAGGTGCACACTATTATGTTATCTCCTTATATACAAGCATAATTATCCCCACATAAATCCATGATTTTGAAGAACAAATATCTTAAATATAAAAATAAATCAACATTTTCAAAAGATTGTTTTCCTATGAGTGAATGAAAAAGGTCATCTTCTGACATTCCAACCGATTTTGTTAAGCTGATGCAAAACACAGTTGGACCAACTATACAGTCAACATAGAAAAAAAGACATCCTCATCAATGGCATTAACATTTTTGATGAAAAAATAAAAACACACCCTGGATTTGATTATCAGCCTGGATGTAAATATCTCCAAGGTCTCTGTAATTGATGTCGCTCTGTCTGATCATCTTTCTGTTGTTTTTAAAAGTACAGTCTCTGTTGACTCACTTAGTAAAACAGTTTAATGAGAGTAATAACTTTGTGAATATTAATTGGTCTTGGTCAAAGACTAAGTTCTTGTCACCAACAAGTTAAAGGAAGTTAATTTCAAAATAGTGCACTGCATATATTAAACAAACCAATGTATAAAAAAAAAAAAAAAAAAAAAAAAATACAGAAATGACTTGGATGATTTTTTTTTTTTTTAATTTATAAAACAGCTAAAGACAAAATTTCACATTGTTTCTAAAATTGTATTTATGTAAAATAATTTTTGGACTGAAATTGAACACTTCTAATGCTACAGTACAGTTGAAAGAATAAAGCTGCAATATAAATGCATTATTTTTTTGGCAGTAAAAATGACTTGACCAAAGCATATTCTTTTGTTTTAAATATTTTTTTATTCTATTTGGAAAATTTTACATTCATAAATCTAATTGGTCTAATACGAATCCCAATACACCTCACCTCAAGTATGTACTATAACAAACAAAAAGCAAAGTCAAATTTATTTGTATACCACATTTCAGCAACAGGACAAGTCAAAGTTCTTTACACCATAAAACATACAGTAACCAGTTATGAAACAAGCAATAAACATGCATTTTGTCACATGCCATAATCAAAATCATCATAGAAATATACATTAAATATGTTGATCAATGGTTCAGTTACTAGGAATCAAAGGCAGCTGTAAAGGAGGGGTTTTGGCCTTGACTTAAAGGAACTTAGTTCCTTTAACATGTTTCATCCTGCAGATGTTAAGCAGATGCTGATGGTTAAAGAAGAAGCCCCTGAAGACCACAGACCTAGTGCTGTCCTGGATGACTCAAAGTCCCACCACATAAAGGAGGAAGAGGAGGAAGTCTGCATCAGTCTGGGAGGAGAGCTGCTCAATGTGAAGGAGGAGATAAAAAATGACATAAAGAGTGAGGATGATAAACTGTCCCCTCTGCTCTCACAGCTTTACCAAGACCAAATTGAAGGCAGAGAGCTTCCAGAAGAAAGCAACGAAGGAAAATCCATCAAGGTAGAAGATTATGGAGATGCTTACAACTCCTTAGAGCCTGAAGACACTGAGAGTGATGAAGTGGACGATGATGTAAAGCACCCCATCTCTGAGCTGAAACATTTGTCAGACTCTGGACTGAAGACTAAGGACATGGACAATGACTGGAAGGAGAGCAGAGCTCCTGAGTCAGATGGAAACCTTGTTAACAAACCAGACTCTGAAATAGGGTCTTCAAGCTCGCTGGATATGAAGAAAAGTTTTACAGAGAACAAAAATGTGGACTCAAGAAGGAAGGTCCAGACAGGAGGGAAGTTTAACGTTGAAGACTGTGGTAAAACATTTATTAGAAAACACAATTTAGACACACACATGAGAATCCACACAGGACAGATGCCTTATTGTTGTGATGTCTGTGGACGTGGTTTAACAGATAAATCTAGATTAAACAGGCACATGAGAGTCCACACAGGACAGAAACCTTTCAGTTGTGATGTGTGTGGACAAAGATTTAGCCAAAAAGCACATTTAAACACACACATGAGAATCCACACAGGACAGAAACCTTTCTGTTGTGACCTCTGTGGACAAAAATTTAGCCAAAAATCCTATTTAAACAAACACATGAGAATCCATACAGGACAGAAACCTTTCTGTTGTGATCTCTGTGGACAAAGATTTAGCCAAAAAGCACATTTAAAGAGACACATGATAATCCACACAGGACAGAAACCTTTCTGTTGTGACCTCTGTGGACACAAATTTAGTCACAAATCTAATTTAAACACACACATGCGAATTCACACTGGGCAGAAACCTTTCTGTTGTGACCTCTGTGGACACAGATTTAGTCGTAAATCACTTTTAGTCAGTCACATAAGAATCCACACAGGACAGAAACCTTTCTGTTGTGACATATGTGGACACACATTTAGTCATAAATCTAATTTAAACACACATATGAGAATCCACACAGGACAAAAACATTTTTGTTGTGACCTCTGTGGACACAGATTTAGCCAAAAATCACATTTAAACAAACACCTGAGAATCCACACAGGACAGAAAATAACTTGGTTATGATTACTCAAACTGTACAGCTGCAGTTGGCTGTGAGATATTGTGTTGTCATTAAAGGCAACAGTCTTTACTTTTAATCTTTAAACATTGCATATCAGTTACAGATTTGGTTTTTAGTAGAACTGGTAGTTTCTTAGCCAGGCATGTTTTTTTTTTTTTTTTTTCTCACTGTATTTCATTTATTATTCAGACTAAGATGTAGCACAGGTGTGTTCTGAGTTCATGTTTGTTTCCACATTACAAAAAGTTAAACTGTGTTCGTGTGGTGCCCGAAGACGTCAATGCTGCCATTTCTGACATCCAAACCAATCGCACCATCCAATTTGTGGACTGGTGACCCACTGGTTTCAAGGTGGGCATCAACTATCATTCATCCACTGTGGTTCCTGGTGGAGACGTGGCCAAGGTCCAGAGAGCTGTGTGCAGGTTGAGCAACACCACAGCTGTTGCTGAGGCCTTGGCTAGGGTCCACCACAAGTTTGATCTGATGCAGGCCAAATGTGCCTTCCTTTATTGGTATGTGGGTGAGGGTATGAAGGAGGGAGAGTTCTTCGAGGCCAGGGAGGACATGGCTGGGCTGGAAAAGGATTATGAGGAGGTATGAACCAGTTCCATTGAAGGGGAGGGTGAGAAAGAATGAGGGGAATATTAAAATGGCCACAAAACCAACTAAAGCAACAGGGTGTCTGTAGATTGTAAAAGACTGTTAATAACATTAGCAAAAATGAAGGCCATTAAAAGTACCTTCTTTTTTGAACTACCACCTAACTGTATGGTTCTTTTCCCATTTGTAGTAAGTCTAGTCAAGTTTTTGTATAGCACATTTCAGCAGCAAGACAGTTCAAAGTGCTTCACATCATAAAAAACATCAATCAAGTATACAGCAAAATCATCAAGCAAATACACGACAATTATCAAAATCACTGAGCAAATATCAATGCATCACAGTCATTAGGATCATCAAGTAGATATAGTTCAATGTTCTACTTACTACTGATCAAAGGCAGCTCTAAGGACTTTAGAACTGGGGTGATGAGCTCTATCTTCCTGGTCTTGGTGAGAACACGAGCAGCAGCGTTCTGGATCAGCTGCAGCTGTCTGATTTTTTAAGGCAGACCTGTGAAGACACTGTTGCAGTAATCAATGCGACTAAAGATAAACGCATGGATGAGTTTCTCTAGATCTTGTTGAGACATTAGTCCTTTGATCCTGGAAATGTTCTTCAGGTGATAGAAGGCTGACTTTGTAACTGTCTTTAGGTGTCCTTGAAGGTTCAGGTCCGAGTCCATCACTACACCCAGATTTCAGGCCTGATCAGTTGTTTCTGGCTGTAATAACTGAAGCTGCATGCTGACTCTAGACCCTCTTTGGGTCCAAAGATAACTTCAGTTTTATTTCTGTTCAGCTGGAGAAAGTTGTGGCACCTCCACACATTGATTTGTTCTCAGCATCTATTCAGTGCTTGGATGGGTTTGGAGTCAAGTAAAGCTCTATCTCCTAAAAATACAGTGAATTTATCTTATCTAATTTTATGTTTGAGTCGGACCTGAGCAGCACGAATGACGTAATGTCGGTCAGTGTGCATTCGTGCCTCAGTGCTATTAGTGGACCGGTATGCCCTGGTGCAAAGTAACAGAACTTTTAAATTTCACCCTTCAGCGTACCTGGACTTTTTGTTGTAACAGGTGTAATGTCAGTCTGTGCTTCTCCATCAGTATGTTCCCGCTAAAGCTCTGCACCGTACAGGATGCAAGAAAACACGTTTGCTCGCTCCCAGACTGTAACCACTGCACCACTATGACAACCTGCCAAGCGTCGTGGTTAGACAGAGCCAGCCTGCAGACAGCCACTGATGAGAGGTATTATTGAGAAATTTATTAAGCAAAACTCAAGAAGAGAAAAAACAAACATTGATCGGAGCAAAGAACTAGATGTGAATCTGGTGTAAAACATTTAAAAATCCAGAGCTTATATGAGTGGCAGATCAGGTGAAACACACGAGGATGATGAGGCAGCATGACTGAATGACATGAGTGAAGATGACGGGTATGTGTGAATACAGTAGAAATGGGAGGCAGACCATTAACATGAAAGAAACTTAAGGGGAGATGATAAACCAAGAGAGGCTAAAACTAATTTAGGGAAACCAAGTAGAAATGCATAAAGAACAAAATGCAAGAATAAACTAAGAAATAAATACAAAGAATACTAATAGGCAAGACCTTTCGAGCAATAATTAAATTGGGACTGAACAGAATATGGCAAGACCTGAACTGAAGTAAAAACAGTAGGCCACAAAAATCTAAGAAAAATAAATATTCAGGATTTTTCTTTTCAGATTAAAGGCCATAATAGTAATAAGCTTATTAAACTCCTTAGTCTAAAAGGGACTAATCACTTCGTTATGTTTTTAAGGAGCTTTTATTTTATATCTTTATTTTCTCTGTTATTTTTCATGCTCTTGTTAACGCCATGAGGTTTGTTCTTTTGTTCTCTGTAATTTCTTTACAGTAAAACTATTGATCTATAGATGGCTATATAAAAGTACTACCCATGTTTCTGTCTCATATTTGTGGATATCAACCGGAATACCGGTGCAAATGTTTCTCCACTTGTAGCACAGATCTTACTGGATGGCCTTACAGCCTGATTGCTGCCAGAACCATCATGGGGAAATGTACATTTTTGGACATCTGGTTCGAGAATGTCGGATTCAAAGATTGGCCAGTAATTTGTAACAGCCTGGAAGTTTTTCCGTGTAAGAAAATTACAATCTTTTAATATATTAGTTACCCGTAATTGAAGTTCAAGAGGTTGCTGCTTCAGTTGCAGCTTGAAGTCGTGTTGGTATTTCAAAATATTGTGATGGTATTAAATTTAACTTAAGAGTTTCTGTATATACCCTGAGCAAGTTCTGTGTCCGTTGTGATGTTTTTTTTACTTGGCGTTTTAGTGTTGAAGGAGTTTGAAATCTTTGCACTGCAGCCAATTTTTAGGGGAATGTTTATGGTTTGAAAATAATTCTTGTGTTTAAACTTTGCATTTCCATGTGTGGAAAGAAACCTCTTTTGTCTTTGTTGTTTGTCCAGTACATGGCTATGAATGAATAGGAAAAGACCTTAAATCTTTTGAGTAAGCATATAAATACTTTGTTCATCTTTATTTGATTGGATTAACTCTGTAAAATGTTTGAAAAGACTGTTTATACTGGAGAATGTTTAAAAAGTGATCCTGTGCCTGTTAACAGGGACATAACTTAATTCTCTGCAGTTTTAAATGGTGATTTGGAAAGGTGTAATATATTTTATTCAGCAATAAAAACTAAAAAACTGAGTATTGGAGTTGGTTTTCTTCATTTGCCCTTTTATAAACTGATCAGATTAAATATAAACATTGAAATCTTCTCCATACAGAAACAATGATTTTCATTTGTTGCTTTAATATTTTCCACACAAAGTAAACACTGAAGAGGAAACAGTGGGAGCTGGTTGATCTTCTGGGCAGGTTCTCTCTAACTGATGAGATTACAGTTGAAACCAGAAGTTTACATACACTGAATAAAAAGACATGCACATTTTTTTTTTTTTTTTTTTCACATTTTGAACTTAAATCAAACCAGACTTCTTTTGTTACAGCATAGTTAGATTCACCAAAATTATTTCTGTTTGCTAAGTGCCAGAAAGCTTAGTGAGAACATATTTTTACATATTTTTTTTTTTTTTTTTTTTTTTTTTTTGTAACTCTCTTCGAAATCAAACGTTTATGTACATTTGGTCAGTATCAGGGATAATTGTCTTTTAAACTGTATGACTTGGGTAAAACTTTTTGGATTTTCTTCCACAGACCTCTGATAGGTTAACTGACACATCTGAGCTAACTGGAGGCTCACCTGTGGATGTATTTTAAGGCCACACCTGGAACTCACTGCTCTTATGTTTGACACGATTAGAAAGTTAAGAGAAATCAGCCCAGATATCAGGAAGAGGCTCATGGAGCTGCTCCAGTCTGGTTCATCCTGGGGAACAATTTCCAGATGCTTGAAGGCGCCGCGTTCGTCTGTTCAAACACTTAGACACCAGTACAGACATGATGGGAACGTCCAACCATCACACGGCTCAGGAAGGAGATGGTTCTGGTTCAAAATGCGCAGATCGACCCCAGAACAAAACACAAAGACCTGGAGAAGATGCAGCTGAAGCTGGTCAGACAGAGTCATGCTCCACAGTGAAACGAGTCCTGAAAGGCCACTCAGTGAAGAGGAAGACATTAGTCCAGAATAAACATAAAAAGCCAGACTGCAGTTTCCAAAGCCACACAGGAGCAAAGACCTTCGTTTCTGGAGACGTGTCCTGTTGTCCGATGAAGCTACAGTGGAACTGTTTGGCCATAATGACCAAAGTTACATTTGGAGGAAAAAAGGTGACGCTTGTACCATCCCAGCTGTGAAGCATGGTGGTGGTAGCATCATGCTGTGGGGCTGTTTCACTGCAGGAGGAAGTGGTCCACTTCCTAAAGTAGACGGCATCATGAGGAAATAACGTTATGTGGAAATATTGAAGCAACATCTGAAGACATCAGACAGGAAGTTAAAGCCTGGGCGCAGCCTGGTCTCCAGATGGACGATGGCCCTCAGCAGCTGAGGTGGTTCTGAAGCGGCTTCAGGGCAACAAGGTCAACGTTGTGGCGTGGCCGTCACAAAGCCCTGAGCCCAGTCCTCTGGAGAAGTTGTGGGCGGATCTGAACAGGCGTGTGGAAGCGAGGCGACCTGCAGTCCTGACCCAGTTCCACCAGTTCTGTCAGGAGGAATGGGCCAGAACGCCAGCAAACTGTTGTTAGAAGCTTCTGGAAGGAAACCCAGAAGGTTTGACCCAACTCATCCAGGTTAAAAGACAGTTATCCCTGATGCTGACCAACTGTATGTAAACTTTTGATTTCGAAGAGAGTTACAAAACAACTTCTAAAAAATGTTCTGGCTAAGTTTTCTGGCATCTAGCAAATAGAAATAATTTCAGTAATTCAGTAAGAAAAGTTTGGCCTGATTTAAGTTCAGACGGTGAGAAAAAAATGTGTCTTTCTGTTTAGTGTGTGGAAACTTCTGGTTTCAGCTGTATATTCATGAGGCTTGGGTAACTTTCAGATCTGTCCAAGATTAATCGGCTGACGCTAACGTCAACCAACCAGACTCACTGGTGAAAGCACTGAATGTTCTATGTTTTATTAGACTGCACATTCAGGTCAAACTATTTACAAGGTTGTGAAGGTTGATCAAAGCTCTGCTCCACAGAGAAACACTAACGAATACAAGCGACTCTTTCCACAGACCTTAATATCAGAGTTCAATCTAAAGACTGGGGATCCAGGGGGCCTGAGAGCTGCAGTCTGTTCTGCTTTAGCTGGATGAGATGCTTTCGGTCTTTGCCTTCTTGATGAGAATTGGGCCTTGCCTTTCTGCTGATGGTGAGATGTCAGAAAGAGGATGGTGAATGAGATGAGACTCGCATAATAACTGGAAGTAAGTAATCTTTGAAGTGCCACTGGGGATATTTTTATGGAGGGTTTTTGCAACAAGATCATAGATTGGCAACAAAATATTATTTTTTTGTTCCTTAAATGATCGTTTTAAAGAAATGTTGTTATGAAAACATGAATGTCAGAAACAAATTTTAGGATTCTTTTTTTCTAAACCGGTTTATTAAAAAAAAAATCAATACCCTTTAGCACCTTGTTTAAAATGATAGACAGCTTATACTACTCCTTGATCCAAAATATTAACAAATATATAAAACTTGGGTGTGTAAATTGTTTTAAAAGTTATCAATGTTTATTTTTTAACGATCTCTGTTATGGGGATTTGGATGCTCTGATGCGGCTGTTTTATGAGGTTTAATTCACCTTTTATGTTCTAGTGTGGAACAATAAAAGTTATCTAAGAGCAAGTCCTTTCCATCTGAACCAGGTTCAGGTTGCAGATCTCTCTGATGTCGGCTGAATTGAGGAAAAGGCCAGAGGCTCGTAAGATAATAAAGGATGCAAAAGAACAAGATTACAAGATGCATGGTCAAAGTTGAAGAAAATGTGGGGGGAAATAAGCACAGTTAAATGTCAGAACTGGTTAGAGATCAGGAAGTAATAGTGTTAAATAAAGATAAGGCTGATGCTCTGGATGAGGTGTTCACTGCGGTGATATTTATATAGGAAGCAAAAAGAACTAAAACTTAAAGAATATACTGATGTAGGAAAGAAGAAAAAGAAATTTGTCAAGAGTAGATGAAGATATAAGTATGAAAGAATTAAAAACAGTAAGAAAAGATACCGGATATTCAGGTCCAGGAGAAGACAACCTATACTACGCCTTGTCCCGAACGCTTCTTGAAGTAAAGTTAAATTTATTAGAACTTTTTAACGAAATTTGAAGAGAAGGTACAATTCCAAATAGCTGGAAAAAGGCAACATTACTTCCTTTCAATAAGCCAAGGAAAGATTAATCAAACCAGAACAACTGCAGACTGATAGCATCTGGAGAAAATATTAGTCAATGGATAGGTATATATTATGAAACAAAGAGAGTTATTTAGTAATTACCTGTGTTGTTTCACAACGGCTCACTCAACTATGAATGCATTGAGAATAAATAATGTTATAGAAAAACCATTAAAATGAAAGAACTGATGATTGTTGTATTTTCTGACATAGAAAAAAGTTTATAATTCAATATGGAGGGAAGGGTAGCTCATGAAATTGGTAAAAAAAAAACAACAACAACAACAAAACAATGGGAATAGGAGGGAAGATGTACAAGAGGATAGCAAGTTTCTTTACAAACAGGAAAATAAGAGTTAAAATTGGGGATGAATATTTGAGAGATTTAAAGGTGGAAAATGGCACTCCACAAGGGAGTGTAATAAGTACAGTATTTTTTAACATAACTGATACAGTCTCAATTCTAGGTGAGTAGATTAAGTGAGCATTATATGCAACTGTGGCAACACAAAGTAGGGGTCATACATATTGTGCAACTTATAATTTCTATACTGCTACACAAATTATGCAGTCATATGGATGAGGGGAAGGAATGTTTTGTATGTCATAGAAAACATAAAGAAAGCAGTTAATAAATTAGAGAAATGGTCATATGAATGGGATTTCAAGTTATGAGTAAGTAAATCCTGTCACATGATTTTCACAAATGAAAGAAAAACAGGAAAACTCACATTGTATGATCAGCCTTTAGAACTGATATCAGGATTCAAATGTTTAGAGTTATGGTTAGATAGTTCTCATACATGGAAAAGTCATATAAAGCAGAGACCAAATGTAAATAAATAATATATTAAAAGCTGTGTTTGGAAGTGATTGGGGGGTGATAAGAGTCATTGCTAAATATTTACAGGGCCCATAGGCGATTAGCATTAGACTATGGATGTATGGTCTATCTAAACATCACAGATGGATTTCAATACAGGGCATTGAGTATGTACTGGAGGAATTAAGAGCACTCCCATCAAAGTTATTTTAGGAGAGACTACTGAGAAGGAAGCAGAAAGGAATATGTAATTGTGACAATATTGAGACTAGGTCATACCTACTTAAATGAACCTTTATTTATAATAGGGAAAAGGAATAATAACAAATGTGATGGCTGTAGGGGAAAAAGAAAGTGTGGTTATGTTTTGATGAAGCATTTTAAATATGCACCTGAAAGAGAGAGGATGGGGGGGAGTATTGGAAATAGAAAGAAAATAGTTTAAAAGGAATTTTGAGAACAGAAGGGGATAAGGAGGAAATCAAGATTATAAATAAAGCATTATTTTCAGTTTTACGCTATCCAAAATTAAAACAGAAAATAGTAGGTGGAGGCGATGACGTTTACCCATTCATGTACAGTAGGTGGCGCTATGATTCGCAGAAGTTCTTTGCAATCCAGTCAGAAGAAGGAAGAGGAGGAGGAAGAAACTGTCCTGTAAATCTACGCATTTGTACTGTATCTGTTCCCTCTTCGCACGTCTGCAAAATAAAGAAAATGGTAAGAATATTTCTACTGTGTTTTTCGTTTCGACTTTTCTCAGAAGGTGAATTCGAAACAGAGCTGATATTTTAACTCTCCAAAATTTGCGCACTCAATTTGAACATAAAGCCACCGCCGACTTTCGGTAAACGGGTTAGTTATACTGCCGATTAGTCAACAACTACTTTAAAATGATGACGTTATTGGTTACTATTTAATAAACCGTGTAAGATCTGTAGTAAGGTGACTGCATTTAATTGAGATGGAAAGTAGCATAAGTGTAGCATAGCAGTAGGTGTCTGTGTCGATGCCGGATTAAAAATATTGCCAACGTAACAAAACCGTTTGAAGAATTTTGTTCTGCTGTTGTGTTATTTTTCCAATTTAAAGAATATATTTCTGTTGCTACAAATGAAAATTATGTTTCATATCATTGGTGTCAACAGAGCAGCATTCAGTGCCAAACATCTCGCTGCAGGAACACCGACGACCATTATCAGTTCAGCTTGCTACGCACTGTTTCCCGTTCACATCTAAGTAGCTATGCCATGATAAAATGGCTAAAATTGCACGGATGCATTAATAGAAGCAATTTAAACTGAAGTGAACATTTTTGGCTTTCTGTCACTAGCATATTTTTGGAAAAAATAATCACCGGCCCTCATTTGGTTGTTAGGCAGTCTGATATAGCTACCACTAGATTCCAGCTAGTGTTTTTAGCGAAGTACCAGCAGTGTGAGCTGCGTTCTAAGAACAAATCACATCAGTCTGTAACAGCTCAAATGTTATTAGTTGCACTTTTGTCAAAATATTTGTCGTTATATTATAGTAAAGTTGGAATCAGCATATGTTTTTGACCAAAAGAGAAGAGAGAGCCTGAGATGCAGCTGTGATTACCATAGAGAAGAAGATTAACAGGAACAGCAATTAATGGCTTCAACTAAAGTAAGAATGTGACAGTATTTATACTTAATCTCACAAGTAGTCCAATTTGTTTCCTGAATACCTGCTGATGCTTACAAATATATTTTTCCTTTAGGCCCTGAGTTATTAGGTGGAAGAAATGAATCAGAGGAAACCAAGCAGGTAGAGAGCAGCTAAAATGACAACTAGGAAGGCAGAGAGAGACAACACATTGTTAGACAATACAAGATCTGCAGTCAAGCTCCTAATGAATAACCATTTATTTACTCCTATGTTCATTTATCTGTAAATAAATGAACAAAGGAGAAAACTGAAGGAGAGAAAATGATAAAAGGAAATATTAAAGGAGAAAATAAATCAAATGTATGATTTTAAAAGGGTGAGAGTAGATAAAAGAAATTAAAGAATGTGAATAGTAGTTTGTCTTCAGGTGTAGTTCCTGAAAATGTGGAACATAAAGTTGTTCATCCTCTAATCAAGAAACCCATCTCTCATCCCACTGTTCTGGTGAATTATAGATTTCTAAATTACCATTCCTTTCAAAAATGGTCTATAATCTACTCATGGTCTGTCTGAAAGAACAGGATATTTTAGAGGCTTTACAGTCTGGTTTTAAATCTTTTCACAGCACAGAGTCATCTCTTTTAAAAGTTTTTAATGATATATTTTTAGCAACTGACTCTGGTGATGGTGTTTTCCTTGTGGTGTTAGATTTATCAGCTGCTTTTGACACAGTGGACCACAGAATTTTACTTCCTCGTTTGGAACAGTGGGTGGGCATTCGCCATGCAGTGCTAGATTGGTTTAAATCTTACTTGGCCAAGCATACTTTCGTTGTCTGTCTTGATGGCCACATGTCCTCCTCTGCTCCACTATTGTGTGGTGTTCCACAGGACTCAGTTCTGGGCCCTCTCCTCTTCATGCTGTACCTTCTCCATCTTGGCTCTGTTATTAGGAAGTATGGGATTTCTTTTCATTGTTACCTGGACGATACACAGATTTATGTCCCGCTGAAGAAAACTGACTCCACTTCTCTGCGGTCTCTGTTTTTATGTTTGAAAGACATGAAAGCCTGGATGGCTTTTTTTTTTTTTTTTTTTAATTTTTTTTTTAACTTTAATGAGGAAAAGATAGAGGTGATGATTTTTGGTAGCCCCATTGGAGATCCCCTGATTGATGTTGACTCCTTTGCCCAGTACATCAAGCTTATTATTAGAAATTTAGGGGTTGAAATGGATGCTGGACTTAAGTTGGAAATCCACATTAGAGCTGTTGTAAAATACAGCTTTTTCCAGTTGAGGCAGCTAGAAAAAGTCGTCTCTTAATTAAGATGTAGACAAAAATTTGATCACTTTTCCCCTATTTTAGCATCTCTGCACTGGCTGCCGGTACGTTTTAGGATTTATTTTTAAATCCTTTTATTTGTTTTTAAAGCTCTTAATGGCTTTGCCCCACCTTGCCTGTCCAAGCTGCTACATCTCGACACACCCTCCCGTTCCCACAGCTCAGCTGACCAGTTGCTTCTGAGGGAGCCAAAGACGACACATAAGATCGGAGGGCACCTTGCTTTTTCTGTAGCAGCTCCCAAGCTGTGGAATGACCTTCCCTCGGGCATTAGACAGGCCTCTCCACGTTCTGATTTGAAATCCCTTCTTAAGAACCATCTCTTTTCTTCGGGCTTTGACACAATGTTAGATGTTGACTTTGTCATATTGTATTTATTATTTAATTATTTTTACTACTGCTTTTATGTACTACTTTGTTTATTGATTTTATGATTGATCATTTTGTATTATATGATTGTGTACAACACTTTGGTCCTGTGGGTGTTTAAAGTGCTCTATTAATAAAATTGGTTTGGTATGGCTAAGGGCCGATTACCAGCCGCCTCTCCAGTGATTATTTGTTACGTTGCCTTTTCTGTATCCATTCAGTTGGCTATAAAATGGATTAGTTTCCCTCTTTGATGCCAAATGACATGTTTTATTGGTGTCCAGATTGATGATGGCTGTTGGGAGCTGGATTCCCTGGAACACGGCATCCAGCAGGACGGACTGATGCCGAGTGACAAGACCTCTGGAAGAGGAGAGGATTCCTCCAACACCTTCATCATCGAGAGCGGATCTGGAAAGCACGTCGTTCGTGCCGTCTGTGTGGGCCTGGAGCCCACTGTCGTTGGTAAGTCTCACCACATGTGGGAGAGCGCTGAATAAAATAAATGGAATCAAGTATTTGAATATGAGTTTATGAAAGTTAATTTAATGTGTGACTATTCGTTCTCCATCCCTCACAAGATGAGGTGCACACTGGGACCTACCACTAGCTGCACTGTTATGTTAGCTCCTTATATACAAGCATACTTTTTCCCTGCATAAATCTTTGATTTGGAATAGACGAGTTCATTGTTATCGTTTACATTGGCCATTCTCGCGCATGAACTCTAGATGTGTGGCAGCAGAACTTCCGGTTGGCTTTCTCTTTATAGGGTTTTACTGTTGCTTCTGAACGGAACCGTTCATTTTAGTGAAACGTTGAGTTCACACTCTTTATACGTGTTGGCGTTTCAACCTGAGGACCTGCAGCGGTATGAAAATAAACTTGTGTATGATGAATACAGCCTGTTGGACCCGTATTTTGACCAGCTGGACCGACAAACGGACAAACATCTGCCCCCTTCGATGGAGAGTTACTGGAAGCCTACAAGTCGCTAGAAGTTTTCAAATATTTTCCCTGTGGACATGTGAAACTTTTATTATACCAGGATATGAGCCTCACCAGCCCTGAATGCTTCATTAAACCCCGAGTCAAGCCTGGGCAGAGAATCACCGATCTGCTATATAATCGTTGATGGTGTCAACACTCCACCTGTGTGGCAGGTAAGTCAAATATTAGGTATATTTTGTTCAATTTGATTATTAAGTATAGTCCAAATAAAGTGTTTTACCTGTGTTTAGTATTTATTTAGCTGTAGTTATTTATAGCCTACAGAATGTTATGATTTTATAAAGACTTGTGCAGGTGTACGTATAATGGTGGGATTGTATATATTGACCAGAAAAACAGGATGGTTATTTTTAGAAAGTAATACGTGAATGATACTTTAATTGCACAATTTCTATGGAATAGCAGATAAATTGATTATTGTCTAAGTCTTATTTAAATCATTAAGATTTTATTTAGAATAAGGAAACAGAAAAACTCAAGTTTTGGAGACGAGTGGGACTAAATAAGTTTGTACATCTTCCTACTCGTTTTCAGATATGTTTCATTTTGTGATCTTGTGACTTTTTTTTTATTTTTTATTACGTGTTTGACAAACTAGTACTACCATTTCATGTTTTAACAAAGGTATATATTTTTGCAGCCTGATGTGATTACCTTTGGGCTAATAGGAGTTCAAAGGTTAAAATCTAAGGGGAGTGCCTGTGATCCTATTTCCTCTCATTAGATCCCAATGGTAGGCCATAAAGGGTAAAAATAAACCTAATAATCATTCTAATGATTCTCTTCATAAGGAGCATGGTGTGCAACTTAATTTAGTAATGCATGTAATTCTTAATTATTTTCTGTGTGTATTTTCTGTCTTTAAGGCTTGGGCAGGCAGGAAGTCGAAGCCAGAGCTCCATGTTCTGCCCCTCTCTCTGCTGGCTGCATTACAAAATCTGACAGTGACACGGTTCCAGCCTCAGAAGATGAGACTGATCTGTTCCCACTGTTGCTCAGTAGAATAAAGAATGATAATCCGTTTTCAACAACTGACAGAGCTCATGAACACTTCTGTTAGGTATACCAGCAGCCAACCTCAGCAGGTGTACAACTTGGCTAGAAGTTTTTCTGAACAGGCAAAGTCTCCTTTATGGCAGCAGCAGCGTGTTGGGTGTATGACCTCCAGCATCATGCACCATGTGTGACATGCCAGGAACCCAGCCGTCACCCTGAAAAGTAGTTACATTACGGTTGTGTCAGCATTTCTAGAAAACCTAAAGTTAAGTGGTTTATCAAAAAATGTTGTGGTGCCTGGATGTTGAAGATTGATTTCACATAAAAATAAAACATGTTTCTAAAAACTATCTTTTATTTCAACATTTATTTCATTCATTTTTCTTTCATTTTTTTATTTATATTTTGGATAAACACTGTACTAAAGTTTTTTAAATCTGTTATTCATTGTCATATACCCCCTTGTCAGTTTAATTAGAATAATAACTTTCTAAATATTAATTGGTCATTGACAAAAGTTCTTGTGACCAGCAAGGTAAATGAAGTTCATCTCAAAATAATAAAGTGGATATATTCAACAAACCAATTTATATAAAAAAAAAAAAAATAAAAAAAAAAATACAAGTGGGGCCTTCTCCACAGAGATTTCTTCCTATCAGACAAGATCTTTAATGGGAGCAATGGAATCAATGTTGTATGAAATTTTAGAATGGAAGTTATCTACCAGCTTATCTACTGGGTTACAGCATAGAAGTGAGGTGTAAGGGTAGATTTGATAAAAAGTTTCAGTTGTGTTGTCTGTAAGAGAGTGTTTTATAATATCTGTTTTACTAAGTGAGTCAACGGAGATTGTACTTTCAAAAAGCGCAGAGAAATGATCAGACAGAGCGACATCAATTACAGAGACCTTGGAGATATTTACACTCTTACTGATGCTCAAGTCCAGAGTGTGTCCTCGATTATGTGTCGGCTGTTTAACTTGTTGAGTCAAACCAAAGTTTTGAAGTACATCATTCAGCTTTCTCTGTCTATTAGGTTGTCAACATGGGTGTTGAAGTCTCCCACAGTTACTAAAGCTCACTAAAGTCATTGGAAAAAATTTGCCACATATTTTGGGCTTTTGTATAGAGTTAGTGTCAGAGTTCATTTCTGGCATTTTACCTAGATTCCAACCCAAATATTCAAAAGCGTCAAATTTGCCCAGAAAAAAAAAACTTTTTACAGTTTAGTGAATCATGAAATATTGTAATAAGATCTCCCCTTTATGTTTTCTGTTCTCTCCTAAAAAATTGTAATTTGGGGGCACTGATTCAATTAGTACAGGTGCTTTCTTATTGTCATCCAACCATGTTTCTGTTTGAAACATAACCTCATTATGTTCAGTGATGAAGTCAGTAACTAAAAGTCATTTTGCTGTCAGTGATTATATATTTAGCAGAGCCAGTTTAAGTGACTTGGTGGTAGATAATTCTACAGTTTGAGGTTGCTTTAGTCAGGGGCTAAATCAGAGGTTTGAATTTAGACTGCTGCACTTAATTTTTCTATTTTCAGTTAATTTTCTGTTAGTAATTCGGACAGGGATTCTCCTGTATTGCACCTCCGAGGGGGACGCATTCTGAAGGAAGACAGGTGTTGAACTAATGTCTGACTTCAGATACTTACATTAGCATTTCTTGAGTTCATTATGTCCTCTTTAGTTTCTGTCGTGCTATACAGGCCCCGACATACTTCATCCGAAGTTCTGAAATCAGCTCTCATTGATGTAGACGCGTGACGAAAATTGCGTCATGTTGTTCACAGAGAACCATCTGCCTGCCGAACTTGACATCAGGCCCTGGCCGAACTGAACAGGGCCCTATGGAAACAAAGTGTTGTCTGATTGGTCAGAAGTTTGTTGCAGTGTTTTATGTAGAAATGCGCTCAGACAGCATTGTTGATAATTCTCTTCAACTAGTCTGCTTCCACTATCTGGTTTTTGTATCTCGAGAGCGCATGAATACTTTTGAGGAATGTTTATCTGATGCGGTGAGGAATTATGTACATTTGTGCAGTTCTTTATTCGTCTATAGTAGTTATTTAGTAATCACGTGGTTAATAACTCCTGGATGGAAATTATAACGCTGCTGTCCACATAGGAGGCTGGCTGCACAAAACTGTGGCGCTCTCTCTGTGAATATTTCGTTAACACAAAGCAGAGGATGCAGGGAGGAACGTGACGTATACTGAAGCAGGAGGGGTGTCCCCCAGGTGGTCTGCGCCATTGTGTGAAAGGTGTGTGGGACTACAAACGGTTTGCAACCACGTGACTGCGTGTCGACTGTTTACTGGATGAAGTAAGTTGGGGTCTGCCTCCCATTTCTATTGTCTTCACTCTCACCAGTATCTTCACTCTTGCCATTCACCTGCTCCGCCTCATCATCCCCATGTGCTTTACCTGATCTGCAACTCAAATAAGCTCTTGAATTTTCACTGTTCAGCACCCATGCCCTGATTCACATCTAGTTCTTTGCTCCGTTCCATGTCCCATTTTTCCTGTTTGAGTTTTGTAAATTTTGTTTAGGTTTCATTATAATCCATCTTATAACTGGCTGTCTGCGCACTGGCTCTTTCTCTTCACCACAAAACTTGACAGGTTGCTGTAGTCCCTCTGTGTGTGAGCAGACCGTGCCAGTTACAGGCCAAAAATGAGGATGCATGTTTTTTTGTTTTTTTGTCACTTGTATTGATAGGGAAATGCAGACTGATGTAACACTTGTTAAAACTCTAGACAAAGTCTCAGTACACTGAGGGGTAAAATTCAAAAAGTGCTGTCACTGCGTACCGGTGCATGCTGAGCCACTTCAAGCAAACGTCCCATAAAATAATCTCACCAACCCTTTTGTGAATCTTGCTGCCTGCACCCCTGTCATCCTCTCAACTACTGCTACCGTTGAAAAACACTAATATAGAGCATCAATTCATTATGAACTAGCTGGTATTGATTTGCACATAGATGCTTTCTGAATATTGATAAATTTAATATGGTTGTTTTTCTTTCTATGCATTTTTAGACATCCTTTTCATCTATCTATCTATATATACACACACACACACACTACATTTTGTGGACTAATTTTGCTTTTATTTCTTGTTGTTTGGTTGTTTGAGGATTATTTGATAGTTGCCAACATCTGGGAGGAATTGAATGTCAGTGGCCCTAAAAGAAATATTTATGCTGAGAAAAGGTTTTTTGAGTCACTTAAAGTGATTCAATCCAGGCTGCAGTCTAAATACTTTCTAATATGTATAATGTGTTTCAGTATTTCCTGCAGATGTTAAGCAGATGATTAAAGAAGAAGCCCCTGAAGACCACAAACCGAGTGCTGTCCTGGATGACCCAAAGCCCCACCACATAAAGGAGGAAGAGGAGGAAGTCTGCATCAGTCTGGGGGGAGAGCTGCTCAGTGTGAAGGAGGAGATAAAAAGTGACATAAAGAGTGAGGATGATAAACAGTCCCCTCTGCTCTCACAGCTTTACCAAGACCAAATTGAAGGCAGAGAGCTTCCAGAAGAGAACAATGGAGGAAGATCCATCAAGTTAGAAGATCATGAATACACTGAGAATGACGAAGAGGACGATGATGTAAAGCACCCCATCTCTGAGCTGAAACACTTGTCAGACTCTGGACTGAAAACTGAGGACATGGACAATGACTGGAAGGAGAGCAGAGCTCCTGAGTCAGATGGAAACCTTGTCAACAAACCAGACTCTGAAATAGGGTCTTCAAGCTCACTGGATCTGATGAAATATTTTACAGAGAACAAAAATGTGGACTCACAAAAGAAGGTCCAGACAGGAGGGAAGTTTAACTGTGAAGACTGTGGTAAAACCTTTCTTAAAAAAAGCAGTTTAAATACACACATAAGAATCCACACAGGACAGAAACCTTACTGTTGTAATATCTGTGGACACAAATGTAGCCAAAAAACACATTTAAACACACACATGAGAATCCACACAGGACAGAAACCATTCTGTTGTGATGTCTGTGGACACAAATTTAACCAAAAATCACATTTAAACTCACACATGAAAATCCACACAGGACAGACATCTTTTTGTTGTGATGTCTGTGGACACAAATTTATCCAAAAATCACATTTAAACACACACATGAGAATCCACACAGGACAGACACCTTACTGTTGTGATTTCTGTGGACGCAAATGTAGCCAAAAATCACATTTAGACTCACACATGAGAATCCACACAGGACAGAAACCTTTCTGTTGTGATCTTTGTGGACGCAAATTTAGTGAAAAATCACATTTAAACACACACATGAGAATCCACACAGGACAGAAACCTTTCTGTTGTGATCTCTGTGGACAGAGATTTAGCCGAAAATTAAATTTAAAAAGACACATGAGAATCCACACAGGACAAAAACCTTTCTGTTGTGATTTCTGTGGACACAGATTTAGCTGCAAATCTAATTTAAACAGACACATGAGACTCCACACAGGAGAAAAACCTTTCTGTTGTGACCTCTGTGGACATAGTTTTAACCAAAAAGCAAGTTTAAACACACACATGAAAATCCACACAGGACAGAAAATAACTCAGTTATGATTACTCAAAAAGGAAAACTGCAGTTTGAGTGGCTGATGAGTAGTTGCGTGTAGTCATTAAAGGCAATAGTCTGCATTTAACTTTGAAATCATTTTATATACTTTTAAAAAATTTTTATTTGTATAACTGGTAGTTTGTTAGTCAGGCAGGTTTTGTTCATGTATTGCACACCATCCAATTTGTGGACTGGTGCCTCACTACTTTCAAGGCCGGTATCAACTACCAGCCACCCACTGTGGTTCCTGGTGGAGACGTGGCCAAGGTCCAGAGGGCTGTGTGCAGGCTGAGCAACACCACAGCTGTTGCTGAGGCCTTGGCTAGGGTCCACCACAAGTTTGATCTGATATAGGCCAAACGTGCCTTCCTTTATTGGTATGTGGGTGAGGGTATGAAGGAGGGAGAGTCCTCTGAGGCCAGGGAGGACATGGCTGAGCTGGAAAAGGATTATGAGGAGGTCAAAGCTGGTTACATTGAAGTGGAGGGTGAGGAAGGAGGGGAATATTAAAATTGCCACAAAGTCATCTGAAGCAAGTTCTGTGTCCGTTCTGATGATTTTTTTTTTTTTTACTTAGTTTTTTAGTGGGGAATTGTTTATGGTGTGAAAATACTTATTTGTATTTCTATGTATGAAAGAAACCCATTGTCCCTTTCTTGTTTATACAATACATGTCCATAAATGAACAGGAAAAGACTTTAAGTCTGACCAGTGATGTTGTAAATACTCTCTTGCTGTATTTGATCTGATTAACTCAGTAAAATGTTTTAAAAGACCTTGTTTATACTGGTAAATGTTAACAAAAAATATCCTGTGCCTGTTAACAAGGACATGCTTTAATTCTCTGTAGTGTTTACATTGTGATTTGGAAATGTATGATGTGTTTAATACAGCAATAAAAACTAAAAAACTGAGTATTGGAGTTGGTTTTCTTCATTTGTTGTTTAAGTCAATATTTCCTTAATATTGATGGAAATGTACTAGATAGAAGTGAAATAATCTGCCAGTGGAACAAAAAATTTTGGGAAAAATGTATTGTTCCACTGGCAGATTATTTCACTTATAACTAGTTGTTTTTCATCAATATTAAGGAATTATTGACTTAAAACAAACTTCTATTTAGTGCTAAAAAGTTACTTGTAAGTTAGTTTTGTCTTATTTCAAGTGTACTGAGATATATGCACTAGAAACTAGACAAAAATACTTGGTAAGATTTTGTCTTTTTGTGGTGCTGGCTCTAACCCCCAGACACCCTTAGAAGGAAACTCATTTCTGCCGCTTGTATCTGTGATCTTGTTCTTTCGGTCACAACCATAGATGAGGATAGGAACGTAAATCAACCGGTAAATCGAGAACTTCGCTTTTTGACTCAGATTTCTCTTTACCACGACAGACCAGTACAGTGCCTGCGTAACTGCAGATGCAGTGCCAATCCGTCTGTCGATCTCCCACTCTATTTTTCCTTCATTCATGAACAAGACCCTGAGATACTTGAACTCCTCCACTTGGGGCAGGACCTCCCTCCCAACCCAGAGAAGGCAGACCCAGAGAACATGACGGAGTCCAACTCTCACTGGAAATGAACCCACCTTACTGCCAGCGATGCAGACCCACTCTGACACCAGTTGTACAGGGACTTAATAGCCTGTATGAAAGGGCCTCGTACCCGATACTCCCGGAGTACTCCCCACAACATTCCCTGAGGGACCAGGTTGAATGCCTTCTCCAAGTCCACAAAGCACATGTAGATTGGTTTGGTGAACTCCCATGCATCCTCCAGGACCCTGCTGTGGGTGTAGAGCTGGTTCAGTGTTCCACAGCCAGGAATAAAACCACACTGCTCTTCCTGAATCTGAGGTTCGACTATCTGACGGACCCTCCTCTCCTGAACCCCTGAATAGACCTTACCAGGGAGGCTTAAGATACAAAGAAATCCCTGTTTCTTTAGGTAGGATTCAAACCAACTGAGTACCATACCAGAGAATCTCACCCAGCTCTCCAGCCGCTTCAATAATATATCATGGTCAACAGTGTTAAATGCTGCGCTGAGGTCCAACTGAACCAACACTGTGGTTCTTCCACAGTCTGTATTTTTGTGGGTATCACTGAACACTTTGAAGAGGGCAGTTTCAGACTGGTGACCACGAAAACCAGACTGAAAGACATTGAAGCGGTTTGTCATTGTGAAGAAGCTGTTTAACTGTTGAAACACAGCGTTTTCAATAATTTTGCTGATGAATGGAAGGCTAGTGATTGGCCTGTAATTCTGCAATAGTGATTTGTTGAGATTGTTCTTTTTTGACAGTGGTTTGATCACTGCTGTTTATAAAGCCTGGGGGAAAACACCTGATGAGTGCCTACCAACACAACCCCAGAACATCCAGATCCTTAAAGAACTCCGGGGAAATCTCATCCGCCCTTGGGGCCCTGCCATTGAGGAGCTTTTTAACCACCTCAGTAACTTCAGCACCAGAGACTGGAGAGCCTGACCCAAGGTCCCCAGGCTCTGCTTCCTCAGTGGAAGATGTGCTGGTGGCATTGAGGAGGTCTTTGAAGTATTCTGCCCATCGATCCACATCTCAAGTTGAGGTCAGCAGCACACCATCCTTATCATAAACAGTGCTGGTGGTGTACCACTTCCCCCCCAACACACCAGATGGTGAACCAGAATTGTCTCCTTACACTGGCTCCCTGTACATACAGATATTTTGAATCAATTTTCTCTCCATAACAGTTTTATTTCTAATACAATCAACTTTATTGAAGAAGAATCACATAAAGTCATTACTGCTGAGAGCTGTGGGAATCGATGGCTCAACAGAGCTGTGACTCTAAGTTTGGCAACTGTACTAAAAAGAAACCTAGGACTATTCTTATTCTCCTCTATTAATGATGAAAAATACAATGTTCTAGCTTGGTGAAGGGTCTTTTTGTATAACAGTTGACTGAATTAAACCAGGGAGCCAACCTCCTATGGATAAATTACCTTCTTTTTTTAAGGGGGCTACATTGTCTAATGCCACATGCAATGAGGAAGTAACACTATGAACAAGAACTGTCATGTTTGTCTCAGGATGAGATTCTGGCGCAGACTGCAATTAAGACCAGTGAGAAGGTAAGTTTAAGTAATTTATTGAAAACACAATCAGGGAAAGTGCGAGGTGGACCTCTGAACTGCTCTTCCAACAGGTTTTTCCTTATGGAGGTGGATGACTCTCTGAATATGTCTCTCTTCACCTTATTCCTCCAGGTGGAACAATTGGCAGCCGAAATGTTGGAGGGTGGACAGGCAGAGGAGCGAGGTGCGCTGGTAGTAAGTGTGTTGCTTTACTGGGTGTTTTAGAAAGAATAGCTTGGAGGAGTCCTTCTGGGCTGGACAATCATAAAAAGCTAACAGGCTGAAGGAAACAATAGAAAGGATCTTCTTTTAAAAATATAATACAGTTTATTCAGGTTGTTCAGGAGATTAATAGATATTCAGTTGTTTTGGGTGCCAGCACCTGAAGGGGTGATAGGAAATGAAACAGCATACATGGTTTCAAAAAGGGCTTTGGGTAAGGAAACAGCTGTGCAGATTAATTTTGGGAAAGGAGAGGGTAAACCAATAATTAAAGAAATAGAAATATGGTAAAAAAAAAAAAAAAAAAAAAAAAAAAAAAAAAAAAAAAAAAAAAAAAAAAAAGATGGAATGAAGAAAAGAAAGGAAGAAAATTGTATAGAATACAAAAATCTGTAATAATAAAGAACTATGGAGAAAAAAATCAGAGGGTTAGATGTAATTAGATGTAATCATTAAGAGCAGGTCATGCCTATTTGAAGGAATCTTTATAATAGGGAAAAGCGTTAGGGTTAGTGTTTTAAATATGCAACTGAGAGGATGAGAGAAAAAGAAAAGGAAATAGAGAATGGAATCTAAAAGGAATTTTAAAAACAGAAGGGGATGAGGAGGAAATTGGGATTATAAATAAAGCTTCTTATTTTTACATAATAAAAAAATAAAACATAATATAGTAGATGAAGGCTATGAAGTTATAGACTCATATACAGTAGGTGGCGGTATGCACCTCCTAAATTGTTTGTAATCCGCCAATAAGAATAAGAAGAAGCAGCAGCAGCAGCAGCAGCAAGGGGGTGCCAAGGAGGAGACGGAGGAGGGACCTGTCCTGTGAATCTACTCATTCACACATTTCTGCCTAGTTTTCACACGTCAACAAAATAAAGAAAATGGTAAGAATATTTCTACTGTTTTTTCGTTTTCACTTTCTAAGAAGGTGAATCGGAAACAGAGCTGATATTTTAACTTTCCAAATTTGCGGATTCATTTTGAACAGAAAGCCACCACCGACTTTCGGTAAACGGGTTAATTAGACTGCGTGTTACTCAAAAACTATTTAACAATGATGATGTTACTGGTTACTATTTAATAAACCGTGTAAGACCTGCAATGAGATGACTGCATTTGCTTGAGATGAAAAGTAGCAGTGCTATGCACAACGTAGCTGTTTACAAAGGATAGGTGGCTATGTCGATGCCCGATTAAAAATACTACCAACGTAACAAAACCGTTTGCAGAATGCTGTTATAATTCCAATTTAAAGAATATATTTCTGTTGCCACAGATAAAAATTATGTTTCACACCACTGATGTCGACAGAGCAGCATTCAGTGCCAAGCATCTCGCTGCAGGAATAAAATGCATAAATAGCAGCAATTTAAACTGAAGTAGACATTTATAGGCTTTCTGTGACCAGTATAGTTTTGGGAAAAATATCATCGCCAACCTGCATTTCACAATAAAGGAAACTTATATGTATACGTGTGTGTGTATGTGTGTGTGTATATATATATATATATATATATATATATATATATATATATATATATATATATATATATACACACACACACTGCAGACAGGATTCCATGAACATAGGCATCCGATTTGAAATAAAGAAAACCTGCCATAAGTTAACATTATGTCCTTTTTCAGCTCAAAGACAACTGTAAAGCAAACAACCAGCAAAACATACCAAAAACCAAACTTACACAGCACCTCTGTCAGTTGTCAAACTTAATTTCTCTGCATTATGGCTTTCAACTGTAATTATTTTAGATTTTTTTTTTTTCGCAAACAGCTTTGCATAACTGCATCACACTCGTTGACCCATTCACACTGATAAATTGTTTTATTTTATTTTTTAAATGAGGCCTACCTTATTTAAACAGAGGCTCACTCTGACGACTCTTCTGTGATGCAAAAAGTTTAATAACCACCTCATTAAAGTCAGGTAATCTCTGGATGAATTCCTGCTCAGTGGACAGTGCGGCCAGCACATTCAACCTCTCCTGTCCCATGTTGCTGTGGAGAAACAACTTGATCCTCTTCAGTGTCCTGAAACACCTTTCTGACTCTGCAGATGTCATTGGGGTTGTGATGGCTATTTGCGTTAACTTTTAGTGTCTCTGAAAAAGTGCTCTGAAGATCGTTCTTTGTCAGCATCCTCCACAATGACAGGGCAGATTTTAACCCTTCAAACTCCGTGCTGCTGTACATCACCATCAGTTTACCTTTCAGTTTTTCTTTGCAGATCATTGAGTAATGTTCACATGCAGTGTCCAATTGCTTCTGTGGGAAACAGCTGTTAAATTCCTAGAATAGATCTGGGTTAATAAGTTCAAATGAATTTATATGTCGGGCACAATCACACACTGGCTCACACAAACCACATCTGTGGTTTCGTCTGCTTGCACCGCAACAGATGGCACTTCTAAAATGTTATCATTAATTTTTTGTTGATAAACCTCTAAAATGCAACCAGGCAGCTCATTTTGGCTGGTTTTAGAGGTGTATTTAGCCACCTGTGTATTTGACAGGTGATCTGCCAACTGACTGTCTGAAAAAGAAAACTGATTAGCCAGATCCAGAAAAACACCCCAATTCAGTGATAAGGAAGATTCATCAGACCCACGTAATGGTAGCTCGTGTACCCTGCAAAATGTAATGCAGTCCAAAATCTATGATAATGCATGTCTGTTTTTCACCAGCTGGTGGTGCCTCAGTACAGCGATGTGGTGGCCCTCATCCAGCTGACAGGCGACGCTAGCCCTCCCCAACATGGACAATTTTACCCTCTTATCAATGTGATTCATGCTGGATTTGTGTTTAAATTTTGTCAGATAAATGTATTAGATCAACAGTTCCTTGTTGGGTCCAGGCTGTGCCTCCTCCAAACAGCAAACACGGAAAGCAGAAAAGAGATTTGTTAGCTACACTTGCCGTTAGCCACTCCTTTCCTTTTGCTGGATTTGAATAGCCTTTGGTCGGTCTGGGCCCAACCTCTTCACTTCCAGTTTTTCCTCCAAAGACATTGAGGAAAATGGGTGAGAAATTAAATAATCCACCTCGTTTATGTTAATCTTGCTTGCCATCCTACCTACTCAGTCTACACCAAACCACACCCACATACACTCCCGCTCGAGGTGCGTTCTTGTACGTCCACCCTGATTGGCTAAAGCCTGTGGCCTTTGGCTGAGCAAAATTAGCCCCAGTGAGTAGCAAACCGAGGGGGAGTGACAAGACATCTGTCAGTCATTCTGAACCACGAAAGACATTACATGAACGGGGCTGTGAATTCCCCCAGACTATTTGGCACCAGTTTTGTTGTAAATTTCACAAAATGTGATACATTGTAAACAGCAGGGAGGGCTTAGCCCTACTAGCTCACTTATACCAGCTGTCCCTGGTTGTTAAGCAGGCTAAAATGTCCATCACTGTTCAAAGATTTCTAGGCTACCACTAAATCCCAATATGTGTTGTTCACAAAGTACCAGTAGTGTGAGCGGCGTGGTAAGAACAAATCACATCGGTCTGTAACAGCTCAACTGTTATTAGTTGCACTTTTCTAAAAATGTTTATATTATAAGTTAAGGAATGTTTTTGATTATGAAACCAAAACAGAAGAGAGAGCCAGAGATGAAGCTGTGATTACCATAGGGAAGATTTACAGAAACAGTAATTAATGGCTTCAGCTAAAGTAAGAATGTGACAATATTTATACTTAATCTCACAAGTTGTCCAATCTTTTTCCTGAATACCTTCCGATGGTTACAAATATAGGGTGTCCGCATTCTGAAAAAGTCTTAAATTCATGTATATAAATTTAAGGGCTTAAAATGTCTTAAATTCGTTTAAAAAAATTTAATTTGGCATTAAATACGTTAATCACAGGTCTTAAATTTTGTGGTGGCAGGACTATTTAATCCTGCATATTCTATGTAATTTTTTTTTCTCGCGGGACTTTTTTGTTAGGCAGAAGTTTGAGTCGCCTGCAGAGATCTTCATTTCATCCTGTGACTCGTGATGGTTGCAACGCAGAGTCCTCTCTCTCTATGGCACTGGTTGCAGCTACCGGTATCAAGTTGCTAAAATACCCTGGCTAGCTTTTTTGCCAGGTTATCGCCAGTTGGCTGGAGAACGTTCGTCTTTGCCAGTGGCTCACTTCTGTTGTCAACCAATACGATGCTACGTGCTTTCTGTGCAAAAAAGTTTGGCACTATGGGGGTTAAGGCTGTAGAGAGAGTGAGCAACAAACAGACCTCAAAAATGCAACAGTTTTGATCCCCTGGTGTGGCTAAAGCTCCCAAGAAAACACTCACCGACGCTACTACTAGCACTGATCTAAGAGCAGCGTTTGGTGCGGCACAAATTTTGCTGTATACTTGATTGATGTTTTTACGATGTAAAGCACTTTGAACTGCCTTGCTGCTGAAATGTGCCATACAAATAAACTTGACTTAGATTTGCGGGAATTTATTATACAATACGCAACACCTGCAATCCTGCTGTGAATTTCCGCCCGTGAACATGCAGAAAGGAAAGAGCCATTCCATAAACGCGGGTTCCCCTTCAGTTAATAAGGGGAACCCGTGTTACGTTTTAATGAGCAGTCAATGTTTTGATTAGCTTACAACTGAAAGTGTTGAATCTGACAACACAAAACCATCTCTTTCAAGGGAAATGACAGGGAAATATTTGTGGGTGCAGACACCCAGATTCACATTCGAGGAACAATAATTTTTCTGTCTGGTTTGTAAATAATGAAGAGATTGCAGCCAAAATATTTGTTTGTCTTCATTGCTGGAGCCTCTCTCTATCAGAAATGGAGATAAGAAGGGAGACAGATAGTAAACAGTATAGCTTAAGAGTTTAAGTACAACTGGCACCCCCTGGCATTCTGCGGCACCTTCGTGGCCAGGGATTTCCAGAGTGCCAGCTTGTTTATTAAGTAATAGATTTTAATTTTCTGAGTAAGAATTCTCTTTAATCATCAATGCTTGAACTGGCAGCTGTAAGAACATCTTAACTTTAAACAAAGACAGTTGAGACAGTTCTTCGGTTAATTGTTGCATGTGAGAAGAGAGACTGATCATCATACTAACATCCTGGTCTGTGTCCAACACAATCTGACTTACAAACAAGCTTTATACACCGTTAAGTCACACCCCCACATACCTGCTGTTACTTTCTACTGACCTCCCCTCTAGTGAAGTAAACCAGGTTCAAGAATATTTTATTGCACCCCTGCATCCTAAGCAAATGTTTTAGATTAGTGTATCCAGCTGATTATATTGGGTTAGGATCGGTCAGCAGCTGTGTTGATAGTGATTATTTGTTGGTGTGGTCCTTTCTGTATCCATTCAGTTGGCTTCATAATGGGTTAATTTTCCACTTTGATGCCAAATAACATGTTTTATTGGTGTCCAGATTGAGGGTGGCTGTTGGGAGCTGGATTCCCTGGAACACGGCATCCAGCAGGACGGACTGATGACTAGTGACAAGACCTCTGGAAGAGGAGAGGATTCGTCCAACACCTTCATCATCGAGAGCGGTTCTGTACAGCATGTTGTTCGTGCTGTCTGTGTGGACCTGGAACCCACTGTCATTGGTAAGTCTCAACACGTGGGAGAGCACTGAAGGAAGCAAATGAAATTTAGTATTTGAATATCTGTTTATGTAAGTTAATTTGAAGTGTGACTATTTGTTCTCCACCCCTCGCAAGATGAGGTGCACATTGGGACCTACCACTAGCTATGCTTTTATGTTAACTCCTTATATACAAGCATAATTTTCCCCACATAAATGCTTGATTTTGAATAACAAATATGTTAAACACAAAAATAAATCAATACTTTATGAAATCAAGAGATTTCTTCCTACCAGACAAGATCTTTAATTGGAGCAATGGAATCAGTGTTGTATGAAATTTTAGAATGGAAGTTATCTATCAGCTTATCTACTGGGTTACAGCATAGGAGTGAGGTGTAAGGGTAGATTTGGTTAAAAGTTTCAGCTGTGTTGTCTGTAAGACAGTGTTTTGTAATAATATCTGTTTTACTAAGTGAGCCAACAGAGACTGTATTTTCAAAGATGATAGAGAAATGGTCAGAAAGAGCAACATCAATTACAGAGACATTGGAAATGTTTACGCTCTTACTGATAATCGAGTCCAGAGTGTGTCCTAGACTGTGTGTTGCCTGTTTAACATGTTGAATCAAACCAAAGTTTTGAAGTACATCAAAGCTTTTTTTGCCCTTCTGACTTGGGGGTTGTCAACATGGGTGTTGAAGTCTCCCATTATTATTAAACAATCATAATAAATGCATATTACAGATAAGGGCTCACTGAAGTCATTGGAAATTTTTTTTTGCCACATATCTTGGGGCTTTATGTAAAGTTAGTGTCAAAGCTTGCTTCTGGCCTTTTACCTCATTCCAAAATATTCAAGTCAATTTTTCCCATTTATAGTTGAATGAATCATGAAATATTGTAGTAATCCCTCCCTCCTCTTATGAATAGAATACAATAGAAATATCCTTTATTGGCCCATGGTGGGGATATTTCTGTGCAACAGAAGCAAAGTGGAAGTGGCAGGCAAAACAGAAAATAGACTTAAACAAAGAATATAACAATATGTATAAAAAAAATAAAAGAATCTAAAAAAAAAAAAAACACCATAAAGTAAGGCAAAATTTCAACATGAATACTGTGTAGTTGTAAAAAATACTCCAGTCCAGAGGAATGTGCAACTGAGTTGGTTAATTAAAAATGTGCAAGATGTGCATGTCTCTTTGAGCATTAAAAATACAAACTATTTACAGTTAGTGACAACGGTAAAGTTGTAAAGATACTAGCATGGATATAAACACTTATTGATTTTGTTGGGAGTAATGATGGTTATAGACTCTAACAGATGCTGGGAGGAAGGATCTCCTATAATGTTCCTTAGTGCACCTAGGATGCAGCAGTTTGTCACTGAAGGAGCTCACCAGCTCAGCAACAGCTTCATGCATGGGGTGGGAAATGTCCATCAGTGATGTTATTTTAGCCAGAGTCCTTCTATCGCCACCTCTGCACTGGGGTGAGTGGGCATCCTAGCACCGAGCTGGCCTTCCTGATGAACTTATCTAACCGATCTTATCTATACTTTCTGTTCTCACTTAAAAATTGTAATTAGGGAGTGCTAATTCAATTTGTACAGGTGCTTCATTATTTTCATCCAGCCATGTTTCTGTTAGAAACATAACATCAATATTATGTTCAGTGATGAAGTCACTTGATAGTAGATAATTCTTCAGTTTGAGGTTGCTTTAGGCAGGGGATAAATCTGAGGTTTCCAGCTGGTGTCTTGAGAGATGGCTGCTTATCCGTTTGTTTTTGTACAGTGTGCTTCTGATTTTTAGTGCGTTCCATCCCTATCAGACGTGATGGTGTCGGGTGTTGAGGTTCTTCTGCTATCTTTGCTGGGACAGTGATCACATTATTTACATTGTCCTGTGCTGACTTTCTCTTCTTCCAGTTATTTATCTCGGATACTGTAGTGGTTCTTGATGGTAATCAACAGGTGTAGTCATTGGAAGCTGGGCATATTATTTCAAGTAGACCTTCATCCTCCACAACGTTAATCGGCCTTCAATGTTAATAGGCCATCAATGTGTAGCCACACATTTAACTATGGCTGTTGAAAGTTTGTTGCTTGTTGAAGTATCTAGATGTCTCAGTCCTGTCCAGACAACCATCTGGCAGAACTTTGTGGTAAACTTTCTGTTTAAAAGACGGTTTTCTTTATCCATTTCTTCTTTCAATTCTTTTCAATTCAGTTTATTTATATAGTGCCAATTCACAACAAATGTCGTTTCAGCTTTTCAAAAAAACCTTTATTTCTGCGTCACTGAACCTGTTTTTTCCAGCTCTTTCTACTGACCTCTGGTCCTTGACTTTTGAACAGTGCTTTTAATGAGTCTTTTGACTCCTCTGTCAGAAGTCTAATGAGGGGCTTTTGGCTTTGAGTGTTTTATGGTGAAATTATGCTCTTTCCACTTCAGGATTATGGTTCTCTAACATTCAGGGGTTTAGAAATGGATCGAAACATTACGATCAGAATGTTTAGCAACAGTTTGACATTTTTCTAAAGGTCTCGTTGGTTTTGGCAATTGTACCATTTTGTGCAGTACTTTGGTGATGACAAACCTTTATAAAGGCCATCAAGTCATCATAAACCAGCTAATATTGATTGACACAGAAGAGATGTTTTCTAAATTCTGACAAATTTAATACGTTGTTTGTCTTGCTACGCACTTGTAGACATCGTTTTCATAAATACTTATTCTCTGTGTTACCCAAAACTTTTTTGTGGACTAATTTGCTTTTAGTTCTGATTTCAATATTATTTGATAGTTGTCAACATCTGGTGGGAATTGAATGTCAGTGCCCCTAAAAAGGATGTTTATGCTGAGAAAAAGTTTCTTGAGTCACTTAAAGTGAAGTCAAGACTCCAGTCTAAATACTTTATAATATGCATAATGTGTTTCAATGATTCCTGCAGATGTTAAGCAGATGCTGATGGTTAAAGAAGAAGCCCCTGAAGACCACAGACCTAATGCTGTCCTGGATGACCCAAAGCCCCACTACATAAAGAAGGAAGAGGAGGAAGTCTGCATCAGTCTGGGGGGAGAGCTGCTCAGTGTGAAGAAGGAGATAAAAAGTGACATAAAGAGTGAGGATGATAAACCGTCCCCTCTGGTCTCACAGCTTTACCAAGACCAAATTGAAGGCAGAGAGCTTCCAGAAGAGAGCAATGGAGGAGAATCCAGTAGTATAGAAGATTATGGAGATGTCTACAACACCTTAGAGTCTGAAGACACTGAGAATGATGACGAGGACGATGATGTAAAGCACCCCATCTCTGAGCTGAAACACTTGTCAGACTCTGGACTGAAAACTAAGGACATGGACAATGACTGGAAGGAGAGCAGAGCTCCTGAGTCAGATGGAAACCTTGTTAACAAACCAGATTCTGAAATAGGATCTTCAAGCTCGCTTGATATGAAGAAAAGTTTTACAGAGAACAAAAGTGTGGACTTAAGAAGGAAGGTCCAGACAGGAGAGAAGTTTAATAGGAGAGAAGACTGTAGTAAAATATTAATTAAAGAACGAAATTTCAACAAAAACATGAAAATCCTAACAGGACAGAAACCTTTCTCTTGTAACGTCTGTGGATATAGTTTTAGTGATAAATCAAATTTAAACAGACATATGAGAATCCATACAGGACAGAAACCTTTCTTATGTGATCTCTGTGGACACAGATTTAGTGATAAATCACATTTAAACAGACACATGGGAATCCACACGGGACAGAAATCTTTTTGCTGTGACCTCTGTGGACAAAGATTTAGCCGAAAAGCAGGTTTAAATACGCACATGAGAATCCACACAGGACAGAAACCTTTCTGCTGTGATCTCTGTGGACAAAGATTTAGCCGAAAACCAAGTTTAAACAAACACATGAGAATCCACACAGGACCGAAACCTTTCTGTTGTGACCTCTGTGGACATACATTTAGCCACAAATCTAGTTTAAACAGACACATGACAATCCACACAGGACAGAAACCTTTCTGTTGTGATGTCTGTGGACACAGATTTAGCGTTAAAGAAAGTTTAAACACACACATGAGAATCCACACAGGACAGAAACCCTTCTGCTGTGATCTCTGTGGACATAGTTTTACCGATAAATCAAGTTTAAACAAACACATGAGAGTCCACACAGGACAGAAACCTTTCTGTTGTGACGTCTGTGGACACAGATGTAGTCAAAAAGCACATTTAAACAGACACATGAGAATCCACACTGGACAGAAACCTTTCTGCTGTGATCTCTGTGGACAGAGATTTACATATAAATTTAGTTTAAACACACACATGAGAATCCACACGGGACAGAAAACTTAGTTATGACTACTCATACTGCATAGCTGCTATTGGCAGATAAATATTTATGCGTTGTCATTAAAGGCAACAGTCTTCACTTTTAATCTTTAAGTATTTTATGTAAGTTACAGACTTGTTTATTTGTAAAACTGGTAGTTTCTTAGTCAGGCATGTTTTTTTTTCCCCCACTGTATTTCATCTATTGTTGAGTTTGAGCTTTAGCACCGGTGTGTTCTGAGCTCATTTGTGTCTCCACGGTACAAGAAGTGAACTGTGTTTGTGTGGTGCCCCAAGATGTCAACGCTGCCATTGCTAACATCAAAATCAAGTGCACCATCCAGTTTGTGGACTGGTGACCCACTGGTTTCAAGGTGGGCATCAGCTACCAATCGCTTACTGTAGTTCCTAGTGGAGATGTGGAGAAAGTCCAGAGGGCTGTGTGCAGGTTGAGCAACATCACGGCTATTGCTGAGGCCTTGGCTAGGCTCCACCACAAGTTTGAGCTGATGTTGGTAAAGCGTGCCTTTGTTCATTGGTGTGTGGGTGAGGATATGAAGGAGGGAGAGTTCTCTCAGGCCAGGGAGGACAAGTTGCAATCTCAGACGTAGACCTAAATGTGTGCCAGAACGTGTATTGATTGAGCAAGTCAGACACTGTGACAGCACACGAAGAGGACAACGCGCAGAGGTGCAACAGTGAGATTAGAGCTTCTGGCCTTGTGCCCAGTTCAAGGCATCAACTATAAACCCGTCTCTGCTATCACTGTTACTGGTATATAAAAATTGATCTAAAATAAATAAACAAGCGACACTTGGTGGGGTAAATACAGCCAGGGAAGCAGACACACACGCCACTGTTCCTGCTCGCTCACAGTGAGACAGACAGATTTTCAAAGGGCAGATACAACTAAATTAGATAGTTAAAATACATTAAAAGTTGAAAACTTTCAATACCAGCCACTCATTGCCAGAAAGGGCACGGTAATGCCTGCAGTAATGTGATCTCAAGGCATGGCTGCTGAATGCGCTAATGGACTGGCGAACAGATTCTTCACAACGTTTTAAATAAAAAAGGTGAGCTGCTTTGCACTCTGTGAGGTTTCCCCTTCTCTCTACTTTTATCAGTGCCCTTTCCAAGTCCTGCCGCATGATGGTACTAATGTTTCAGCTATGGCCTTTCCAACATCGCCGTCCTCTAATTTGTATAACAGCTTCGATTCGTTTGGAAAGGCGATCACTCAGGACTCCTGGTTGGAATCATCCCTGTTTTTGTTCTATAGCTCCGGGAAAATTATGAGATGAACCACTGGCTGAATATATGATTTGGTCACTCTATCTGCCCTGCTCAGCTCTTTTGCTCTGTGCTGTCTTGTTTTGGAGCCTCTCTTTGCATATTTTCTGAATTGCAAATCATGGATCTGGTCAGCTGGTCTCTGAACGCAATTGATCAAATTTTCTCTACGAGAAGACAGGTTAGGGGGTACCTTTTTGTCCAGATGGAACATTTTTCTTCGGGTACCCAATGGACTCCTGGCAGAAGTGGAGGATTGTTTTCTGTCAATATTGTCAATCGAGGATGTTGAAGACATGTACATAATTGGATTTTTCATAACAGAATGTCTGCTTTTTGGAGTTGGCGGTTACCTGGCATATCGAGAAATTTGGAAAAGGTCAGAAGCTGTTCTGGCAATTACAAGGTTAACTGGCTTGTGTGAGGGGATCTTCAGAGCGGTCAACGCTCAGACTGAGATGCTACGTGAGCAGAATTGGAAACTGGATGTGATCCTTGTACAGGAACGCAGACTAGTTGTGGTTCCTGGACTCAGAAGTGAAATAGGATAAATCTTGGAGAAGTTGTACACTCAGATATGGTGAAAATGACCAAGAATTTGGCTGTTTGGACTCGCCATTGGAGATGTACCTGTGTGACTTTAAGACAGACAGAAAATTAACAGTCTTATGCTTGTTTTTCTTGGATGGGCTGTACTGAAATGTAAATTTCCCCCCTGGGGGACTAATAAAGGAATTCTGATGTCACGGGAACCCGTTAAATCCAAAGCACAATTGAGGAACTTCCTTTCTTTGGACCTGTTGCTTGGTATTGGGGATCGACAGAGAGAGGAGGCTCGCTCCATGTCTCGGGAGTCGCTTAAGTGGAAAGAGAAGCCGCTTATCCAGCAGCGTCACTGAATCTGGCTGTGCAGCTGCCGATGCTGCTTGAACCAGAGCGAAGACGGCATCCCACCTTTCTAAAGTTGAGCTATGCTAGCCATGGATAGCCACTGCTAATCGTTCCATTTGTTTATAGAATCAGAGCTAAGGAGGAGATTCTGGACCGCAGCCATTTTCCCACCGTCAGCATCTAACGGTAAACAAACCCCTGATCTATCCTGGAGCTGAGGACACAACGCTGTGAGGCTGTTTACCATTGCTGAGCGCTCCGAGCTAGCCTGACCTGGACACTATTAGCTAATGAGCGCTAACCGACAACATGCTGTCCACTCGCTTTCCCCACAACCTCATTGGTGCTCTGTTCACAGTAGGTGTGGGACCTATTCAGTAATAATAGTTTAGGATGATCAGTTTAAATGTTTTTATTGTTTATGTTGTCGACCCATAAAGGGTCATTTTCAATCACGTAAGGTGTGTTTAAAGGAGTTTTCATTCAAACATGTATGTAGTTCTAGGTGCTGAAGACATTTTAGAGCTTCTCATTCCAAAACATACCTTTTCTACCAGCATAGTTCACCGCAGTGGATCGATGACGTGTTTTGGACTTAAATAAGATTAAGCAGGAACACATCTGACTATTTAGGACGCCTTTTTGTGAGTGGCAAAACGCTCCTGTTCTGCCATCTCACTACACCCAATTTATTAAATTATCAATACATGAACTGATAAATAGATTAAGAATCAACTTTCCAAAAGGGTTAATGATTTCTATTAGTCAGATTTTTAATAAGACATTACTTCCTCAGAATGTTTTATTATTGCATGTTTCTGGTGTTGCTGTATGAAAAATTAACAGCATATTGTGTAAACGAACATTAATTAGTTGAAGCTAATTAACACATTCCACTTTCCTCATGAAGTAAATCTGGGTTTTCAATATTTATAATTCGAACTATGATATCACTGCATCATTTTATTTGTTGTATTTTTATCTCCCCCCCCCCCCGTTTTTATTTCTAGTAATTTGTTTCATCATTTTTTATCTTTGTCTTTGAGTAGTTTAGTTATGTGTGTTAATAGCGTAGTGAGTTTGTGAAATAAAATGTTTTAACTGTGAAGTTAAATTCTTTTTATTAAACTCTTGTGTATTTGAGAGAAGTTGTCTGTATTTATTCGGCATATGTATGTAAGGATATTGCTGTTCGGATAACACTGGTGCTGGACTTATGCCTTCATTAATTATTTTAAAACTTAGGCCTTAGCAGGCATGTATGTGTAACCCTGTCCGTGTGGAATGGCACCTCACTACTTCTGAAGGCACTGCGTTGTGTTTTAAGGGTTGTTGGAGTGCAGGTAGAGGCAGGAGTCAGACACACGGTGGTTAAGGGAGTGGTTCAGATCGTGAAGGTTATTTGGCGTGCTTACCAGCGGCTTCACCTTACAAGCCATAAGCAAACACTGGCGTTAACATAACTCACATTAAAGCAGTTTTCCAAATACAGTATATATTAAACAATACAAAAGAAATACTCTGTCATTAAACCTAGAAAGAAATTATTGAGGTTACTAAGTCGTGCACATAACCCAGGAAGTATATAAAATGAAACAAATGACTAGCGAAGCTTATACCTGATATTTATAAAACAGTTTTAAACACCTGGAGCTTTGTCATGCGATGCACCAACATCTCACTAACTGCATAAATTAAAAAAGTAAACGTTATACTAACAGGGAAAATAAAATATTTAACTATAGTGAGGAGCTATCGATCAGCGAAGCTTACCTTATGAACCATAAGTAAACGCTGATTAAAATCCTGCCTGCTCATAATTGCAGAAGCCAAAGTATGGTGTCCATTGAAGGACAAACTACCTGAACCCAAAAAAACAGATATTACACCTTGGCGGCCTCTGCTGACATATTTAAGCCACTGCCCTACATATAAAAAAATAACTGAGAGTGAACTCTTTGGCAATATATAAATTTTTTTCGTTTATTAGAAGGATGGTGCCCCAACTTGGGAATTTTGATCTAGTTTTGATTCGTAGTTTATTAATAATTGCCATAAGAAATCATAATAATCATTCATGGCCAAAGTTAAACCTACTGAAGTCCCACACTTTGAATCTCCTGATGATGAATCTCCCGACAATGTTGCGATACATCTCCCGTGGTGATGGTAGGTTGTCCTGCAACCCATGGGTTGCGGGTTCAATCCCTGCTCCATCTGCCTCTGTTGTGTCCTTTGGCAAAACACTTCAGCCGCTTTGCCCACTGATGGTCAGAGGGCCTGGTGGTGCCCTGGCAACCTTGCTTCTGTCAGACTGCCCTGGGAGCAGTCTGACTTTGGCTACTATCCAGTAGCTTGCCACCGTCTAGTGTGACTGTGTGCGTGAATCACTGAATGTGGTGTAAAGTGCTTTGGGGTCCTCTGGACTTGATAAAGCGCTTTATAAGTACAGGCCATTTATCATTTGGCTAAATGCCGCCTTCCACACAGCTCCTCCTCAGAGCTGGAGTCCCCAAGCTTCTGAGCTTCACAGAGCTCAGAGGCTCAGGCCTCCTCTGTGACTCCTTCACTCAGCACATTCAAATTAACAGCAGCAATTAACAAACACCTGGTGCAACTGCGCATCTGCAGAGCTTATTATATGAACTATTTCTCAGTCCAGTGCTCTGCAGAACATTTGTAAATGGAGAAACGTGATGATGTACTGAAGGCTGTGTCGAAAAGAGCTGGAGCTTCTTAAAGTGGGCCAATTTTAAGGCATTGACTTGCGAAGTCAAATTTTTTTTAAGTCATGTTTGATATATACAGCATTTTTATAACTGAAGGTAACATAGTTACTTGATTGTACTATAAAATAGTACTATGTGCCTGGAAAACAAATAATACTGCCCCTTTAATGTAACATATCTCTCATTCCCATACACCTTCGAGATGTGAGGCTGCTGGTTAGTTTGGAAGTTGATGTGCTTTGCCAGTGTTTTCATGGTGGAGTCCACTCGTATCAGAGATTTGAGATTTGTTCCTTAGCTGGAGTAGATTTCAACTGGTTTTCCACGTTGTCTAATGAACCGTCTAAGAGCCATTCAGAAGGAGTCTGCATCAAGGGATGTCAATAGATCAGTATGGGTCACTCTAGTAGTGAGGCATTTGAATGATACCCCATCTGTTCTCTTGTCTTCTTTCTACTTTAACCAGTAGTGGATGAAAAGAATCCACACCAATAGAATAAAAAGCTGGTTTGAATAGCCTCAGATGATTGGTAGGCCAGGCATTTATTGTCACAGGGCTGGATTTTCATTGGGGATATGAAGCACAACTGTGCTGATGACGCCTGACAGCCTTTCATCCTTGGAGGATCCATATGGTGTGACAACACTGTGGTTCTGTTGAAGTACTGCATGCTTGTTGGGTACTCAGAAGAGAAGTACCTAATGGCGGCACTAATGCCTGTCAAATATAAAACTTAAAGCGAACTTCATTGCTGGAGTAAAACCACTATGAGAGTAAAACCAGACATTTGGAGCAAAGGAGGACTATCCAATCAAAGCGATTTGAGGATGAAGTCAGACATCCAAACCCGCCAACTATCCAACCTATTCCATGGTCCACATTCAGGAACTTCTCCCTTACTGGCGCCCTTGTCATGTAAGTGACCACATCCAGTCTCAGAATATGAACAAAAGGGCCTTTTTCATTTCTGTTTTAAAGTAATTTTAGTTTTTGTTATCTGAAGTAAAAAAATAAAACTCATAATTTTGAATATTTCACTCATTTTTTGACACTGAAAAAAAGTATTTGCAGAATAATTTTAATTTTTATATTTTAATACAAAAATCAAATAGCCACTTGTTTCTTGTTTTTTAATACTTGTTTCTAAAATGAAAATCCAATGAGCAAAAGATACACTGACCAAAGTGCCAAGTGAGAATATAATGCGAAACAAAACATAAAGCTTGTCTTTGCTTTAACCATTAAAAAAAAACAAACAAACAAAAAAACCTCTTTTTATTTTTTCTAATTTAATTTTAAAACCAGAAATCTTAAAAAAAAAAAAAAAACCCACCGGATTTTTCGTTTTTTGTCATTTTATTTTGAAACAGAAAAGCCAAAGAACGAACCATACACGGATTATGACAGCACTTCTGTTTGGTAGGACACAGTGAGTGAGAATGAGAATCTACTCCAACTGTTTAAGAGACCAACACCATCTCTACACCAACTACTTGTCAATGCAACCAGATTCTGCGGTTGTAATTTAAAGGGGTCATGACAACAAATGTCATTTTTCTGTGGTTTTGGGGGTATAATATGATCTGTTGTGCACTGATGAGGCCGTGTGAATGTCAAGAGTTGGTACCAAAAGCCCTGCTCATAGACGGTCAGCTTTGTTTCTTTTCTCAAAAATGGACGAATCAGAGAACAGTTTATCTTTCTACGCATTTCATATTCTCCAATTAGAGCACACCGTCAAGTTTCACTGGGCATCATTGCCACAGCTGAGCTCTGACATCTGAAACAAACTGCCTTGCTTCAAATTTCATTCAATAAACAAGAAACATTTTCAGGTCTCATAAAATTTATTGTTGAAAAAATTATTTTAAAGCTGTACATTTTCTGTTACTGTATTCAGATAATAAAAAATGTAATTTGCAAAGAACAAATTTTATACAAATCAACATCCATATTTTAGTCTTTTGCTGATATCATTATTGGTCCTTGTAGTCACATTTTCTAGTACATTTAATGATCAAGAAATGCTGCAGTGTTTGGAAAAGAATCACAAGCGATTAAAGAAAAACAGTTATTTGATGATTTAGAACAAATGTTTTTTTAAAACAGAAAAAAGTAGTACTTCAAGCCTGGGTTTGTCACATGTATTTTCAATGTTTACATCGTAAGGTGGAAATTCAGCCATTTGTATAGTTTTTCTCTTCTGGATGATCTAAATTCTCCATTAGTTAGTGTGCTTCACCAGCACAACATACACAGTGGAAGAGTTAAACATTTATGTTACACTTCTTCCCATTTACTTTTAGAAGGATCAGCATTTTATAAGCGATGGATCCAAAATGTAAGCATTTCAGAAGGAAATCACTTCATTGTGTTTTGGTGTAAGTTCTAAGGCTCCTTACTGAGTTGGCTTGTTGTGTTTTATTGATCTTAGAAGTTGTTAGACCCAGCAGAAAAGGCCACCCTGAAAAATACTTCAGATTCATGTTACTTTCAGTTTACTCTTTGTCCAAGGTCCCAGTACTGTTTCTGATGCTACAGCGACTTCACAAACTCCCTGTAGAGTGGACATGAAAGGAAACATATCAGATCAATTCCAAAATGCAGATCAGAACCGCACTATTTCTAGGTCTATAATAAGAGCACATAACTTTTCTGGTCGCTATAAGATTCTAAAATTACTTCCATCAAACCACAAGTGTATAAAAAGACATAATAAGGGCATTTACCTTTCCTCTGCTGCACTGATTACTGATATGGCCTTTGAGTCGGGTCATAACAATTGGGGGCTCGTCTGGGATTTTGAAACAATTGGCCACTCATTGCTTTTGTAGTATGGTAACAATTGGGGACTTGTCAAAGAAGCATTGATCAGAAAAGCAGTCAAGCTGCTAAAAATCTGTCAACATGACAGCTGTTAGTTGGCCACAGATCTGGCCTTCATGGAAAAGTGGCAAAAAGAAAACCATAGTGACTGACCTACATAGCCTGACTGACCTACTCCACCATCACACTCCTTCTTGCTCCCTATGCTCCTCCTTTGGTCCTTCCCCTGTAGGACCAAGCTCTGAAACTCACTGCCTCAACCGCTGAAACCTTCTCCGATCTCCCTACCTTCAAGAAAGAACTCAAAACCCACCTGTTTAAAATTTCTTTTAATGTTTAAATCTGCGCTTTTTGTGTGTTTTTATATATATTGCTGCACTGTTTCATTTTATATTGTACTTTTGAAAAGTGTCTTTGAGTAATTAGAAAACTGCTATACAAATGGAATGTATTATTATTATTACTATTAAGAAAGCTGTAAGAAGTCCTGTTTGCAGTTTGCACTAAGCCATGTAGGAGACACAGCAAATATGCTCTGGTCAGATAAGACCAAAAATGAACATGCTAAACTCTGAGTACCACTACACCCCCTGAAAACCAACTTCACAGTGAAACGTGGTGGCCACATCATGCTGTAGGGAAGATTTTCTTCAGCAGGGAATATGGAAAATGGTCAAAATTGATGGGAAGATGGATGGAGCTAATTACAGGACAATCTTGGAAGAAAACCTGTTAGGGATTGCAGAAGACCTGAGACTAGAGCTCAAACATAGAACCAGTGTGATGACAGAAAGATTATTCTATAAAGCCGCCCAGTCAAAGCCTGGCCTGCAACCTGAATGACTGTTTCAAGTTACTGTTGCTAAAGGTGATGCTAATATTCCAAGATCAAGGGGTATACTTATTTTTCACACATAGCATTACCGTTTTGGCTTTATCTGTATTTAAGACAATGAAAGCGTGGGACTCTTTTTAGCTTTTGTACACTTGAGGTTAGAGTTTAATCATTTTAGAACCTGGTAAAAATCTGATCATTTTTATTTTGTGCTGTAATGCAACCAGAAACTGAAAGAAGGTTTGCATTTTACAGTGGTAAAGTATTTAAACTAAGCAGTGTCTGACAAACGTTTGCTCACTTTAAGATCCCTGGCAGCTTTGGATCCCGATATAAGCCGTTATGTAGATATCCCAGAGAACCATCAAATGTCACGAACTTCACTCTGTCTTTACTTTGGGCCTTTGCAGCAACCTCATAGGTCTGAGAGCATAAAACAGAACAACAAAACAACTCCATTATAGTCATCTCTGTAAGCATTGCCTCATGTTAGAGTAATAAAAAGCAATACCTTTCGAGCAATCTCAATGGGAGCTAAGTGATCGTCCTCTGAATGAAGGAATAATATCGGACTTCTCATTTTCTTCAAACTGTAGAACATAATTACAGATATTAACAGAAAATCAGCTTCTTATAATATTTGCTAATATTAACAAACTCACTTTTGTTCTGTCGGAAAGAGGACCTTTTTTTCTTGCCGTAGGAAACTGAACAAGTGCTTAATGCCTGGGAATTTCCAGTAATACTTCAAACATAGAGAAATAAACATTGCAAAGTTGTTAGCAACAAAACAACACATGCACCTAATGTGAAAAAATGCTTGGTTAGTGTAGCCTACCCAGATAAAAATATTATACGGTATATGCTGTTGATTACTATTGAACGTCCCCTCCAGGATCACACCATCAAAGGTGACACCTAAACAGGAAAAGAAAAAATTAACATTCAGACTTTTGCATCATGCCCTTAGATCCTGTGTTTGCTAGAGATCAGTGCTAGTAAAACATACCTTGCTCAAGCAGTTTGACTGCAGTGTTGGTGGACACCCTGCACAGAAACACAGGCTTCAGTTCGTCCAGTTTTTACCTCTTACCCAAGCAAATTTTAGAGTCAAACTTAAAGCTTTATCTTCTATGTGATACAATTGAAACCAGATATCACCACACACTTTCAGAAACATGACACATATGAACCTTTTCTCTCAATGTCTGACCTGAAATCAGACACAATTCAATTCAGTTCAGTTTATCCATATGGTGCCAATTCAAAACAAATGTCGTCTTGAGGCACTTTACAAAAAAAATCATTCCAATTGATCCTAGCTATCAAACAATATAGTAAGTTCAAGAAATTATTGAAAGTAGTTCAAAACGTTTCTCAGGAAACCCAGCAGATTGAATCAAGTCATTGACTTGCATTGACTCCTGGATGACAATCCATAGACAATCGCCTGTGTTGTGTCATTGACTTTACAGCAATCCCTCATACCATCCATGCAGCGACAGTGGAGAGGAAAAACTCCCCTTTAACAGGAAGAAACCTCCAGCAGAACCTGGATCAGTACAAAAGTTTAAAAGTTAAATCAATCAAAAAATGATTCCCATGAGAGCATCATCTTAGACCTGGCCATCATATTCAATGCATCTTGCTATCTGGGAACTGTCAGCGTGTTGAAGCGTCATGGAGATCACAGACTGGTGCAGAAGGGGCACATGCTGCTGAATTTCTACCCACTGAAGCGAAGGCTTGCGGGATCAGGAAACCCTTCGTTCAGAGAGTCTTGCCGACTTCTGATTACTCCAGTTGGAGATATGTTCCCTGATTTCAAAACCATGGCTGATTTGATTTGATGATGCACAACCTGGCATATAATTCAGGTCCATGGGGACCAGTAGGAAGTTGTAAGACAGTGTGTTCAGGCCTTAGTAGGTGAATCATTCATAATTTAAATGCAGTTGTTTAATTTCATTGCTTGTTATTTAGTTATTGGGGCCACAGTCAGTTGGTTTTTTTAAATTTTTTTTTTACATGTATTCATCTGCTTGTTTGGATTAAATATGAATAAAAATTAATGAAAATTTAATGTTATAATCATTTTAAACAATGACGTGTGAAAATAGATTATGACAGAATTTCTTTGGCCCCCGTCAGTCAAAATGACAGACAATGAAAATGTCTAGCACAACCTCTGGGGTTCTGTCTTGGAAGTGAGCATGTTTATTCTTTGAATCATGTTGTGGGGATGTTTTGCTGCATATTAAAAGATTTAAAGACAGGAGGCAGGAAGTTAAAGCTTGGAAACAAAAGGGTTTTTTAAAATAGACAATGAAACTACAGTCATATTCAATAAATTAGAATGTTCATCCCTATGATTATCGTTTGTAAGATTAAAAGTACCTTTTGAAAATATCTTTTAAGCAGGTATTAAACATATTTTCATTAAGCCTACATTTCCGTTTTTAAAAAGTTTTTTTTATTGCTCTGATGTAATATTCTACAAAGTAAATAAAGGACAAAAAAAGGCGAATGTTTTTGAGTGACCATCACAAAGGCCTGATTTCAGTCCCATGGGAATTTGTGGGCAGAGCTGAAACCATAAACCTGATTCAGTTTCACCATTTTTGAGGAGGAATGGGACAAAATCCCAGCAAACTGCGGCCAGAAGCTTACAGTTTAAACAGAAATTCTCCCAAACACCAGATGTGTGGAAATTTTTGAAACTGGAAGAAAATCTCTTATGATGTTGCCATTTAACAAATAGAAATAATTTTGGTAATCCTAACTAATCTAAAAAATTTGATGAAAAAAAATTTTTTTTTTTTTTTTTGCAGTGTATGTAAATATCTGGTTTTAACTGTTCAAAACGGTGCACGCAAAATGGACAATCATTTTTACAGGTGCCAGAGTGTCAAGGCTTGTGTTTTGTAGCTGACCCAGTGCCAAGAGAGTGTCCCCAGATGACCACCAGGCTGTCCCCACTGCGTGTTTTCACCCAGTTGTAGACCTGCACGGCGTCTGTAGTCAGCCCCGATTCAGTCGGCTCTCCGGTGGAGTCTCCAAAACCTGCCAAGGGTTCTCACATCAGCTCCTGCTCGCTCATAGAACCACAGAGACGCTGCGTTTCACTGCCACAAGATGGCAGTACGGTAGTTCAGAGGGAGACCTGCTCTCAACACTGACCTGAGGTTGAACTGCTGTGTTCTAGACTGCTTCACAGCAAACAACTCATCAAGAACAACTACACTGGTCTACAGGGATCATATGGCTTCAGAGAGGGCACAATTAAAGTGAAAGTGCTGTGGATCTGGTGGAGAGAGAGGAACAGAGACATGAAGTCCGTAAATAGCTCCTACCTCTGTAGTCAGGCACCACCACATGGTAGCCCAGCGCACTCAGTAACTGTTGACACATAGTGTTAATTATTATTATCTGGAATCATAAACCACACTGTCATGTCACCCCACTGAAAGATTAATTCATTAGTGTTGGTGATTACTCACTTTTGCCACTCCTACCCGGTGCGGAGCTGCCCTGTGGAAATTAATTAGCAAACATCAATCCAAAAAAATTAATAAAAAAATAAAAACAGCAGTTAATACGTGTGGCAGAGTTGATGTTTTTCTCTCTTCATATGCGTTATATTATATTATACAGAGGAGCATCTGAAAAAATACTGAAAAGTAAATATATTTTAATAATTCAGTTCATAACATGAATCTCATATGTCATGCAGATTAATTACACATAAATCTATATGATAATAATTTTAGTAGTTGAATATTTGAGGGCTCCACAGTGGAGCAGTTGCAAGAAGCCAGAAGGTCCAGGGTTTTTCTGTGTGGAGTTTGCCTGTTCTCCCTGTGCACGTGTGGGTTCTCTCTGGGTACTCCGGCATCCTCCCACAGTCCAAAAACATGACTGTTAGGTTAACTGGTCTCTCTCAGTTATCTCTGTGTGTGAGTGTGTGCATAGCTGTTTGTCCTGTGTGTCTCTGTGTTGCCCTCTGATGCACTGGCGACCTGTTTGATATTAAACCTAGCACCAAATGAAAATCCAAAATTCTGTTTCCCATAAAATCAGAATATTATCTGGGTCAATAAAAATACTTTGTTAATCCAGATGTTCTGCCAACAAAATCAAGGGGAAGACTGTTGACAGCTTGTCAGCAGACAGCCACTGACTCCCTCCAAAACGAGGGTAAGCCACAAAAAGTCATTGCTAAGGAAGCTGGCAGTTCAAGCATATAAATGGAAGGTTTAGTGGAAGGAAAACCTGTGGTAAACAAAATGCGCATAAGTAACAGGAATAAGCATCCAAGAACATTGGCTACAACCGTTACATTCCTTGTGTGAAGTCATTCTTGAAGCAGAGCCCACCGCTTACCTGGGCAAAACGTTAGCCCCACTGCGTTTTATCAAGTCCAAAGTCAGCACAGCCATCTAACAGGAACAGGCTGCTGACAGGCTTTATGTACATGCTGATTTGATTTCCTCCCAACAAAAATCATGAAACCCAAACGTTATGTTAAAACTATCTAATTATCAAATCTGGCCTTATTTCTTACACTTGTTCCCACCATGGGGTTGCAGCATCTCATATCCCTTTAACGCTGCAGGAGACAATCACAGCTCTTCTCTGTTTCCTCATAATACACTAATCAAATCTAAGAAAGAAAGATTCTCAATGACTGTTCAAAGTATTATATTCTACATTCATCTGGAAAGAATAAAACTTCCTAATTATTCATTATCAAGGATAAGTATTTAATTCTAAAACATGATGAGAATATTTTACCTTAGCGAACACACACACATACGTACTTCCCAAATACTCTGCCTTCAGGAAACTCCAACTTTCTCAATGCCCCGTCGCCATGGAGACTCACTGGTCAAAGCACCTGAAGTTCCCCTTTTTGTGATTTTACAATCGTCTGTTCATTTTCACTTGAGATTCACAAACAACAAAGCAGCTGAATGCCTACTCATTAACTGCATTGAAGTTTCCTCTTACTGTTACTTCTTTTAATTTACGGTATTTCAACACATTCTACGTCAAAATTCAAATAAATAATCAAACATTCTTAGGTGTATGTCAGTTATGTTGTTAGTATATGAAAATAATCACATAACTGCTTCTTCCTTGTAGGATTTGTAATCTTCGATTTATCCACACTGAAAGCCTGTCTCGAATTTATTTGGCAGATTTGAGTTTTAATTCAAATTCAAAAATACTTTATTTATCCCAAAGGGAAATTAAATGTTGATGTAACTCATTTAATTAAATTTAATTAAGGCGTTATTATAGATGGTGATGGCTGTGGGCAGCAAAGATCTCCTGTAGCAGTCCGTTTTACAACCAGTCTGAAGAAGCCTCTGACTGAAGAGACGCTGTTTTCCATTGACAGCCTCATGAAGAGGATGGTCAAGAGCTAGACTAAAACTCAGATTAAGATTAAGACTAGATTTGCCTGGTGGTGTATAAATAATTTAAACAAATCTGATTCTGAGAAAAAAGTGAGAATTAAAGTACAAATTTTGAGAAAAAAGTCAGAATTTTGTAATGATTTGTGTTTTCATCATGGCCTCATGTAAAATATGTATTTTGCTATAAATATCTAATATTGTTATTATTTTATAATACTGAGAGAAAGAACTCTTCCATTCGCTATAAACCATAATAATCCAAATGAACAGGAACAAATGCCTGAACTGTACCACTCTGTGTCAAATGGGTCTGAATGACAAGAGCTTAACATTTTGAACTGAATTACTAAAATAAATGAACATTATAAGATATTATGAATCACGTAAATGTCGAAATGATCCTACCTTGAGCCTGTGTTTCCGTGCAGATATATAAATACAGGACTTCCATCATTTAACGTGTTCTCGTACCACAACAGGTCCTTCCCCTGAGCTTCTTTCCACCGACTTTCAGGAACGGTATGCCTGGAAGTAACACACCTTCATCAACAAACACTTATTTTCCCCCAGAGCTACAAGTTTGAAATCTGTCCGAGACATAATTGCATCTGCTCACCATACACCCAGGGAAATCCCCTCCTCTGATGTTAAGTACATGTTGATGGTGTGATTGAGGGAGAAATCAGCAGGTCGGCTGAGGTCCTCGAAGAACGGTACGCTGACTGCACATACAGAGGAGATGGGATCCGTCGTTAGAGCTGGAAGATTTAAGATGCCGCGATAATGCCGACAGGACCCTCACTCACGTCTGTAGGTGTGAATAATGTCCTGAATCAATACAGGCATTATTTTATATGTGACGGGCACCAGAATGCAGACAGCAACGGCAGCCAGTAAACCTTTTTTTATCCACCGAGGCGACCTGGAATCAGATAGAGGGTTATTTTACCCGTGCAGGCGCTGGATAACTTTATTAGTTTCGCATTGCTCTGGACACTATTTTCCCTGCTTCTTCGGTTCATCGGTGAATAAAGATCTAGTGCTGAACAGCTCTCCTGGGGTCCATGCGTAATATTTTAATCTGGTTACAGTCTGGGCCTTTTCTGGACCTTCATTCTTTGTCTTTTCAGCCATTCTGTTGTAGATTTCTGCTTTTTTGGAGATCACTGTCCTGTCCATGACCAAATGTTGGCCAACATTCACCCCCAAGTCACATTTTGTTCCATTTTTATCTAAAAATGAACGAAATATTGACTGGCTGAACATGTAGATCACACAGAGAATGAGCTTAGCTTTGGCTCTAGGATACTGTGGCACCTAGATAACATTCTGAAAATAACCAAGAATTATCACCCTGGCATGAGGTGTTTGTGGCGATATGCTTCGGTTGGTGCACATTTTAGCCAAACATCTCATACGATTCAACTCAATTCAGCTTGTTTATATAGAATTCAGTCATACAGTTGATCCTAGTTATCAAACAATGCATCAAGGTCAGTTTATGACTCAAACTGGTTAAAATGTGTTCGATGTAAGGAGACCCAGCAGGCTGCACTGACTCACTGATTCTGGACAGGCGTGTTGCAACAGTAGACAATTGCTTAGGCTGAGTTTCTGAGGAAAATTTTGCAATGTGAGTTACAAAACCATTTAGTTTCCCTCTGGTGTTAATAAAGTGCTTTTGAATTGAATTACGTTGCTGACTTTGCAGCAGTTCTTCGCACTGAGCATGCATGAGGAAGAACTCCCATCTAAAAAGAAAAAATCTCCAGCAGAACCAGAACCAGGCTCAGTGTGAACGGCCTTCCGCCACGGCCGACTGAGGGTTTGAGAAGACAGAGCACTGATCCGGGAGCACTTTGTGTGTCTGAGAAAGAACGAGCGCATTAGTGCCGGCAGGAGCTCCTTTAGTGGCTTCATCTGGGAGAGAAACGCTGCTCAGCAGAGGCGCTCTGAGCCGGTTTTAAAGAGAGCACATACAAATGCTCAGCCAATGAGACACGGTTAAACACTGAAAGACAGGATCCAGGGGGGAGAGAACATAAAGTAAAAAGTTGAAAGGACACACAAATCTTGAGATTCATTTAGAAAATACCTGTTGGTTTTTTAAAAATCTTTTTTTTAGTTATTTTTTCTCTGTAAACTGGAAATCGCCTCATAATACTTTCCAGGTTGCAAGAGCTGCTAGGTGTGTGTTAACACACACCTGTAGGCGCCAGAAAGGCAAACTGTGGTCACACTGCTGACGACCGGCTGTTTCGATGCTTCGAGCTGGCAGGTACTTCACCTCTTGAAGGGTGCACTTAGTTTTTTTTTCCATGACTGCATTAACAACCATGAATAAATGTCAACAAGAGCGAGACTCTTGCCGAGGCCTGTCGCAATAAGCAATTAATCAGTTAATCGTATGATAAATCAAAAAGAGATCGATAAGTTCCATTCTGATGATTAATTTTTTTTTGCCGGGCAATTTTGTTTACAGAAACGTCATAATCCGTTTTATTTATGGTTTTGGTTGTGTGTGGGTTTTATTTCCGTTTTGTTTTTGGTTGTCGTTTTTAAGTGGGATGTTAAAGATATCTTTAAAAAATTATTAAAATACAGAATATGGAAAAAAAATTGGATAAAATACAAAATGGAAAAAAGTGATGGTAAATAATTTTTTTTTTTTATAAATTCAAAAAAATTAGAATAAATAATTAATAAAAAAATAAAGGGAACTAATAAAACAATAAGATTGGAAATAAAATGTAAAATTAAATAATAGTGATAATGTTAAGAGCTCTTTCTAAAATTAAAGTTTATCGGTCTTTGAGAGGGCGAGCTAATTAATACTTGAAAATGGTCTCAAAACAACAACATTAACATTTATCCCAATAATTTCGGGGACAGTTTAAGTCTGCTGTTCTTCCAGTAAGAGTGCTGCGGTCCACGGCAGCACCACACAGTGCATCACCGCTGACTGATCACCAACTATAAAGTCATTTAACGTGAGGCGTCGTCTGCCAGGACCAGAACTGTAGCTGAACTCCAGAGTAGCAGCACCGCAAATATCGTCCAAAGGCATTTTTTCCACCTGAACACTTCAACCCACCAACACCGCCACCTGTGGCACCATTCTGACAGCACAAGAGGAGCAGATTCCCTGAATGAGAAGCACTGAGGGCCTGCGATGCATGTGTGGATGCAGACTCCGGCGCCAGGATGCACAGCAGGGCTGCGACACGCTGCGGCGGCAGCGATCAGAAGAGACGACCGGCTGTGACTGAAGCCAGTCTTGACCCCCCAGAGGCGACCACAGAAAAGAGGACGGGCTCCAGGCTACAGCCAATTAATGGACAATACATCCCTTCAATCCCTCTATTAACACTAATCAGCCAGCAGGGCCCTTTCAGCTGAAGACCGATGTCTTTACTGTGCTCAAGGGAAACATACCGGCAGCCATTTATTCCAAAATCCAATAGGCTGCCAGAGTTAACTCCGTCCTTCCTTCATTATTCATGTCTATATCTTTGTTAAAATATGTCCAAAAGCTTCATCTGAGATTTTGAATAAACATGAAAACGTGTAGTAGAGTTAACCTCGTTTTACTTCCCTGGAGTTGCTCTGATGAGACGTTCAGGAGCAGGTTTTCAGTCTTAAAGGCTGCTTCATCACCTGCACCGCCTGCAAACCTACTCAGGCTCCATTTTTGGTTCAGGTAAACTGGACTAATCCCACAGTTTCCCGTCCATGCACTCTTTCAACGAAGCATATTGGAGGTGCCTCGCAGCAAGAAGGTTCTCGGTTCAAATCCTGGCATGGGGTCTTTCTGCATGAAGTTGTGCATGTTCTCCCCCGCGCCTGTGTGGGTTCTCTCCGGGTACTCCGACTTCCTCACAGAATCCAAAAACATGACTTTTAGATTAACTGGTTTCTCAAACCTGTCCTTAGGTGTGAGTTAGTGAGTGCATGGTTTCATGTCGTGTGTGACGGGCGACATGTCCAGGGTGTACCCCACCTCTCACCCAATGACAGCCCCCCTGCAGCGATAACCGGGTATAGATGATGGATGGATGTTCAGCGCCAGTGTTCCTTCCACTTGTGCGTTTAACCGCACAATTTTATTTTTATACATTACATATTCATCAGTTCCTGTTTTATTAAGGCTGAACGCATTATAAGTGTGTCTATAAGCTTAAAGAGTCATTTGTGTCTTTTTTGTGACACAAAATGCCTGGGTGGACATAGCGCTGCCTTCGGGGTGCAGCTCCTCCTCAGAGCTGCAGTTTCCAAGCTTCCACTTCACAGAGCACCCCTCCCCCATTCTGCTCCTTCAGACGAGCCAGCAGCAATTAGCAAACACCTGGTGGAACTGCTGAGCTCATTATACGAGCTATTTCTCAGTGAAACGCTGATAAAAACGTTGTGGTGACTTCCTGAAGGTGGAGTTTCAGAAAGAGCAGGAGTTTTTAAAGAGACAGAAACGCAATTTCAAGGTGTTAAATTATGAAGTAAAATTTTTTTCAAGCCATATTTGAATATGCAGCATTTTTATAACAACTGATGGCAACATAGTTACTTGACTGTGCTGTAAAATGACACTATGTGCCTGGAAAATACATACTACTGCCCCTTTAATAACCTCTACAAGTATTTTCCAAATGTTACTTATCCAGCTTTAATTCTTCTCTAATCCACTGCTACGGCCCCTGGCCCTGGAAGAAGTGCTTCAGCCTTTCCTCATGCGGATTTGAGCATTGCAAAGCACACAGACGACTGGCTGGCTGGAACACTTGCTCTGCTCCTCCTGTGGAAGCCTACTGGACCACCTGCAGGACACCAGGCCAATCACAGCGGCTGCTTGGACACACCGGCACCTTCAACGGGCTCTGAGCAACACCGAGTCCCCGGGCAGCTTTGGACTGAATGCAGCTGGGCCCTGGTTGCTTCTGGCTTTGTTTGTTGAAGCTTGTTTCAACTTTGAGAGTTGATTTTGTGAACGTTAGCTGTGCTGAAGCTTGAGCAGCATGTGAAATCAGACATTTCTTCTGTTTGGAAGCTGTAGTGAATGGTGGTTTGGACGGTGCCTCTCCCCTGTGTTTTGGTGTTGTCTGTTTTGGGGGAGTCGGTTTAGTTTAGAAATATTTGATGGCTGTTTCTGTTTCAGTCGTTAAACTTGACCCACTTTACGAAGAAAGTTTTGATTGGCGTTGATTGTTTACCCTCCTGTCACAACTTTTCTGCGGTTTCTCATAAACCGCTTTACCTCCTATCTGACCACCATGGCACACTTTTATACTCCCTCCCCTGACCCCCAGCAGAGATGGGTCATAACATCCACACAGAAACACAATCATACATTCAGGCTTATCTATACTGTATGCAAAGCCACAAGTACTGGGTTAAATGTCTCTTAGCAGGTTAAAAATTAACCACATGCTTTTTGTTGCCAGCAGATAGCTTCTGGTCTCATTCTGGCTGGACATGTAACTGTTCTTCCTACCAGGACAGGTGGAGTTCTGTGGTTCCCTGACCTGGTTTTTAAACTTGGACCATTCACTTTCAGCAGGGTTAAAGGGTTGAGGTCATTCCAGAAACTTAACGCTAACCAGGTTTGATGCTCGTTTGGGATCATTTTCCTCCTCAAACACCGAGTTTCAACCATCTGATCCAAACTGACCCCCCAGATGAAAGCTTATTGGTTAGGATGTTCAGGAACCACCAAGACTGAAAACTGCTGGACACAAACCAAACGGTCTAATGAGACCAAGCACTGGAGGCTTTTATTTTCAGTGTATTAGACAGGAAATTGGTGGAGAGGAGGGGAGGAAGACATGCAGCAAACGTTCCAGGGTTGGGAATCAAACCCTGAACGAGGACTAATAGCCTCCGGATGTCACACCTGGTCTACCTCTCCCGACCCCCAGATGAGATCAAGATTGAGCTCAATTACAAGAAGACTGGTTGGAGGGGTCAAGGTAAAAAAAACAAACAAAAAAAACAAGTTGAAGAACACTACTAACTGTGAAGCAAGGTGGTGGCAGCATCATACCAGTTGCACTTGTGCATTATACAAACTCGATGGCAGGATGAAGATTCTAATTCTTCACCTTCACCTGAAATCAGCAGCTGGACGGTTGAAACTTGGACACAGCTGGATGTTGGACAACGATCCTAAACACATTCAAACTGGATTCAAAATGGCTGCCATGACGTTTTCCAACCTAAAGCCTATTGGCAAGTTGTAAACTACGCTTAGAAGCAGAGTCTGGGCCAGGAAATTGCAATAAACTACAAATTTTCACCAAGTATTGGTGGGAGTCTGGAAAAATCCAGAATGAATTCAAACTTTTTCCCTCATTTGTTGTGTTGTGTGGTCAACCCACGGAAAAAATAAAGCAACTTAAGCAAAAAGAACCAAACAAAAGTTGATATTCATGCCAGTGATTAGAGGATGTAAACTTCTGAGCTGAACTGTTGGAGATAAAGAACTCAGATACAAAGGGCAGGAGAATGCATCATGTCAGTGAGTAACGACGTAATAATGCAGGGTGTGTGTGTGAGTGTGTGTGTTAGAAGGAACCGAGTGACTGAATACTCATTATCCAGCAGAAATGAAAACAATCCCATGATCTTTCAGCAACATTTATCATTACAACCCAAACCTCCAGTTTCTTCATTAGTTGATGCTCATTAGCAACATTTTATTCTGCTGATACAAGTTCGCAACTTCCTGTTTGCTTTTGCTAAAAGAATCAAACAAGCCCATTGGGACTAACACTCAGAACATTAAGGAAAACTACTGCAGCTATTAGCAAACTTAATTTCTTACAAAAATGTTTTTTTTTGTTTGTTGTTTTTTCCTCCATTCCTCCAGAATGTAAATAAAACATCTGCAGTAAAGTAAAAGCTGAATGTCTGCTTATACTCTGCCGCACTACAATGCCTTGCGATAGTATTAAAGTCCTTTTTGTCATATTTGAACCACAATTTTATTGAGATTTATGTGAGCGACCAACAGAAAGTGATGCACCTTTTTTTTTTTTTTTTTTTACAATAAAAATCTAAAAAGTGAGGCGTGTATTTTGATTCAGCTCCCATGAATCTTTCACTGAAAACACGACGGACAAGTGTTTGGATTGGCTTTCATTCAGCTCCGTCCTGTACTATGATGACCGTTCATGTCCCACAACATGATGCTGCCACCACCAAATTTCACAGTGGGGATGGTGTGTTCAGGGTTTTTTTTTTTTTTTTTTGGTCTGGTCTGACCAGAGACAGTCTTCCACATGATGTCCCCAAAATTTTTCTTTTCTTTTTCTTAAAATCTTTTTATGAACACGTTTTGCTCTGCAAAAGCACAAAATCCTACCAACTATTTTTGCTCTAGTTTCTAGTACAAATATCTTCAATACACTTGAAATAAATCAAAACTAACTTACAAGTAACTTTTCAGCACAATAGGAACTTTCTTTTAAGTCAGTAATTTCTTAATATTGTTGAAAAAGTTCTAATTACAAGTGAAATAATCTACCAGTGGAACAAGACGTTTTTCCTATATTATAAGCCAAAATGTCTTTTTCCACTAGCAGCTTATCTCACTTAACTAGAACTTTTTCCTCAATATTAAGGAGTTATTGACTTAAAACAAGTCCCTATATCTGCTGAAATGCTACTTGTAAGTTAGTTTTGTCTGATTTCAAGCGTACTAACTTATTTTCACTAGAAACTAGACCAAAAATACTTGATTTTCTGTTTTTGCAGAGTGCAAACATTTTACCTTATAGAAAACTCAGAGGCCCAAATTATTTGAGTTGTATTAATATTTTGTGATTTATATGAATTTAAACAATATTCAAGTATTTGAAAATTATGAAGTTACAGTCAATTTCTTTGGAAACAACATGGAGTTATTGGCTTGGAGACGTATTAAACCTACCATGCATCAATTCAGAGCTGCTGATGTATAATATTAATGTACTGGAATTTGCACTGGTAAAAGATTTTTTTTTAGTGGATAGGGCACCAAAACTGGCTCCAGCCCACAGCCTTGTAAATCCGGCCCTGTGCCGGATTCTCCCCCCTGAGCGGTGAACCTCTGCAGCTCCTCCAGAGTTACCACAGGCATCTTGGCTGCTTTTCTGCACAGGGCTGCATTCATGTTGGGATTGCATTATGAACAGATGGACTCTTGCTCATACATGTGGAAACTTCTGGAGGAAGCTGGCTGCACTGGACATGCACACTTTTCATTGTTTGATTTGTAAAAAAAAAAAAAAAAAAAAAAAAAAAGAGTTAAAAACGCATAATTTTTCTTCCATTTCACAATTATGTCGGTTTGTCACACAAAACAGGGAAAAGTAATGACTTGAAGATATTTTAGAGTCTGCAGAGCTTCATACTACTCCTCAGACGGACAAACCTGATCGGACAACCTCACAGAACGAGTTTACTCACGGAGAGCCCTCCTTCCTCCGCCCGCCAGCCGCCCTCCTGTCCCTCGTGTCGGGGGACGAATCATCGCGTTTCACGGCTCTCCTTTTCATTGTTAATGGAAGTAACTCTTCACCACAGTGTGTTTTTAACAGCCTGGCCTGGCCGTTACACTTTGACCAGCTCCAGCTTTTATCAAAGCGGATTTGAATAAACGCCAGGAAAAGGGAAAAGGGTTGTCAGGGTTGTTAAGGTGGCACCGCTTCACGCCTGGTGTTTGTACAGCGCACGCTGCTAATGCCGGTGTCGCTACCTTAAATGAATCACGCGATCTGAGAAGCTATGCTTTTTACCCGCCATATTTCAGAAATCAACCGGGAATTACAGAATAAGTTATTTGAAGAAAACAATTACATGACAGGATCATATAAATGTCTTTTTTGTTTGTTTTAACAAGTTTTTTTTTGTTTGTTTGTTTGTTTTTTTAATGAAAACAAAAGCAAGTTTAAAAAAACTCCTAGACCTACACATCCTGGATGCAAACTGTTTAAACTTTTACCTTCAGGTCGGCGGTCAATCCTTCTTTTTTCTTTCTTACAACAGCAACTTTAAAAATGGCAGCAAGAACATGCATGTTTCTTTTCCACAGGCTTTGGGAACCTTGTTAAAGGCACTATGAACTCTTTAGCCTCTTTCACGAAACACTTCAGGGACTTGGACACCTTTTTGCTTTCTCTGTCTGAAAGGACTGAGGCAGTATGGGGGGGCTGAAGTCAACCCACTACTGTTACATCTCCAAGTAACCAACGAGGTAAAAACAGGCCTGTAATTGTCACCTTATCTAAGAGTTAAGATGGCCAAACAGGGAAATACAAAAACACATCGATATTGTGGTACGTCATACGCATAATCTGAGTGTGCCCTCTCAGAACAGATTACTGGACCAAGGGAAGGTCCTTCAGCAGCAGGCATCAAGACACCAACAATGTGTCTCACCCTTTAGAACATACCTGTCAAGTTTTGGTTTTAGCAATAAGAATAAGGGAAATTTTCCGCCGCCTGCTGCGAGCCGTCCCCCCAGCACAACCAAGGTTCAGTATCCCTTACAATTTAAGACAAGTTTTAAAGAAATCTAAAATAGCCACCTGTCAACCACTTAAAAACTACAGTTACGTGATCAGAATCTGACAGGCCTACTTGTGATGACACTGAAATGCTGAGCCCCATCCTGCTCTTCTTTAGAAAACTAAATTTGCTGTCCCATTTTACAAGATATTTACACGAAGTCTTAACTTTTTTGGCAGGAACGCCTTCTCTCTCATTACATCCATCCAGCTCTCTGATTTGTAGCTCTGGAGTTGTTCCCGCTGTCGGCACTAACCTCGCGAGAACCGCCACCCAGTTCTTGCGAGGCTAGTGACATTTCAGTTTGGAGAGGCACAGGAATGCTTTTTTTAAATTATAACATAGTAGGGGAAATTTATGGGAAAATACTGCGGGAAAGAGAGGTAAAATACCTTAGTTTCCCAGCCAAAACGGGAGACTTGACAGGCGTCCTTTAGAAAAGGAGGTGTCTGACACACTGAGGGCCAGTCCATGCTGTCTTGGGTTCTGCAAGGCCGGCTTTTTGAAAGCGTGCAAGTAATATCCCCAGCTCCATAGGAGAGGCAGCTGAGAGAGGAGCTTGTTTTTAAGGGTTTATGACCCTGTTTTTTTCCGATGGAACTAGGCTCAAGCTTTTTGGCAACAGATAATTCAGGTAAGTTTGGAATGAAACAAACAATATATGGGAAAGCATCTCACACCCACTATCAAGTACAGTGGTGGATCTATGATGCTGTGGGCCCTGAGAACCTTGTTAAGAAGCACCTGAAGTGCCAGGACCTTTGAAATAAAAGCCAGTTGGACTGACAATGGGTCATCAGTGGGTCTTTCAGCTTGATCATGAGCCAACCCTTATGGCCAAAGAGACAGCCCAGGAGTCCTGATGAAGTTGAGAAGTTGTCCAAAGAGAAAAAGGTCAAAGGTCACTCCCTTTCTATGCTCCAGGCTGGGAAATTGTTACAGGAGAAAACCAAGTACTGTCAGATTAGACATAGACGATGATCATGTAAAATAAATGGATGTAGTTCATAGAAAATCCACTTCATCATGACACTCGACTGAGAGGACTGGGACAACAAAAACGGTCACACGTAGAGAAATTCACAGCAGTTAACGGGTGATCTTATCCCGCAGAGACGACAAGGGGCCCCTAAGGGCCACAGTTGTCATTAGAATGAACAGAGGCTGTTACAGATGATCAGCTCAATAATTGTGCGGGTCGGCCCGGATGAGAGAGCCAACGGAGAGGACATTCGGTCCGGCGGAGCCCCCAGGATCCTGGTGACTCAGATACACACCAAACGTCACCTAAAATTCACACAGGAACAAACATGAAACCATCTTGTCAAACACTTGGACAATAAGACCAACAAACAGCACGGAGGTGACTGAGCTGTGATTGTTTTGAACCCACCTTCCCAGTCCGGTAGGCAGACAGGCTGACGAGCGGCTCTTTGGATTTGGTCCCTGTGTCCTGGTCGATTCCAATCATCTGGCACCTTCCACACCGACCTGCGACCTTTTGGTTGACCCCACAGAGAACACGTTCACTCCTGCTTTCACCAGGCGATCTGTGAAAATGTCCCCGTTTGTCTCAAAGTGCTCTGCTCACCATGAACCGTGTGTCGCCAATAATCAAGTGTGACCAATTATCCTCCTCAAAGGGTTCTGCTCCAGCGATGACTAAATTGGCACGGAAGCGCCTGATGACACCCTGCGTGTCGAGGCGCTGATCGCGCTCACAGCCGTCCTGCCTGCGGAGGGCAGCGTGTGTGGAAATGACATGTTATTTTTCCCCGGTGCTGCATAAAAGAGCCGCTGGAATGTAAATGCGTGGACGTCAATGCGTCTTGTGTTCCAACCTGCTGCTCATTAGTTCCTGAATGAGCTCCACGCTGGCACGGTTGATCATGAGATACTGAGCTTCATTCACCAGGGAGAGGAGCGGGGAGTCAGCAGCTAGAGAAGAAAGACTTTATATCACCCCAAAGATTTGTTTCATTTCAGGAAAACATTCTCATTCACAGCTTCTGCAAACTGCTTCCACAGACAAATCTGAAAAATGAGGTCCAACCATGATTACGAGAGCAGATAAAAAGGTAATTTGAGTAAATTTGACAATACTGATCAAATGTTTACTGGAAAAACATAATATGAGAGGCAGCTACGAGTGAAACAGAACAATCTGTCACGAATATGTTTCCCTTTCAGCCACAAGAGCAGCTGCAGTGCTGTTTTTTCAAGTGTTGTCATTACAACCACTAACGTCAATGTTGGATTTCCAGGATTTCGCGTTTGTTTGTGATTTTTTGCAATCAGAATCACTGATTTTGTGATGCTACTTTAGAAATATCTGCAAGGAACCCCTTCAAAAATCTACATATAGAAGAAAAACGATGATTAAAAGATAACAAGCAGACTGATTGGACACAATTTTATTCTTTTAAGAACTTAAATAGCTTGATTTTTGTTACTCGCCACATCGATCACGGACGATAGCTCGACATCAAGTAGGCTGAGGCAGCAGCGTCATAGAAGTAAGAAATACTGGCACCTGCAGGTGGGATGTTTTTGACCATTTTTGTGGAAAATTTGCAATAAAGTCACGATTATGCATTAGCATGAAGAAAATGTGGGTATTTGTTGATTTTGCTTGGTTATCTGGAACCGCGAAAAACTAGAGCGACTGATCAACCATAAAAGGACAATTTAGGTTCTTAATATGTGTTTCAAATGAATTATTTTGTCAAATAAAGGATCAAATAATCCCTTTAATGTAATGCAGCCATGTTACTTAATCTACAACACTCCAAACAACAGCCTGATGTATAAATGATGCATAAATACTGAGGATTTTGCTCCTGAGGGACGGCTGTCTCAACTTGTGAAAACAGTTCAGGAAAGTTTCATGAGTGGAGTTAAAGCTGAGAATGAGAGGAGAGCCAAGATGATGCCATCCAGACTATCTCACGCTGGCCTGGAAGACAAAACACTGAAAATAAAGCCTGGATTACAAATGACGAAAGACACGGGTCTGTACCAGTAATGGAGGATCAGCGAAAAGGATGTATCTGCTGCATTGTGGGGAAATGACGGGTGGAAGAAATATTCGATTTCTTTTAGTTTAAGCTGAAAGAAAGACTCGTGGCAAAGGCTGTGATTTCAGAATATATGCTCTCGACTCCACACAAGCTCCAGATTTCTAAGATCCTCTCTTGATGGTAAAAAAAAGCGATTTTGCATTTTATTTGGTCTTGGGTCAGAGTGTGGATGCAAAAAGGTAAAAAGTTATCAAAACCCTTTTAAAATTCTACTCGCCGTCTTGCAAACATTCTTCTATTAGATAAACCTACCCTCAAATGTTAAAATTTCAGGTTTTGGAGACCATAATAAATAATTTCCTGTACAATTCAACTAAAAAACAAACAAACCTGCGAGAGAAAAAACTATATGGCTGCAACAGGAAGGAAGAAGAAGCATTTTCTACCAAAGGGAACATCCGGGCCCAGAAAACCCACAAGCATCAACAAGCTCAAGCTGTTCTTTAAGCACATTAAACCAAAATGTCCTAAAACGTTGTTTTTGTCAAGATGAATGAAATGAACCTTCTGTTATGCAGATGAAGATAACGATGGGTTTAATTCTTCCCAAGCGTACGTCCAACTCAACAGAAGATGGCTTCACGAGAGCAAAGCTCATGTCCAGAACCGTGGAGAAGAGACCGCCTGACAGCTTCGGTTACATTTGTCCAGGCAGGATCAAATCTGAGACTGAATGATGGGATTGCCAAAAAATGGGATTTAACAAAAATATTGGTCTCTGGCTCGATACACTTATATGGTGATTCCAATTTTGTCATTATTTATATTTTTCCTCTAACCGATTAAGGCCAAGTTCAGACAGCAGGCAAATGCAGCCCATTCCGATCTTATCCCCCCACTTCCATACTGGATACGTAATTTTCAACGCGTCTGCCGCACAACGGTCTTGTTGCATTTTATCCGACTTTTACCTCACTGACGTGAGGCACGCTTCATAATTCTGCACGACAGAAAGCCAGACGCGGTAAATCCAGACGTAAACAATGAACTGAAGCGCATCACATCCCAATCCCAGCACGCCTGGTTCTGACCACACATCCTAATTGTTCCTCTGCTCATGCGGGTCGCCTTGGGGTCGTAAACCGCTTACACTGAAGTCGGACTGCGGCCAGGATTCAGTAGGATGAACGACCACACAAAGAAAAATAAATAAAATAAAAAGAAATCAGAACTGAGCATCAAGACCTGCTGTGTGAACGTAGCCTTAGTTTAATTGTACGTGATAAGGAATTAGAAATGGACCAATCAAAAAATCGAGCCAATATTGACATCCGATATTAATATTGATATTATGCCCTGCGCTGCATCACTGTCACATGACCAAACAAATACCGCATGGCCAACTCCCCCTTCCCCCAAAACACAAATGGCACCAAGATGGAAATTATCATCGGTAGTTAATATCGACCCAGTTTCTCCGATCGGTTTAAAAAACGACTAACGTGTTACCATCGATTTATCTGCAAACCTAGAAAAGATCTATCGTCTCTATTTCCTAAGCCTTAAAAAGCTGTAATTTTAACAGGGGGGTATATTCTAAAGAGCCAGGATAATTCTTATCTGCCTGTTGATGGTTTTATTTTGTTGACATGTAAAGCGAGTATCTCTTGTCTGTCTGAGTCTGAGCTGGAGGCATAACAGCGTCAGTCATTTGTGTTGGAACAGGCTGCAGAGAGGCGGTCCATGCGGGCCAGGAGCTTCCTGTGGAGAACTGCAGCTTTTAGCATTGATTTTTTTCTCCTTTATAACCTTGGAGAAGTTCTACATAAAAAAAGAAGAATTTAATCCACAAAAGGAAAGTTCCTAACCCAGAAGGATAACATGGCTTCTTTATTTCTCAGTATGTATACTTGTGTTTGACTAATTTCTTTTAGAGTTATTATCTCTTTATTATCTCTTTGACAATCAAAGAGGACGAGAGCTCTTCACAGTCTAAATATTCTTCTTTAGTAGAACCTTGACGATAACTGAATGCCCTACAGGGGGTGTGAAATTAGTCAAAAACTGGAGTGAAATTAAAGTGTGATGCTTCCAGTCCAAAGGATGATAATCACATGAATGGGCATAAATTTATGAACATTTAAAGAAGAGGGATCAACAGAAGTCTTGTTTGTGGAACAGCAGTGAGTGTAATAGTCACAAAGGAGCACAGAATACATTCTGAGCCATTAAAAGCACCTTTTATATTCATTGTTGGTATTGTTATTAAGTCCATCAACAAACAATATGGAATTATAATGCTGGTAAAGCAAAGGACTAAAAGAAAAACTACTAATCTCTACAGAAACATATAAATCTGCAGAAAACACCACATTCTCTTGTAATGGGAAACATGGAGGTATTGATTTTATCATCTAGACCTGTTTGATTGCACCTCCAAGCTACTGAGCAATTTATTCCATAAATCCCACAAATATCCCACAGTTTAAGCAGAATAAGCCCAAAAGCTTCAGCCTCAGTAAATCTTTACTTCCAGTTATTACAGCTGCAACAATACATGTATGTAAATCCAGCTGCTACAGTTCGGACGGCCCTCATAATTACATGGCAGGGGATGAGGACATATCATTTATCATGATACAAATTTATTATAATGATAATTTCCAATTGATAATGTCTGAAAACTCCCAAAACTGACAGAAGTCAGGATTGTTAGTTTTATTATTTTCTCCATCTTTGGCTCCATGATAGCAGCAGTAAATATCAATAAATTTGAAACTATGATTAAATGTAGTCACTGTTTGCAGCTTAGTGATAAAAATCAAACTTCTTTATGTAACTGGTATCCTGAAGATGCCTGTTACAAAATGGGTATGATTTTTTTAAGAGAGGTATTTGAGCAAAGTAAGACTTTGTTATTGTCACTTTCATTATTTAGTCCATAACGCCCTCCCCTAGGGGGCAGCTTGTAAAAAAAGACAACACCATATGTGTTTTTATTGCTTTTTGATAAGTGCTACAACAGAAAATGTGTTAATGATGCTTAAGCAGTCCACACCAAACCAATGCAAGGTGGTGAAATACTAGAGAAAACTTTCTCTCCAAAATTCAACTAATACCACACCCCCCTGTAGAGCAGCATTTGATTATCCTCATTGTCCTGCTTAAGCAGAATATTTCGGTTTTGAAGGGCTCTCGTCCTGTCTGATTGTCAAAAAAAAATAATAAAGATATAATAACGCTAAAGGAAATTAGCCAAACAAAAGTATATATACTGAGAATTAAAGAGTTCATGGTATCCTGGGTTAGGAACTTGCCTTTAGTGGATCAAGATTATTAAGGAGAAAAAATCAATGCTAACAGCTGCAGTTCTCCACAAGAAGCTCTTGAGCTGCATGAACGGCCTCTTTGCATCCTGTTTCAAGACAAATCACTAACACTGTTTACATGGCAACCAACCCTAGCAAGACATCTTCACTTCTGTTGAAAAGAGGACACCACGTGTGTTTTTATAGCTTTTTGTTAAGTGCCATAACAGAAAATATGTCAAAGAGGCTAAAGCAGTCCACACCAAACTAATGCAAGGTGGTGAAGTACTATGACTACTTTGACTGCAGATGTCTGTAAAACTCTGGCAAACAAGAAAAAGATCCGAAGTCAAAAGCAGAGAAAACTCCAAACTTGATGAATTGTTAAGAAAAAGTCTCCAGAGCAGAATTTGATGGTTTTGGTTCAGCCACATGGAGATCACAGGACAAGAACTGGTGAGACTGGGAGAAACTGACTTTTCAGTCTGAGACGCATCTTTTATCTAATAGTTGGGTAAACAGCTTGTCTCTCATATTTCAAAGCCTTCTTGGATTATTGAATTTGCTGTTATTCTTCTCTTCATGAAATAGAGTTGGCCCAGGAAGAGGCCTCCCCAAAAAAAACTACTGTTCAAACCTGCAGCGTCTGCCCTTTTCACCGTTCTGGTTCTGTTTTTAATAGGCTAGAAATATGGTGTAGCTTTTCAGCCTGGATTCTGACTAGGCCATTCGAACACATGAATATGCTTTAATCTGAACCATCCAGTGTATCTCTGGTTGTATGATGAGGGTCATTGCCCCTTACAGGTTTTCTACTTGGATTGGGCTGTGTTTAGCTCCATTCATCTTCCAGCAGTCACAGTGCGGATGGTGGGTGGTGTGTTTTCTAGAACTGCATTCTGTATGTAGGTCCAAAAGTTTAATATAAGAGCAGCTTCTTCCTCATGGTTGCCGTGTCTCCTACATGGCTTTTGGTAAACTACAAACAGAACTTCTGATGGCTTTCTTCTTGCCACTCCTCCATAAAGGCCAGATTTGTAGAGTTTATGACTAATAGTTGCCATGTCAAAACATTCTTCCACCTTAGTTCTGAATCTCTGCAGCTCCTCCAGAGTTACCACGGGCCCATTGGCTGCATCCTTGTCAGTTTAGGTGTCTGATCAATGATTGAACATCGTATTTATCTACAGTTGTATTTGTACTGCTATGAAATTACAAAAGATTGGACTCTGTTACTTTATCAAGGGATGTCTTAAGGGTGTTGGTTGCAGTGGATTTTATTTAGAGGTATTAGATTTTCATTAGGGGTGCACCAATATTGGCCCTGATTATCTTAACTTTGGGAGACTGGTGATCGGCTGATGCTTACATGTGAAACTAATCTTATCTCCCTCTGCAAAGGTCTAAAGATCAGCCACTGCACTGCAAAAATACAAACTCTTACCAAGTATTTTTGTCCAGTTTCTAGTACAAATATCTTAGTACACTTGAAATAAGACAAAAATAACTTAAAAGTTCCTTTTCAGCAGGATAAATAAGCTAGTTTTAAGTCAATAATTCCTGAATATAGATTTTAAAAAAGTACTAGTTCCACTGGCAGATTTTTACACTTATAACATGCCGTTTTTCTTGTTTAAAGACATTTTTCCTGTTTTAAGTAAAAAAATCTGCCAGTGGAACTAGTACTTTTTAAATCTATATTTAAGAATTATTGACTTAAAACTAGCTTATTTATCCTGCTGAAAAGTAACTTCTATGTTATTTTTGTCTTATTTCAAGTGTGCTACGATATTTGTACTAGAAACAAGACAAATGGTAAGACTGTGTTTTTGCCATGAGAGAGGGCCGACTACGCGGTTAACAAGAGTCAACCCAGTGTTGCCAATTTGGCGACTTTGCTGCTACATTTAGCAACTTTTCAGACAAAGAAATTGGTATAGGCCAAAGTTGGAATCAGCAGGTCAGGCCTTTTAAAGATCGCTGATTGGCCAGAAAACTGCAATCAGTGCACCACGAATTTTTATTTGGAAAAAAAGGCTTGAAATGCATCCACTACCTCCCTTCCACTTTACAATCATGCAGTACTTTGTGTTGGTTTTGCACATATAATCCCAGTCCACTTTGTGGTCCAAATGGGACAAAATGTGAACAAATGGTATAAACAGTTTTGCAGTGGGCACAGTTGGTAGCTTTGCTGCCTTGCAGCCTTGGTCCGAATCCCAACCTGGCGTCTTTCTGCATGGAGTTTGCATGTTCTCCCCATGTATGCATGGGTTCTCTCCAGGTACTCCAGATTCCTTCCACATTCCAAAAACATTTGGTCTCTTTAAATTGCCCTTAGGTATGAGTGTGTGCATGGTTTCTTGTCCTGTGTGTCTCTGTGTCGTCCTGTGATGGAGACTGAAGGACCTCTCGCCCAGTGACTGCTGGAGATGGGGCGCCAGCCCCCTTGCAACCCTGCACAGATAAGTAGGTACAGATAATGGATGGACAGATAGTTTTGCAACAGGCTGTAGCTACCGTCGCCTGGCCTCTTCTTCTTTTCTCGTGTGTAATCAGGACGTTGTCTTATCAGGCGGCACGGCTGTCCAAGGAAGTCTGAAAGCCACGATGCAGCCTCGTCTCCGCAGTCCATCGTCTCCACCCTGGGAGATAGAAGAGGATTTTTTTAAGGAGGCCCAGGAGGGATTTCTTCTGTGTTTCATGCTTCATGCTATTTGCTGCAACGTCTAATCCAAGAATCAGTGAATAAATAGCGTTTTTTTCCTTCTTTTTTTGTACGGTGGTGTGTCATGTGGGGATATGTCAGAGGAGATTAATATCTCTTTCTCGTTGTTTGTTTGGCTATAAAAAGTAGTGGACAACAAGACTTTTCTAAGAAGCAGAGAGAAGGAGGATCAGGAAAAACAAGGCAGCGAGCAGAACACAGCTGAGGGAGCAAAGCACTGACAGAAGAGAAAAATGTGAGACAAAGGAAATGTTCGATGTACTTTCTGCCCCCAGTGCTGTCAGAAGATTTTACGTCGCCAACTCACCTGTCACCGCAAACTTTACTGTGACACACACGAGAGTTTGTGTGCAGCTGAACGTCATCTTCCAGGGGGACCGACATGGTATCCATCCCTGCAGGGCAAGGAGGGAGAAGGGGGGAAATCCTCTTACAAATTCATGGAAGGAAATTCGTCTGATTGAGGCTTTTCTTGTTAAGCAGTGAATTTCTTCTCAGTGAGACATGCAGAGACTCTCTGACCCGATGCCTGCAGGAACAACTTGTTTGAGGCAAGGTGGACTTGTGGGCGAACGAGGCATAAACGCGTCTCTCTCTTCTGACTCAGACACACGCCGTTCTGATTTACCACCATCCAGCCTCTGTCATACAGTAAACCCAGCGGCCCCACCGGCCAGTCGTGCACCTGCATAAAGAACAGCACAGAGTCCAGTCACAGCTGGAGAAACACTCAAAGAAAGGAAGTGATGCACGGAGTTTTGAGCTCGAACCTCATAAGCAGCGCAGGATTTGATGGGGTATATATAGATGTTGGTCAGGGTGGAAGCCTCCCCGGGGCTTTTTGAGTCTCCATGTCCAGATCCTTTCTGAGACGCTTCTCCAGAGTTCCTCTCAGCACCTTTGTGGTTGTCTCCATTAGAAATTTCAACTGAAGGGTGTTCACTGGATCCCTCTGATGATGCCCTGGCGGTTTTCAGCTTCTGCAGCCTGACTTGGTCTACCGTGACGGGTTTCTCCACGAAGCACTCGGCAATAAACTTCAGGAACTTTTGACAGTCCTCGAACGTCGACATGTAGCCGAAGGACACGCGAACCGATCCGGTCGGCCGGCCATCCACCAAGTCGATGCTGTCCCCGCAGACATGACCTGCCTTGTAGAGCAAAAAGAAACTTCATTTCAGGAAACATACACTTTTTGTCATTTATATGCAACTCCTTGCAACCAGATTTCTACCTTCAAACCTTTTCATGTTTTGTCACGTTAAAACCTAAAACTTGAATGTGTTTTATTTGGATTTTATGCGATTAACCAACACAAAGTGGTGCACAGTCGTGAAGTGGAATTAAAATGATACATGGTTATCAACACAGAAGGTGTAACAGAGGCTGAAATTCCTACTCCTACTGCGACGAACAGTCAGGTCTGAAGAGGATAATCAGGGCTGACCTTCTCTCCATGCAGGAAAGAGGCAGCTCTGCAGACCCCACACATGCTGGACACAAACTGTTTAAACTTTTACCTTCACGTCGGCGCTACAGAACCAGTTTCTCTCTCTGATGAAAACAACAAACACCTTGCAGCCAGAGTAGTCAGCTACTCTGCTATAAATAAGGTATTTGCACTATATGAACAAAAAATATTGGTTGTACATAATAATATATGTACTTCAATGTTTTTTAAACTCCTCTAAAGTTTATATATTTATATATAACGTCTGTATCTGTGAGCATGTGAAACTGAAGTCAGATTACTTGTTTGTTACATAAAGTTGACCACTAAAGATGTTTCTGATTCAGTTTTTTGGGGAAACTGGGTTATGCTTATTTATCAGTCCGCCTTTATTTGGGTATCCCTGATTAAATCCAGTGTTGCAGGAATTCACAGCTCAAGTTAGGCATGTAACAGCTTAAAAACATTTTACTGGGGTAGAAATTTACCCGAGAAAAAGACTAACTTGGAGGTAGCCATTCCTCATTTGATGGAGTGTTGTTCAGAAAGAATGTCAAACATTTTGAATAGGTTGAATTTTTCAGCTTTATACTATGGTCAGATCAGGTTAAAGTAGTTCACAGCCTGTCTTTTATTTCAAAGTGATATTTTATGGCTTTAACCAGATTATTTTCTGAGGCAAAAATAGAAACAAGCTCAGTCCCAGTGGATTGCTAACAGAGTTTAAGTTAAGTTTCTCTTCCTTTGAGAGACTTCTCTAAGGCTTGACTTGAACCCCCCCCATACTGCCTCAGTCCTTTCAGACAGAGACAGCAAACAGGCGTCAAAGTCTTTGCTAACTGCAAACACCAGGTGGAACTGTGCGTCTGCTGAGCTCATCATAGGAACTACTTCTCAGTGCAACACTCCTATGAACGACTGTAAACGGCTTAATGGAGGAAAACTGTTGCGATGACATGCTGAAGGTGGAGTATCAGAAAGAGCAGAAGCTTCTTAAAGAGACAGAGGTCCAATTTCAAGGCCTTAAATTGCGATGTCAAACTTCTTTTAAGTCATGTTTGACATATACATCATCTTTATAACTAATGAAACATAGTTACTTGACTGTGCTATAAAATGACATTATGTGCCTGGAAAACACATAACACTGCACCTTTAATCAATTTTGGGTTAGGTTTTATTTCCTTTGGGACACATCTCTCAGGCTTTAATTATGAAATATCTTTAAGGATTATAAACTACACCCGACAATGAAATGATTTTAATTCTGCTTTGCAGAGATAATACTTCTGAAGTAATCAACACTGAATTTCTAATCTAGACCGGGCTTTATCTCCTCTCGCTTCAAAAGAGAAAAAACCAGGATGTCGGTGTTGCTTTTTTACACCTTTCCATGAACTTTGTAGAGATTTATATGAAGTGTCGATCAGTATCTCGCAGAGTTAATAGCTCCGGCTGGCACTGTGTTGGAGCCCCGCAGTGGAAACGCACACAGGAAATATCCAGGGTTAGTTCAAGGGGACAAACATTCTGGTTCTACCTTAAAACAAGCCTACTCAGGTGTTAGAATGGTCCAGTCAAAGTTCAGACCTAAATGTGAATAGGAATCTCAGGAAAAACTTGAGTCATTTGATTTTGATTGGGGAAAAATGAAAACCATGTACAATTTTTCTTTCACTTCATAATTCTGTTACTTTGTGTTGTTCCATCACATAAAATCCCAATAAAATGCTAGAATATAAAAAAATGAAGGCGTGTGAAAACTTTTGTGACTCTCTGTAGATGCTGTGTGTCTCCTACCTGCAGGTTTCTTTTCATCTGCTGGTCGGTGATCCCGAGGAAGGCCTGACAGGCCCCTGTGTTGCAGAAGCAGCCTGTTCGCACATGAATGTTGTACAAACTGGCCATTCTGTCCACCTAGGAGCAGCAGAGAGAGAGGGGACTGCTGGAGTGTTTCCCAGAGCTTCCTATGCATAAACATGCGTTAATTAAGCAATTAAAATATAAAATGAATCCCTTCAATCACATATACCTGCGAGTACCCAATTATCTGTCCACTAGAATCCAGAAGGTTAAAGTTCAGGATTGCTCCCTGAGTGACTGGACTCTCAAACTGGCCCTCGGTGTATAACCGAGCCACTGGTCTACCGTTGCCATGGCAAAGACTCGAGAGCAGCATGTAAGTGTAGCGTGCCAAGCTAAAAGTGTGCTGCTGGATGTTGTGCATGCTCCCTGCAGGCGAAAACAGATGCGGTTTTCAGGTTCCCATCAGGAATAAACTGTATGCATTATGACTCTGATATGAAGGGAAAAAAAAGAATCTAACCTGTTATCCTGTAAAGAGATTCAAACGCATGGTTTAAAGCGATGATGTCCAGGAAGGAGACCGTGCCGTCTTCAAATCTTTATCAGAGAAACAAAGCAGTTCAGAATAAAAACGCAGGATCCAGGGGGTTTTACTGGCTGCAACATTTTACCTGTCAGAAATGTTTTCTGCCTGCACATAATAATCTTCTCCAGAAAGGTAAGCTGCTGCCGTGCCTCCTCCAAAATAAGACTTTTTTAGTATGCCTGCTGCGTCGTTATGGACAAGAAGAGCTCCTAGACCTGTTGGGAAGCCGAATATCTTGTAGAAGGAAATGGGAATGAAATCAGCAGGGCAGTCCTGCAGGCTTAGAGGGGAACAACTGACGTGCGAGGCTGCATCGAGCAGCACAAACCAGCGGCCTCGGAGGTCGCATGCTGGGTAAAGGCGTCTCGCCTGGATGCCTCTCACATGGCTAAGAGGGTACTTCCTCCCTGAGAAGTTGCTCTGTGCTGGGTAGCAGAAAAGGTGCGGTGTTTGGCAGAAAACATCTTCTCCCTGAACTCTGTCCTTTGCCTTGCTTGTCAGCTCCTGTGGGGAGACGGGAAGGGCAACCACCCCCAGGGCTGAAGTCAGTCCTCTAATGCCAACAACAGACGTGTGGCTGTCAGTAAGATAGCAGAAGAAACTGCCAGCTCCCCTCTTACTGTCCGAGCTCCAGGGAAAGCTCTCAGCCACTAACTTGAGAGCAGCTGTGCAACCAGAAGTGAAGATCACCGAGTATTCTTTGGAGGTGGTGTTAAAATGCTGCAACACTCTGCAAGAAAACAGTCAGCTTTAGTCGTTTAGACCACAATATCTCAGCCACCCTGAGGCGCACTGTGAAGCTCTACCTGTCTCTGACCCGCTCCACGGTGTCGTGTGTCAAGCTGCTGCTGGGATGGTGGCTGTGGGGGTTTCCTGAAGAGAGGAAAACACTTCAACTCCAAAAACTTTTCAAGAATTAGATGCAGGCTGCAGGAAAATGATGGTTTTCAGGAGGGTTGAAATGATTAATCAGATTAATTGTGATGAATCGATTATTGAAATAATCTTCAACTTATTTAGTAATCGATTAATCGTTAACTGAAGTAAACAGACTCAAAACAGGCCATTTTCTGAAAGAACAACATATTCAAAACAGTAACTGAGCCAAAACTGTACAAAAAATACATACATTTTCCATTTAAGTTAAAAAAATCTTTGTCTTTAAATCTTTTCTATCCCAAACTCCTGAAGTTACAGTTGTAGCCTCACCCAGTTCAAATAGTTAAACAAAAATCTGCTATTAAGCACCTTCTGCGATGCAGCTGTGGAGCCCTGAAGATGTGTTACAAGCGTGATAATGTTTAATTATTAGGTATATTGATTTTATCTGCACACACAAATGCACGCCACACTTTTCAGATTTCGTGAACCATGTATACTGTTCCTTCCACTTTGCAATTTTGCAGAACAGCCACAATAAATCTCAATAAAGTTCAGTCTGAAAAAAAATTCTAAGGGTGTGAATACTTTAGGGAATTCCGATTTTAATCTCAAAATTCTGAAATTTGAAGAATTCTGGGATTAAAATAATGATTGAGACTTTTCCCCCTGACTTCTTTTTAGTCTATATCAGTGGTTGGGTTCGGGACCTGGGTTGGGGCCGGACGTGGAGCGTGATGGACCTTCAGGTCATATTCAGGCATATTCAGTGGGCCTTTCCCCGCCCTCATGGTGGCGCTATTAACTAAAGACTTATATTACGTCACCGAAGAGAAATTAACACAGAAATGAAACTTTCTGTCTTTTCTCACCGTACAGATTCGTGGAAATGTCCCGGAAATAGTCCCTGAGCAGAGACTCCGGGTACAGCGTGGCCGCAGAGTGATCCAGATATGTAACTCCTGTTTATTACAGAGAAAACAGGCCTGTTACAGTCGGAACCAGCGGCCGCAGTCCTCTGATCACCATCTCTCTACCTTTGGACCTTCGGAACTCCTGCTCCACAGCGTCCCGGAAGTCCCCCCCGTAGCCGTATTGATCGCAGCATTGCTGGAAAGACTCAAAGGCGCAGAGATCGTGGAAATCCATCGGTGCGGAGCTCATGGGGTCCGGCTGCTGGACGCACTTCGACACGCTCCCGCTGTCATTTCCAGCTCCAAAGTCCAGAGATAAACAGCGACTGCGGGGTTAAAGTCGCTCCTTGTGTTGCTGCCGTCCGGAACCAGAGCCTGCGGGCTGGCGGGACGCACAGATGACTGTCACACGCAGACAAGTGGGGAACCTCCGCTCTCAGAGCCGCTTTACTTCACTCAGTCCAAGGATAGATGAGAAAAAGTTACAATCTGAGGCCATTTTCAGATACCCCCGTTTAATCACTGCTTAAAGTAGGAGTCAGAGGCGGTTCTGGTAGAAATGAGGCCATGGGCGACCCCTGGTTTTTCTGCCCCAGCCCTAGAGGTGGGCAGACTGCAGGCTCAAATAGAAATAAAAAGCACCCAAACAATGACTGAAGTAAAAATGAAAATGATTTAATTCGTAAAAGTGATGTCATCAGACAGAAAAAAGTTTTGATATTTTCAAGAACATTATCAAAAATGGGTCCAAAATAATAATTGAAAAAAAAAAATAAATTGCAAAATAATACATTCGCTCAGAAGTAAGTATGGAAACCTTTTATACGACACCTTTGACAAGTCAAAAATCACAAAACGCTTTACTATAAAAACAAGCATTAAAAAAACCATTACTGGATCCCACTTTTTTATGATTGGTTTTTGAAACCAATATCTGTGGTCACTGATTTATATGAGGCTTGTCTGTTAGATTAAAAGCAGCTTTTAAGAATAACAGCCGTTAAGCAGGTTTTAAACATATATTTCTTTAAGCCCAAAATTCAACTCTTTTATTATTGGTCTGATGTAATATTCTGATCTTGAATGACTAATTTAATTTCAACTTACAGCTAATTCTTTTCATTCGCTGTAAGTGGAAAATCATCATAATTTACAGAAACATTAATCTTTATGCAGTTGTTCAGTGTTTGATTTTTCTGTGGAATGTGACTGAATTATTTGCAGAAAATCTGCCTATTTTCCATAGAGCATATCTAAAATATTCAAAAGAAAATGCCACTTGGAAAGCTGAAATAGAGGCACAGCGCGACTTGACACGTATTGGCTGGTGTTTGCAAAGCAGCCAATCCAGGACTGCCATTTATTTTCCTTGATGCTGATTGGCTGAACCCCAAAGGGCAGAGATAAGGAAGACTGTAAATGTTAACTTCTGCATATTAAGGTATTTTTGATGTTTGAACTAATAAAATAGGCAGGAACCTTTCAATAATGTCATTTTTTAAAATCTATCTATCTATCTATCTATCTATCTATCTATCTATCTATCTATCTATCTATCTATCTATCTATCTATCTATCTATCTATCTATCTATCTATCTATATCTGTTTTCTTATTCTTGACAACTATTATTTTAAAGTGCTGCTACTATTCATTGAGAATATTTTCTAGCTACTCTCATCTCCTCTAGTTTTTTTTTTTTTTTTTTACTGAATGGAGAATTCAGTTTATCTCCGTTTATTTAAATAGCGCCAATTCACAACACATCATCTCAAGGTACTTAAAAAAAGCCATTTCAGTTCAGTCCCACAGCCATTTCAATTGATCCCAGTTATCAAACTGTGCATTAAGTTCAGTTAATTATTCAAATTAGTTGAAAACGTTTCTGTCTTAGGAAACCCAGCAGATTACAGCGACAGTGGAGAGGAAAAACTCCCCTTTAACAGGAAGAAACCTCCAGCAGAACCAGAACATGGCTCGGTAGGAGTGGCCATCTGCCACGACCGACCGGGGGTTTGACCAGACAAAGCGGATACAAGAAAAAGAAACAGAAGAACTGATGTAGGAGTACTTTCTATGTAAATGAAAAGTAAAAAGTTAACAGAAAGAGAGGGAGAACGATGAGTTGATGGCAGCATTATCTCAGCTGATGCCCCGCCTCCAGGAAGGCATCACAACCAACCAGACCAGGTGCAGCTTCTATGGAGAGACAAAAAACTGAGAGAAAACATAAAGTTAACAGTTGAAATAACAGCAAATAATGCAAATTGGAGAGTAGTAGGAGAAAGTGGCAGTCAGGAAAAATGGTAAGATTGTTCTCCAGCAGCCTAAAGCTGGAGCAGCATAACTGCAGAGGAGGATAACCTAAGTCCTTAGAATGAGGCATGAGAGAGGCAGAGCCAGGACAACAAGGAACAAGGATGAGTTCACCAAAAATGCACCAGAAACACATTTACGGTTTCTGTTAAAGTGAGACTTCTTGTTTATAGACGGTCCTCATCGTTCTGATGCTGCTGAGCCTGCTGCGCCACAAGGAGCTACAGTAATGCAGTAAACAGTTGATGTTATGACTGGGAATACTTTGCACTGTTCTCACAGATCTAAATCTCCTACTGCACCTATTGATTTGTGAAAAACAAAAGATTTGGAAATGTATGCTTCCTTCGACTAAATTACTTGTTTTATATTTTTCTCACTCTAATTCCATAATTTTAACTCAGTTCTGCAGCAACTTTTTTTCCTAAAAATTTTTTTACTCTTGCATGAGTAATGTTTTCGGTTGAATTGATGTCATAGTTCATAAAATCTGTAATTTCATTCTATCTGTTATTATTAGTACTTTTGCACAATGAATCAGCATCAACCACTTCTGATTCACAGAGTACGATGACTCCTTGTCAGAGTTTGTTTCTGTGTCTGTATCCGTCTGCTCATCTCTGCTCCCCTGCATCTTCCTCCTCCTCCTCACATCATCTTGTAATGCATAGACAAGGATCACAGAGATGAGTCATCTTCATCTCTCTCATCATCTGACAGGTCCAAGTATGAATCTCCCCCCGGCTGTCTGCCACAGAACCCTTTCTGTTTCCGTTCCATCTCCTGCAACAACGTAGTGTCACTGAGAACAACAAGGCTGTCTCCGATTTTACTATCGCTGACATATTCAAAAGGGTTGTGTTCCCAAAATCCAGATTATTCATCTGGAAATATGTTTATCTTTTTTCTACTTCAGTACACTCAACTCTTGCGTTTCCTCTCCTGTTTCCATGCAGTGTAATATGCTCTCTTAGAAAAGAATAGTTCCTCAGCATCCCTGGCTATCAGCTGCGATTACTAGAAGGACGCCCAGTACAAAATGAGCCGATGGAGCACATCAAATGTCGACCGGACGGTTCAGAAGTTAGTCTGCAGGAGAGTTTATTCAAATCAGACTTCTGCTTTTCTGCACCACATGATTAGGAAAGACAAACATGTTGACACTTTTATATTTAATCTCAGTTATCCTTTGACACATTTTTACTGCATGTAAATCAGTCATTTCAGCTCCACAAAAGCTTCCAAACAAGTTTAGAATCTGAGTGTGAAATCCAGTAAGAAGACTGGTGAAGAACGCTGCAAACTAAATCCATTTTTCAGCCAGACTTTAGGAATATTGTGAATAAATGACCAAAATAATGCCAGAAGCACAAAAAATCAGAGCCATGACAGCTTGAATTTTAGCACAGGACACAGATCTAAAACTGAAATATTTACTTAATGAAAATGAGGGCACTGTTAAGTATAAATACATAAAAAGATTTCAAATTATTTAAAATTTTTATTTATAATTTAAAGGATTTTCTAAGTCTCCTTTGTATAAATGCAAAGAATAGTTTGTTTGATTGGTGTGTTACCATAGCAACAATCTGATGCTACGAGTTTAATGTTTGAGCTCAGTTTGTTCACAAATACATCTCAGCGATTGATCAATTATCCCTGATTGCTTTAAAGGTTTAAACTCCGCCCCCTCCTCCTGATTCTACCAATTCTGCATTAGAAGGCTGTTAGTGGCGGAGACGATCTGAACAGGAAGACGGGCCCCAGTCCGAGCTCTGCTTTAGGCCCCATACAAGCCATAGAAAACTTGTTTGGGATGTGCCTAAAAAGATTTCTCATGCAGATCCCTAAGCCAGGCCGCCCTGGGTGGTGAGCCACATCATTTGTAATAAAAACTGTTCATAATTGTAAAAATGTGGTGTTTTTCCTTCTGGAGACTGGAATATGAAATATTACCAGCTTAAAGGGATATACCATAGAAAAGAAAGCGCAACCTCCCTTATCTGAGATGACGTGTTGTGAATTGGCCCTACTTTGTACACATAAAATCTCAAGAGGATACGTTTGTGGGTGTAACTTGACAATGTATGGAAATGTTCACAGGGTATGAATACTTTTACAAGACGCTTACTTAGCTTTATTGAACTACTAGAAAAAATTGTTTGACGTAGATTACTAGCAGACTGTTAAAGCTGCAGTCTGTAGCTTTTACAAAAATATGTTTTTTGCATATTTGTTAAAACTGTCTCCATGTTGGAACAGTTTCGTCTGAGACAGAAAATCTGTGAAAAGATGGAGCTCCTCCACCTCCTCCCTGAGCTGCTATTGCCATCTAAAGAAATGCTCCGCTCCCGACCTGAAACAACCAATCAGAGCCAGGAGGAGGGGCTTAGCGCTGCCAATCACCCTCGTGTTCGCGCTGCTAAATGTGCTAATGGTTGAAAAACAACTCACCGTTCCAGGAAAACTGTTTATCCGCCGTCATCGGTGGCCATGCTAACTAGCCTTAGCATTAGCAGCAGGCTATGTTGTGGTGAACCAGCTGTAGCGTAGCAGAGAGCAGGGGGAGTGTGTGAGCGGCGCGTACATGAGGGTGATTGACAGCGCTAAGTCCCTCCTCCTGGCTCTGATTGGTTGTTTCTAACTGACTGGTGTATTTCTGCAGTTAGTGCTGGGAGCACTGGGAGAAGGCAGAGGAGCTTGATTTTTTTCACACATTATCTGTCTTATATTATATTATATTGTCACAACTTAATGATAATTTTAACAAATATATAAAAAACATATTTTTCATAAAAGATACATACTGCAGCTTTAAGTTAAAAAAGTACCAGTGGGATTCACAGATATGCTGCTTTGAGCCACAGTCTTCCAGAGTTGTTCTTATAAATGTCTAACCTGAGCTTATTAAGAGCAGAAATACCCCTAATTTAAACCGTTCTGTTCTCCTGTGATCATCTCTTCCTTTCTGTGACTGAATATCACTATAAGGTGGAAGAAGGATGCTAGTTTTAACGCATATATAGTGCATTCCTAGATATGTGCTAGACTAGCCATGAGGCCATTATTGTCTTGGTGCGACGCTCTGAATGATAATTAAATATGCCACTTCTGCCTCACTGATTCATTTCCTTCACAGTTTCAGAGCCCAGATGAATACATTTTTCAGTGCAGAATGGTTTTATTGTATCCAGTTTGGCCTCATTACGAAGCCACAAGGGCTTGTTGTGGGGGGAGGGCAGAGGCCGTGTGGAGGGGGGGGTGCACCCCATGAAGACATTGTGCTTAACACCACTAAATACTTCAGACGCCACATTGTTCTCTGCAGATCTCCTTCAGTTAGGTTATTTTTTGAGCAGACAGGAAGCTTTCTGAGAATCTAATGAAAGATGCAGCAGTCATGCAGAGCTGTTGGTCAGAACGACTCATTGATTAATAAGGCATCTCTTCACTGTCTCTCTGAAAATCCTTGATTTTTCTCTGTGCTGCTGGAACCGTAGGTCGCTGTATCTCTGCTGGACGACGTCCAGGCAGCGAGCCTCCTCGCCCTGCCCTGCCGCCAGGCCTCCTCAGCTCGTGGATCTTCGGTCAGAGGAACGCCTCTTTGGTGGCTGTGACAGGGGGAATTAGGCGAGAGATGCGGGCCCGCTTGCCCTGCGTAAGGGCTTATCTTGGTCTAAGCTGAGGGACTAATAGCAAAGCCTGCCTTCGCTCCAGCCGTTCTGAGGGCACAGGGAGCCATCTGTCCACTCTGTGGATCACTGAAAAACAAAGGGAGCAAACACCCAACACGGACGTCAAACTAAAAAGGCCATTCATCCCAAAGATACCAGAACCAAAGAAGAGGAGTAGGAATTTCTCTCACCCAAGGTCAGTTTGGTCAATAATGGGCCTTCATGAGTGCAGGTTGTTCAAATAGCTGTTAGTAGTAATGCTGAAGTTTAGTCAGAGAGAAACTTTGAGGTATTGCTTCTGCACATCTAACGGACGCCAGACAATGCAAGGCTTTGTTTTAACGCACTACCCCTGACTCCTATTAGGCTGGGATATTTTGAGCTTTGGCTTGTTTTTCACTCCTCTCCTGGGTTTTTTCTTTTAAGCTCTTCCCTTCAGACGGCTCAGGAGTGTTTGAATTTACACCTACAGCCAACTTCTGATGTATTTCCGTTATTATAACCTTCATGCTGAGTTCTGTATCGCCTCATGATATGTGGAGGCTCACAAAAAGCTATAAATAGTCACCACTCCAGATAGTCACGCTGTAATCTCTCTCATGGGTTGTTTGAACATTTTTAATGTCGCATTTCATTAAATATAAAGTGTGCTTTTGTTGATTCGGTGACATCTTTAACACAAAGTGTAATGCAGTATGTAATAAAGCGTAACTCATTGCAACGGTATCACTTTGTTCAAAATTAGACAGTCTTTGCTTTAGCTTTAGATTTTGAATTCATAGTCTAACGAAATCCCTTCAGTAATCCACTTAGACATTGTTCCCCATTTCCCTCCAGGATTAAGGCCCTGTGTGTGTGTGTGTGTGAGTGTGTGAGTGTGTGTTTTAATTGTCTGAGGCATACTTCTGTCTGTCAGCGTTCACAGAGCAGCGTTTCCCCAAAGGTGATCTCTTTTTTAGCGTGTAAACTCTTCGGTTGCTGTTGTGCACCGCGGTTTTGTTCAGAAGTCTCGAGCGCTGACTTGCTGGGGTTGACAGAAATAGGTCAAAAGGGTCTTAGCATTAACTAAACAAATCTTGGGCCGGTTGGATTAGAGAGAGATGCTGCTGTTTGTTTGATGTAGTCATTGTACCGACACGCAGACAGGAGAATGCTGTGGGTGTTTGCAGAAAGATGTCTGTCTCTAATTTAAGGGGTTTCCGTGTTTGATCAGGTGGTTGAGATCCGTGCAGCTTCAACGGCTGAGACTGTTTTATTTCCCGATCTGGTTAATTCACTGAATTATTTGGGCCAGCTGATCCTGACAGAGTTCATGATGATTATCACTAACTGGATTGTGTCATCAGTGGTGTGACTCCACGTTAGTTTTTGGTGGTTTTCCATGTGTTGAAGACTGAAGTTTCTCTGAGGTGGGACCTATGAGAAGTTCAGATCCTTTGTTCAGCAGAAAATCGTCCTCTTGTTGTCTTTTCTCTCTATATAAACCACTTCCTTTAGGTTCAAATCTATAAATTATATGGCTGAGGCAAAGTAAACGCCACCTATTGAAGTACACACAGTTGAAACCAGAAGTTTACATACACCAAATAAAAAGATAGTTTTCTCTCTGTCTAAAGTTAAATCAGACCAAACTTTTTGTTTTAGATCAGTCAAAATGACCAAAAATGATTTCTGTTTATTAAATGCCACAATAATGAGAGAGAATATATGTCAGGGATTTATTTCTTGGTGTCTTCAACATTAGAAGTTTACATACATTTCCAGCATTGCCTTTGAACTGTGTGATTTGGGTCAAATCTTCTGGTTTCCTTCCTGAAGCTTCTCACAACAGCTCCCTGCAGTTCTGGCCCATTCCTCCTGACTGAACTGGTGGAACTGGGTCAGGTTTGTAGTCGGCCTCACTCACACGCCTTTTCAGATCTGCCCACAACTTCTCCATAGGACTGACATCGGGACTTTGTGACGGCCACGATAAATCATGGACTTTGTTCTCCTTCAGCCACTTTAGAACCCCTTCAGCTGCTGGCTGAGGGTTGTTGTCCATCTGGACCCGAGCTTTAACGTCCTGGCTGGAGGCTTTAGATGTTGCTGCAAGGTTCTTTCCTCATGATGCCATCTGGTTTGTGAAGTGCACCACTTCCTTCTGCAGCAAAGCAGCCCCACAGCATGATGCTACCACCACCATGCTTCACAGCTGGGATGGTTCAAGCGTCCCCGTTTCTCCTCCAAATGTAGCGACGGTCGTTATGGCCAAACAGTTCCACTGTAGCTTCATCGGACAACAGGACACGTCTCCAGAAACGAAGGTCTTTGCTCCTGTGTGGCTTTGGAAACTGCAGTCTGGCTTTTTATGTTTATTCTGGACTAATGTCTTCCTCTTTACTGAGTGGCCTTTCAGGACTCGTTTCACTGTGGAGCATGACTCTGTCTGACCAGCTTCAGCTGCATCTTCTCCAGGTCTTTGTGTTTTGTTCTGGGGTCGATCTGCGCATTTTGAACCAGAACCGTCTCCTTCCTGAGCCGTGTGATGGTTGGACGTTCCCATCATGTCTGTACTGGTGTCTAATTGTTTGAACAGACGAACGCGGCGCCTTCAAGCATCTGGAAATTGTTCCCCAGGATGAACCAGACTGGAGCAGCTCCATGAGCCTCTTCCTGATATCTGGGCTGATTTCTCTTAACTTTCTAATCGTGTCAAACATAAGAGCAGTGAGTTCCAGGTGTGGCCTTAAAATACATCCACAGGTGAGCCTCCAGTTAGCTCAGATGTGTCAGTTAACCTATCAGAGGTTTCCGAAGCCGTGACGTCATCATCTGCACTGTTCCTCATTACTTAAAGAGACAGTAATCATTCTGTATGTAAACATGTCATTTTGAAGACATTAATAAATAAATATTTGACATATCGCTCTCATTATTGTGGCATTTAGCAAATAGAAATAATTTTGGTGATTCTAGCTAATATAAAACAAAGAGAATTTGGTCCGATTTATTCACTTCAAATCCAGTGTTGATACATGTTTGGGGTCATTGTCTCATGGCAACAACTCAGCCCCACTGGATGTTGCTGCCACCACCATGCATGCATGTATATTGTTCTTGGGTTTAAAGGCCTGAGCTCGACGCCTCCATTACAACTTTTCTCCAAAAGCAGCAGCACATTTCAGTCAAGCCTGATGATGTTCATTTTGGATCAGGTTGACCCTCTCAGTCCATTTTGCTGAACATCTCGACCACTCATTTTCATTTGAGGGGGGCAGTTTGGGTCAGTCGGTTGACACTGGGACACATAAAGTTGTTGAAGACGTCAGGAAATGAAACTTGAGTTAGAATAGACAAAACAGGCCAACATTAAGCTTCTGGAGTGGCTTCCCTGAAACACCACATCAGGGGCTGCTTAAAATGTGCCCAATGATTTTGGTCAAATGTCCAGCTGGAATTACGCCAGATCCCTTCTGACAACTGCAAAGAGCTTCTGGTTGTGACGTTCAAGTTGCTAAGAGACATTAAACCAAATATTAGCTCAAATGCCTGGACTGTAAATATTGGAGCCTGTATGTGTTTCTTTGACCCGATGTAGATTAAAAAAAAAATCCACAATAACCTCAAACTTATGCTTCCAGTTTTTTGTTGTATGTACTTTAATTCCCTGCAAAAGACTGATTCAACTGAAGATTTAAAAGCTATATATTAATATGGGATTTATGTGCAGGATGGCAGAGCAACATCAAAACATGCTTTAACTGGATTACCAGCTGTGGAGCCTCTTACTCCAGTTCTGCTGGACACCTAAACCACACATCCCTTGTTTTTGCTTGGCAAGGACAAAGAAAGAAATCTGATTTCTGTTTCATTGGCACAGTTAGTAAAAAATTCTGTTTTGGGGATTATTTTACATTTTTGCCTCAAGCTGGAATATCAGAAGAAGGCTGTCAGAAGCAGGGTGGAAGACTTGGAGGGAAAAATGTCCAAGAAAGTGATTTTGAACAGATTCATATAAATATTCACCTTCATATCAAGAAGAAGAAAGGATCTAATCTATTTCTCAGCTGGAGGGAAAACCGTGTATGCCAGGTCAGGAGGAATTGTTGCCTTTAAGTGCAATCAGGATTGATGCAACCTCACAGGAAACACCGCACAGCAGCACAGCAGCTTTCCATCACCAGCCGACGTCTCAGGAACTCTGCATGATGGTTTTTAAGTGAATATTGACCAAAATCCAGACCATCTCTTGCTAAAATTGCTTCCCCCCTTGCTTAGATTAGTTTGCTTGGCAGTTATGGATCGTCATTGGTCAGAGTCTGAAGAATAACTTCTTAGAAGCCTGATGATCTTATAAACACTGTGACTCTGGTCCTTCATAGAGCTGCAGACGGTCCAACAAGCTGCCCGCCCATCCCGTACTGCATCATCAGTCTTTATTTGTTCTACAGATATAAAGAATTGGACACGCAGCGGCAACAGAGTGGACACTGTGTGGTATTTCAGAGGAAAGTCACACTCAAATCACTTGATCTTCAGGCTTCCACGGCACAAGTGGCCCCCTTTGTGTCTCATCTTATCCCAGGCAGTCACACAACTTTTATTTAGCTGGAACTAAAGACACGTGAAGATTGCCGCGTGTGATAGGCTTATCCCCACCCCCACTCACAGCTACACGATCAGAAGACAAACAGCAATGATCCATAACTCCTCAGACACCCTCAGACCCCTGACAGACTCTCCAAAGAGTCCTTTAAACAGGATGAAAGTAGCTGCTCAAACTTTGGGAAGTGCTTCGCTTACATCACTGAACAGACTTTTCCACATTTTGTCAGGTTACAACCATAAAAGTCGATGTATTTTATTTGTATTTTATTTGATAGACAAACACAAAGTACATAATGTGAAGAGGAAGAAAAATGAAAATAGTATGTTGTGCATTTGATTTGATGTCCTGAGTCGAGATTTTTGAAGGCTTGTCGCTACCAGCTTCGCACATCTAAACACTGTTTTATTTCCCACTTTTTATTTGCTAAACACCTCAAGCTCTGTTAGGTTTGATGGAGAACGTTTGTAAGCATCAATGGATTTAGATCTGGACTTTGACTGGGCCATTCTGTCTGGGCCATTCGTTGATCTAAACCATCCACAGTAGCTCTGGCTGGTTTAGGTGGCCGTGCTGCTGGAAGGTGAAGCTCCACCCCTGTCTCAGATCTTCCCCACCCTCTAACAGGTTCTCCTCCGGGATTGTCCTGGATTATCTCCATCCATCTTCCCATCTGCTCCGATCAGCTCCGATCAGTCAGCTTAGGGGGACAGCCCTGTTTTTTCAGAGTTTTTAAGGCGATCGATTGAACAGAGCTCTGAGATCTTTAAAGTTTGGATTTTTATAACTTAACTCTGCTTTAAACTTCTCCACAGCTTCCTCCCTGACCTGCTGTGCCCCTTGGTCTTCATGAAGCTGGTTGATCGCTAATGTTCACAGGTGTCAAACTCAAGGCCCGCGGGCCAAATCCGGCCCACCACAACTATTTGTGTGACCACAGAAATAGAACTCCAAGATAGCAGCTGTACGCTTCAATATTAATTTATCAGTCAAATCAAATCATTTTCTATTTGTATAGTGCCAAATGACATCAATGTGAAGAGATGTTAGCAATTACTTATTGAATGCAGAGAAAGCTATAATATTTTCACAGTTTCTGCCACAACCAGCCCTTTGAGGACATTCATGATCTTGATATGGTCCGACATGAAAATGAGTTTGACATCCTTGCTTTAAGGCCTTCACAGAACACCTGGATTCATACTGAATTTAAATCACACAGGAACACATTGGATTTATCTTCTGAAGACATTTGTTTGGACTAGATTTTATTTAAGGACATCAGAATAAAGAGCTGTGGATATAAATTTTCAGCATCTTTTTCAGATATGTATTTGAAAGTGTGTAGGAAGCAGTCCACTTCACAGTCATGCCCTACTTTGTGTTGGTCTGTCACATAAAACACGAGTAAAATACTCTGTGTGTGTTTAGGGTTGTAATGTGACAAAATGCGGTAAAGTTCATTGGGCTTGAATACTTTTACTAAGTGCCGTGGGTGTTATTTAATAATTTTTTTAACTCTAACATGTCCTGTCTGGCAGTGCGGCACTCAGAACAGTTGTCTGAGTGCCAAGATGAGATCCAACAGATTTAGTTTCACAAGTGGAGTGTTACAGCTTATGCTATGAAGCTCCACTTCAGATATATATATATATATATATATATATATATATATATATATATATATATATATATATATATATATATATATATATATATAAACTTTATTAGAGATCGCTTTGGGTTTATTTCAAATATAATGCACACAGAAACAGAAGAGACAAGAGAAAAGAAAGGGAGAAAGATGGGGAAGAGGTTTAATGGGAAAGAAGGAGATAAGAGTAGAGATGAGAAAGAAGCATAGAGAGAACACAAGACAACACCCTTGAAGTCTGCCTCTAGACCTGCAGAAAGAGAGCAAAAAAAGCTGAGAAACCATAGTGACAAACAACATTTGCATATTTAATAACTATAATGTCTAAGTACATGATACAAGTTAGTAGATGTATTTTGTGGCAACAGCAGCCCAACATAGTGTGTCTGCAAAACACCTGAATCCAGACTGTGGGTGGCTGTAGGTGTTGTTAAGATCCATCCATAGCGACACTGGGGAATTTTCATTTCTGCCACATAATAAAAGCTTTTACCTTTGCTGTGTCAGATTGCTCTTTTGCAGAAAAATTGTTGAGCACAGGACATGATTCAATTCATTTTCCCTTTGCTAATACCGATGTATGACATGGTCATTAACAAGAGTGCCTGAATCTTTCCTAAATGTAAATTCATAAAAATAGAGCACATAATAGACACATATATGACCATTTCACCTCAAACTAAAACTCAGTGATACCTGAAGAAAGAAAAAACTCAGATGAAACTGCACCTTGGAAAGATGTTCTCGGATGTGGCTGATTTCCTCCTCAATTTTACACATCATTTCCTGCACATCCTGAAGCATTAAACCACTTCTAACACACCGTTACCGTCTTCTTCCTTTCTGCAGAGTATTCACCTTAAAGATCTGAAATCACAGAGGATGTCCGACAAGGAAGAAATGACCTTGGACAGCGGTCTGAATGTTACGCTAACGCTGAGGCTGCTGATGCACGGAAAGGTAATCAGCAGATCTTCAAGGTGTTTTTCATCTGACTGGAACTATTTCTGAAGTGATTTCATCCTGAGTCCACATTGCCTCTTGTTGTTCACTTCTTCCTGTCTTTTCTCCTCTAGGAAGTGGGCAGCATCATTGGAAAGGTCCATTTCATTTACATTTATTTTGTTGTACTTAATGTCTACTTGCATTTGCCTCAAAAAACAATCAAGCCCATTTTTTATCTTCACGGTTTCAGAAAGGAGAAACGGTGAAGAAGATGAGGGAGGAGGTGAGTATTCTTTGAAATAAATCCAGGCCCATCAGTCAGAACAAAGCAGAGCTTGAAGAACTAACAGCCCGGTTTTGTAGAGCGGCGCTCGCATCAACATATCTGAGGGGTCGTCCCCTGAGAGAATCGTGACGATCACCGGAGCTACAGAGGGGATCTTCAGAGCTTTCTCCATGATTGCGCAGAAGTTTGAAGAGGTACAGAAAAACAGATCAGTGACCAAATCTCAGCTACTTTCGTCCTCAACAAGTTATCTGGTCAAAGGTTGATGAGTTCCAACCTCAGGTGCTCAAAAACACACCTTGGATTCAACTTTCTTAAACAAACACAAAAGATTTATTCAAGAAACTAAGTACACCCATTGATTCAAGAACTCAATGCAGTTGTTTTCCATAAATATGCCTTTGACTTCATACAGTAGTACTTGATTTCTTGCATAATCCAGTTTGGGCTAAATTTTAGTCATAAGATAAATGGTTTCACATTTGATTTTAAAATCCCTTCAGTAGACCCATTATTCACGGCTGACTCAGTGACTTGGTGGCTGCGAAGCAAGCCCCAATCATCACCCCTTACCCACCGTGCTCGACAGCTGGTTTAAAGTGTTTATGCCGATATGCTGTTGGGTTTCCTCCAACATGGGGCTGCGCATTGCAACCAAACATTTCCAAACAACATTGTTCAGGAAGTGTTGTCGTCTTGACAACCTGTCCAAACAAGCCACGGATTCTCAGGCTTTCTGTAATTTTTCTGCCATGAAATTTAATATTTAATGTCTCGTGTCTCGTCCTAGAACCCAATTCAAACAGTATGGTGGGGCAGGTTGCCCTACAGTGTCAGTGGTAGATTTGATATACAAAATGGGAGAAATAGTATGTTACCCAAACAGTCATATTCAATAAATCAGAATAGACATCCTGTTGAGTCTTTTTTGTCAGATTAAAAGTATCTTTTGAAAATAACAGCCTTTAAGCAGGTATTAAACATACTGTTCACTGTCATGTTTTCATTAGCTATAAGTGGGGAAAAAAATCATCATAATTAACAGAAATGATGTCTGCAAACATCCGTCTGTGTGTAAATAATCTATATAATGTGTTTAAGTTAGTGAGAAAGCGGCTGAAATAAATGGACTTCTCAACGTCATTGTAATTTATTGAATGGGTTTGTGTTGCATACTTGACTAAATTACATTAATGGGACAAAAGGCTTCAAGCAGCAAAAAACTAAATGGACAGTGGTAACCAAAGAAACAAAAACAGGAAAAATAACCAGAAAATAAAGAGATCAAAAGTTATACAAGTGATTAAAACTTCTGAAGATCAAACGATCACATCCTAACCTGTAGACCATCAGCCCCCATCTACCAGCAACACTGGTGTCGATTAAACAGGCGGATCGGCAGCGCCCAGTCAACCCACAGCACCAAACACACCAGGCTGCAACAAAGAGCAACCCACCCACAGTTTGTGTCCAGCATGTGTGGGGTCTGCAGAGATGTTAGATGCCCTGTTCCTGATCTTAGACCTGTCCAAGTCCTGGATGGAGGGAACATCAGCCTCGCTGCAGACCTGATTCCCTGCAGGTTGGTGCTGTCCTGTTTTGAAGATGAGCCAAAGCACACAGTGCTGGGCGAAGACAGGACAGAATAAATAATGGCCGTGCAGAAGATGAGCAGTGTAGATGCTCTTCTGATTGTTTGGAAAAGGCTGAATGATCCTTCCCAGATTGATGGGGAGCAACACCTGCCTCTCTGAGGGCATTGCTGATGTGTGTTCACACACACCTGCAAACTGCTAGGGGAGGTCACATTATCAGTAAATCAAGTGCTTCAAACACTTCCCCTTGTAAATCCCACAGAAGCCTTTAAACGTCGGCATCCTTTCCTTTAATACATTATTATTGTGTGCCATCTGTTGTGTAACTTTGTATGGTTGATGTTAAATAATTTTAGAACCTGGTAAAATCCTAGAAGTGAATAAGGGTGTACTTTCTTTTCTTTTTACCATGACTCTATATCAGTGTCCATCATTCTCTTTTACAAATACATTTCCAGAAGCTTTCCATTCCTACAGATTTGTGAAATAACTGAAAAGGACACGTCAAACAAAGCTGACAACAGAGGGAAAAACGGCGACATATTTTTGAATTCCCCCGCAGGATATCACCGCAGCGATGACAAACAGCAACGTGACAAGCAAGCCACCTGTGACACTCCGCCTGGTTTTCCCAGGAAGCCAGTGTGGCTCGCTTATCGGCAAAGGAGGCTCCAAGATCAAAGAGATCAGGGAGGTAAGGGGTCCTTTTTCTTGTTCTTTTCCAGCTGGAAGTTGTTTTTCTGCACCCACACAGGAGTAAAAAAAACTCCTCTCTGAGGCAGCCTGCGAATCAGAAACTCAAATCAAACATTTCTTGTTTTTCTCTGCTTTATAATGTGTGCATCTTTGGGTCACTGCTTATGAAAATCCCACCCATTATGCCTGTATGGATCAGCATAGTTTGAACTCCCCTTCCAAACGGACAATATTTGCGAGTGCCTCTTCAAATATTGGAGCATGCATTACCTTTTAGCCTGCAGCTGCTCCCTGCAGGTCATAGTGTGTTTGGGGTAATCTGGGGGTGCTTCAAGCTGCATTTCAGTGCCTTATTTTCAGGAATAAACAACCTTTGTCTCCTCTGTGTTTTCTGCTGATGTAAAAGACCACAGGCGCTCAGGTTCAGGTGGCAGGAGACATGCTGCCGGACTCTACAGAGAGGGCTGTCACAATCTCCGGCACTCCACAGGCCATCACTCAGTGTGTGAGGCACATCTGCTCCGTCATGCTGGAGGTGAGGGTGGCGTCTATTCAGGACGGGGTTTAAACCAAAGCAGTTCTGCAAGACTGGGAAGGATTTGGTTGCCAAGCTGTGTCGAATCTGGAAATATATAAGATGTTCAGCACAGTGCAAAAGTTTTAAACCACCACAATATCTTTGTAAGTCTTAGCTTGGCTGCTTACGGCAGGTAAACCGTGTGTGAAAGCTGTGTCTTTAAGAAATTGGTAAGAAAATCAGCAAAAACCCAACGGATGCTTCGTCCTTCAGGTTTATGATCTAATGTATGCCAAGGCTTCAACTAATAGCTCTAAGAATCACCTCAGTGGCTTGGAAAAGTATTCACATCATGTTTGACCAAGACAGAATCGGTCCAAAATCATTAAGTGGAAGGAAAAAGGTTTTCAGAACTGTTTGCAAATGAAAATCTAGACTTTGGGGCACATTTTGGTTCAGTCCCCTTTACTTTGTTTCCCCTAAATAAATCCCAGCCCAAAATGTCCACCTGTGAGTATTTCTATCTCAGTATAAATCCAGCTGTCTTCTGAAGGCCTCAGGGGCTTCGTTAGAGAACATTGGAGAGCAAACAGGATCATGAAGGCCAAGGAACACAGCGAGGAGGTCAGGGAAGAGGTTGTGGAGAGGCTTAAAGCAGGGTTACAGAGCTTTGGTCAATCCATCATCTAAAAATGCAGATTATGACGCAACTGCAAACCAACCATGGGCATGGGCCATGCTAACGTTGGGGTAGCTGCAGAGAGCAGCAGCTCAGGTTGGAGGCTACATTCACTACTAACTACTGTAACGACTGTCAGAGAACCTGACCTTAATGGAAGAGCAGCAAGAAGAAACATGGTGAAAAGTCACAAGAAGTCCTGTTTGTAGTTTCCCACGAGCCCTGAATGGAACGATCACTTCCCCCTCTTCATAACGTCAGTAAAGAGCTCTTTTACTGATGGCATGTCGTCGGCTTTAATGTGGGTTGTAGAAGCTTACAGTTGTGGTTGTTATCTTTACAGCGCCACTTTGCTGACATTAATACACCACCGTCAAACAAAAATACAACATAAACCTCAATGAGTGCAAAGAATGAAATAAAGACATAAAATGATATATACCATATAAAACATACCTCGCTGGCCGACCCTTGCTTAGAGGTAGAAATGAGGTCCTTACAAATACTTTAAGCACTCAAACTCTTTTAACTGAACTTGGCCTTTCCTGGTGCCACTTGCTATGCTCACGCTTCACCACAGGGTGTATCTCTTTTTTGGAACACCTAGAAATTTCCAAAATAAATATCCTAATAACACAAAAAATATGCATAATGCAAAATAAAATGCATAAACTGAAATCATGGCAGCAAAAGGAACACAACATTCATGTGGAAGAAGGTGCTTTGGTCAGATGAGAGCAAAACTTGCGTCTTTGCCTTTATAAACATGGTGGTGGCAGCATCATGATTTAGATCAGTGGTGTCCAAACTTTTGCCTTGAGAGCCAAAATTGCTAAATTGAGAGCTCTCAAATATATATTTTTAAAAATAAAAACAGAAAAATAAATTTCTTGTCACTTTTTTTAAAAATTTGTATCTGCTCCAAAATCCACAGAACATTCAAGATTTTAAAGAAATGAACAAAATAGTTGACTTTAAAAAATAATTTAAAAAAATGTCCATCAGCATTAACTGCCTGCAGGCCAGACTCAATCCATTTTTGAACTTAGGGTTGGATCTGTAATGTGGAAAATGTGAAATGTGAACAGCTTTAAGTGGTATGAAAACTTTTGCAAGGCCAAAGTTCATCTTTTGAAATTTCAGAAACTACAGTAAAAAATGGGAACAAATTATTTGCTGATGATATAAGCAGAAAAGTGCTTGAATACATGACTGATAACGGGTCAAAGAGCAGTTGAAGGCCAAAGAAAACTCCAAGGACCTTCAGGAAACCAGAAAAACTGTTGATAAAGATCATTTAGCAAGGTTACAAGAAAGTCTGATCCCTGAAAGCAAAATAGAAAGACTTGAAACAGTAACCTTCGACTGCTGAGGCTTGTTCGCGTCGTAGGAAAAAGAAAGAAAGTACATTTAGGGTTTTACGTATCAGGACACAAACTTAGTCTAAACTTATTTCAGTTTCGCCTCCAGTTCACACAAACGCTCAACAGATTCCACGTTATTTACTGAACACAAACAAAGCTGAAACTGGAAGTAAACACACCCCATAATTCAGCGTCTCAATCAGGCTCTTTCCAACATTGATTCAGTTCATTGAGGTTTGAAGAGCTCCATTTTAAGGCTCCACCATAGCTTTTTAATCAGGTTAAGGTCTGGACTTTGACTGGGCCATTGCAACCCTTTGGTTCTTCTCTTTTTTAGATGTTCAGTTGTAGATTAGCGACTGTGTTTGGGTTCGTCGTCCTGCTGGTGACCCAGTACAGGCCAGGCTCCAGCTGCTGGACAGATGGCCTCAGATTTACAGTGCGGTGGTACACAGTGAAGTTCATGGTTGACCTAGTCCCAAGTCATCATCCCTCCACCACCGTGCTTGACATGCTTTGTTTGATTCTCTCCAAACATGGTGTGCATTCTGATCAAAGCTCTCTACTTTGGTCTCATCTGTCCAACGGACTTTGTCCTAAAAGTTTTGTGATTCATTCAGATGCAATTTTGCAGAAGATGCAAGTCATCCTGCCGCAGCCAGTCCTGGAGAGAACTTTCTCTCCATAGAAATATGGACATTAAATTGTTTGGAAATGTCCTCGTCACTCTTCCCCCACTAATGTGCAGCAACAGCTGCTTCTGTAAGGTCCTTGCTGATGTCTTTCTGTCTTGGCATTGTGCTAATGCACACATTTAGGCTCCAGGCCAGTAAACTGCTGCTTTTATAGAGGTGCTCTGAAACAGTGATCTTCAGTTAATCAAGTGCCTTAATTGGCAGCACCAGACTGCTACTTTCTCTTTTGAATTTGTTGGAAGGAACAGAGGGGATTTTCTATTGTGGCTCCAGATTTGTTAAGTAAACAATGTCAAAATGGAATCTGGAGTTTGATTTTGTACCTTCGAGGTAAGATTTAAATCAGGGTTGTCCAAACTTTTTGTCACATTGGACAAAATCATCAAGTCAAAAGGACTTGTGGACCAAAAAAAAAAAAAAAAAAGAAAAAAAAGAAAAACAAGATACTATGTTTTTTTTAACCTGTTCAACAATAAACTAAGCTGAAAAACTTCAGTTAAACCAAATTCTATGTTGGAAATGGATGTGTAATTATTTGTAGATCTAAAACATAAAACGGGTTTTGCAGGTTAACTTTCTAAAAAAATGGGTTCATTTTGCAAAGTCTTAATTCAAGATCTCGACTGAAAATAACACAACTTTTTTTGTCAATTCTGAGCAATAAAGACAAAATTAAAACTAACAAGTAGCTTTAATAAAAGCAGATCTGGGTGCATCAAAGCCTGCTGGATAGACACGGTCCTCACAAGAGAATACAAAAAGCCTGGTTATCGAAGATTATGTGTTGTTGCCAACATATTGAATTGTAAGATTTTAATTTGTTTGTAATAATTTTGCTCTGATTAAAAATAAAAAGTCTCCATCTGTTTTAACCACCTGTGCAGAGGTTGCAGTCATGGGCCGCACAAAATCGACCCAGGTGCCACAAATGGCCCATGGGCTGCATTTTGGACACCCCTGATTTAAAAGACGCTCAAGCAGATCATTATTATTCTGTCCTGATACATAAAACCCCAGAAATGAGCAAGGGTGCACTTTCTTTTTGCCATGACTGCATACAGATTTTACCGGCATCAGGTTTGCATTCATATTATAATTCCTTATCCATTTTATCAATAACTGCTCGCTGAGTTTATGAACCTCTTTGTTTTCCTTTGTTTTTCTCGCAGACTGTCAGCTGCAGAATTTACTGTTAATGTATTCCCGCTGCATGAAGCGCGGCGCAGCGCTTGGATTTCAGTTTCAACTTATTCCTAATTATGGGGTCTGCTCACAGCTCTCTGTGCTTCAGGGTCTCATGTACCTTTCATTGCAGATGTACAGGGCATAAAAATGCTGATTGAGTGGTATAAAGTAGTGCATAAAATGCACCACTGCCAGCTGTGGGAGTGTATAATGTTTTCTCCCTGTTTGGTTTGCACCTGTGCCTCCAGTCTCCACCGAAAGGAGCAACTATTCCTTACCGTCCCAAGGTCCTTCCTGCCGGAGCTCATGCAGTGTTGGCCCCACAGCACTCTGCACAAGTAAGTAGTCAAACAGGAGCAATCCATCTTTTAAACGATACAAAAATTAAAAAAATATAGCAGCTGAATAACAGCGATCATTAACCACTAGAGGGACTCATTTGTGTGAACATGCTGTCCTGAGGTAATATCTTCATGCTGAGATGCTGTAAGCAGAGATTATAAAGGAATGATGTTAAGGAGGCTGAAGCCAGAAAATTATGTGCAAGTATGTAACTTTTACAGTTCCTTGCATCACTGTTCTGATTGTTTTTTACATGCTGTTTTTTTACATTTTGTCACATAACAAGCTTCTATATTTTAATAGGATTTTATGTGATAAATCAACACAAAGTGGTGCATAACTGTGAAGCAGAAGGAAAATGATTAATGTTTTATTCTTTTTCTTACAGAGAATAATCTAAAAAGTATGGCATGTACTTGTGTTACGCTCTCTCTACTTTGTTACCCATAAATAAAATCCAGCTAAACAATCTAAAGGACATTAGTGAAGCATCATGAAGACCAAGGAACACAGCAGACAGGTCAGGGAGGAAGCTGTGGAGACGTTTTTCTGAAGTTTTCCACATCCAGCAGAGCTCTGTTCAACCCCTGATCGACCTGCAAAGCTGATGAGTAAATGGCTCAAACCCACGAACAGGAGGAGCTGCTTAGGTGTTACAGTCTAGACATGAACCCCACAGGTCTGGGCATCATTAAAAAAATGGCAAGAAGAAAGAAACTGTTGAAAGAGGACTATAAGAAGTTTAATGTTCAGTTTGCCACAAGCCATGTAGGGGACACAGCAAACATGTGGAAGGAGCTCTGCTTAGAGGAGACCAAATTTAAATGTCTGGTCAGCAGGCAAAAACAAAACGAACATCCCAACCCATCATCCTCATTACTCAAATCCAGTCCTGAAACATAGTGGCGGCAGCATCATGCTGTGGGGATGCTTTATAGGAGAATCCAGAAAGAAAACCTGCTGCAAAAAATTGTGCAAAGCTAGACAGGCTGAAAAAGAACTGCAGCTGGAACAAAGTTTGGACTTGAAACCAAATACAGACCACATCTTCTTATCCCTTTCCATTCAATTCACACTGATGCACCAACTTTAGTCTGTCATATAAGTTCCTATTAAAATATCTACAGGTTTGTGGCTGTTACATAAGAAAATGTGTAAAACTTCAAGGTGCATGAATGCATGTGTGAGACATGACGACTTGCATGGCAGAGAGAAACCTGGAGTGTAAAGTTCACGTGAGGGGCTGCCTGGCAAGCTGCTGCCCTGAATTTTGGCTCAGTGCGCTCTGACCTATCAGACATCTGTTTATGTTATTGGATTTCAAGCCACAGTCAAAGGGGGCAGAAAAACAGCAGATGACATTTAGATGAAATTCCATCAAATCCATACACATTAGAGCTGGGGAGGGAATGGATTTCCACTGCCTGGGTTCACACTTCAGACTCTGTGGCAGAGTTTCTGTTTCATGTTGCATGCTCCAACATGGCAGACACTCACTCCTCATGTCTTGTGTCCTTCCAGGCATTTGCAATTCCAGGACAGTATGCATTTACGCATCAAGATGTAAGTATACCCAATCCGAGTGACCGCCATCCGTCCTAATGATCTACTCCTGCCCACTCCTTCCAAGCGCACCAATACGCCCTTTCTGTGTCCCACTCTGCAGAGAGGAAGCTCCAGTAACCCTGATCTGTTGACATTACTAACACTAACCACAGTAGTAACCTGCATTGATTGAAATGGAAATGATCTCATGTATGATCAGTTGTAGCCAGGGATGTGACTGTATTCTGCATGCTTTCTGAGGCAGATCAATCTCTTTCACACTGACACCATCTGTGATGTTTGTGAACTTCAGATTGTAGTTTTCAGCTCCTCTGAAATAATCCACTTTGATTGGTTAGCTCTAACTTCCTTCCTACCCTGCAGTTGACCAAGCTTCACCAGTTGGCTATGCAGCATATCCCCCTCCCTTCCCTTGGGCAGAGCAACCCTACCTTTCCTGGTACGTACCCACGGCTCCCCGGGGAAGTCCATCTATCCCTCTGTCTTCACTCCTCTCGGAAATCACACCATCAGTACACCGCTGTCACTTCAGTGAGGATCAAGGAAGTCTCCATTCCCTCAGAGTTTACAGACTCTCACAGGTTTTTACCTTTGTAGGTGGTGGCTTTTCCTGCTAGTACTCTGCTTTTTGCAGATGAAAGGAGAGAGAAAAGGCAGCCAGTTTAAAGGTTAAGCCACCAGAGTATTGTTTCATTAATAATCTTGAAAGTTAGCCACTGAGATATTTACACTGAGAAAAGGAATATGTTACAGACCGAAGCAGACAGACTGAGATATTTCAGAATCACAGCAGCTTCTTTGGGCAAGGGAAATGGGAACAATGACAAGAATATTTACACTTCAGTAAATATTTCTTACCTTTTCTCATTTACTCCCAAATTTAAGCCCATTCATCCAATTACCCCCTCCAAAAATCCTTTACCTTCACAACATTTCTCCCCTAAATCTAACATCATCTTGGCCACATCATCCCCAGCCTCAGTCGTCCCAAACTCATTTAATCTGCCCTGACTAACCACAAACATTACACTGCATCGCAGATGCTTCTCACTCGATTAGAATGTCATCAAAGTTTTGATTTATTTCATTAATTCAAGTTAAAAAAGTGACACTCAATTTATAGAGGTACAATACATACAGAGTGATATATTTCTAATGACAACAGGTCACAAAACCCTCTATGCACACCAAAAACACAAAATCTCACCAAGTATTTCTGGTCTAGTTTCCAGTGCAAATATCTTAGTAAACTTGAAATAAGACAAAACTAACTTACAAGTAACTTTTCAGCAGATATAGGAGCTTGTTTTAAGTCAATAATTCCTTAATATTGATGAAAAAGTTCTAGTTATAAGTGAAATAATCTGCCAGTGGAACAAAACATTTTAACTTATAATATGGGAAAAATGTCTTGTTCCTCTGGCAGATTATTTCACTTCTAAGTACAACTTTCTCATCAATATTCAGGAATTACGACCAGTCCTTTGCCAAACTTGCTGACATGCCAAGGAGGGCTTCCTGAACACCTTAGCAGAGTCACAGGCTGATCGCCTCCATGCTACGCCGCACTGATGCAGTGTTTTATCCAAAAGGAGCCCCAACCAAGCCCTGAGTACATAAACTGTGCTTTGCATAGACATGCCTTTCTCCAGGCACATATTTATGTATTAAATGACTAACAAATAGAACAACACATTACAGGACACCATTTCTGGCTCATCTGGCATCAAGTTAACGTTTCAAGTACTCAACTTGTCCTCAGACAGCGCCATCTTAAGCCAAGAATGAAGTGCTTGTACATTTAACTCACTCATACCACCTGTTGCCTTTTCTTGGGGAGGTGGATTGCATGTTTTCATCTCAGTATGGCATTTCTGAAGTAAACATCACTATTCCTATTGCTCTGTAACTACATATGGAGTTTTCATTAGCTGTAGACCATCATTTTTCTAAATTAACAGAATTAAATGCTTAAAATATAATCACTCTATGTGTAATGACTGTTTGAGTTTCACTTTTTGAAATAAATGAACTTTTGATGAGATTCTATTAAACTGAGATACACATTCGATTTTTCAGGCAGGATTTATGTGATAGCCATCCTGAACTAAGATTTATAACTGCAGCAAGAAAAAGGATGAACTCTATATGTTTTAATGTATAAATGCAGAAGCATTTCTTTGTTCTTAATTTATGTTTGTTTAAGCTACATAACAGTAATAAACCAGGCAAAATCGTGTTGATTTTTCATGTCATGAATGTACGAGCCATCAGCACAATCCTGTTATTAGCATTTCTTGTCCTACTTTGCAGGATTGGATGCTTCTGCACCCACGAGTACACAGGAGCTGGCAATACCTAATGATGTAAGTGCTCCACTGTTTGTGCTCAACCACCGACACTTGCATCCTCATGCGACTGAGTTCATTAAAACTTTCTAGGAGAGGAGTTATGACGGGAGATGTTGGGACGCACACATCTGAGCAACAGAAAGTCATTTACCTTTTCTTGGCTGACAGATATTACTTCATAAAGTCACCCGCTGCATTGTCAGAGAAGAGTTGTTGGCAGTATCACTGAATATTATGACGCATAAAGTCACCTAAGTTAAGGTCAACGAGACAGAGAAGTGTTCACTGAGCACTGACATCCAGATACTAATATTTAAATCAGGATCTTGGTGCAGAAATATGAATTTAATTTGTATTTCTTCTGATCCACACACAAAATAATACCTACAACCTCAAATATATAAATACATTCTCCCCTTGTAATATTTGGTTCAATATCTGTCTTGCAAGTAGCACCTGAACTGCTCAGTTTTGTAGTCATCATCAAACTTGTGGTGTTATTCTGGCTTGATATTTGACTGCTGCTCCTATCTGAAACAGTGATGTCCATTTAAACTGCCTGGGTTCCTATTGCAGACCCATTTTTTTTGCATTGCACATAAATTTTCATTCATCAGACTGATTAATGTTAGCCTGTTTCATCCATAAAAAAAAAAATCACTTTTACCAGAACACATCAGAACTGGTTTGGGGTTGCATAAATCAGGCTAACAAACTTTTGGAGTGGCCCCAACCTCAACTCCACAAAGTATTTGTGCATTGAAAGCTGCTTCTCTGACAGAAAAACCAGCTTACTAGAGTTAAGTTGAGCCTGTTTAAATGAATGCTGCCAATTCTGTCAAGACCAGCAGTCAAAGACTATCCAAGAAGGTTGCTGGTGGCTGCAAAAAGTGTGTCATTGAGGTGCAACTTCCTAAATCGCTTGACATTAAGGTAATTATCAGTGTGTGTGTGTATGCAGTGGATTCCCACCTAATTGCAGTTCAGTATTCGTGGATTCACTTATTCACTGACTTTCTGTGGAACTTAACTCCAAAATATTCCTGGAAAATTTAGATTGTAGATTTTTTCGAAGAGAGTATTTCAAATATTTGAAAGAAAATATAGCCTGGAAAGTGGAAATACCTAGACGCAATGCTACTTGACTTGCTATTAGCTGGTGTTTGCCACACAGCCAATCTAGGAGCGCCATTTATTTTCCTCGGTGCTGATTGACTGAACCCCCAAGGAAAATGAAGAAAGACTGTAGACGTTATGTTCAGTGGTGCTGCTAAAGGGCCTGGCATGGTCAGGCCGACATGCCAAAATCATCCACCTCTTCTTGTCACCACCCCCTTGTGAACTTTTGTCCCCCCCCTGCATGCAAAACTATTGTTGGATTGATCAGAATTTCATGGGCATATTTGTTTATGTGGAAAAGCGCTTGGACAGCAATGTTGTCTACTCGATAGCTTTGAGGAACGGTTGCCTGAAGCTGTGTGGAAGTCCGTACATCTGTGCGACTCCTCCAGACAGACCTACAAAGATTCGCAAATCGTAAAAAAAAACCTCCTGGATGGAAATAAATGGTAGATGGGCTGTACTTGCATAGCACTTTATCAAGGCCAGAGGCCCCCAAAGTGCTTTACCCTACATTCAGTCATTCAGTTATTCACATGCTGATGGTGGTGAGCTACACTGTAGCCCCAGCTGCCCTGGGGAAGACTGACAGAGGCGAGGCTGCCATGCACCGGCACCACTGGGCCCTCTGACCTCCACCAGCAGACAAGGTGGGTGAAGTATTTTGCCTAAGGGCACAACGACGGAGACAGAGGGAGCGGGGTTCGAACTCCAACCACCTGAGCGACCGTCGCCCCAATCGCACAGACATTGTCCACAGTGGAGGTGGTGTGCCAGAAAGTGAGGCGCTCACTCTGTGTCTGTTTTGTGAAGACCAAACAGAGGATGCATTCCAAAACACCTTGACTGCAGCAGGAGGGGTTTCACAGGAGCTCGGCTCGGTGTGTCTTGTGGACCTGGAAGGGTGTACACAAAAACGAACGTCCTGTGACCAGGAGACCGCACACAGCTAAAACACAAAATCTTACCAAGTATTTTTGGTCTAGGTTCTGGTGCAAATATCTTGAATACACTTGAAAAAAGACAAAACTAACTTACTAAGACATTTTAACTTATAATATTGGAAAAATGTCTGTTTCCTCTGGGAGATTATTTCACTCATAACTAGAACTTTTCCATCAATATTAAAATAAAACAAGCTCCTATATCTGCTGAAAAGTTACTTGTAAGTTAGTTTTATCTGATTTCAAGTGTATTCAAGATATTTGCTCTAGAACCTAGAGCAGAAATACTTGGTGAGATTTTGTGTTTTTGCTGTGCATGTCAACTGTTCGACTTTGGTCCGACCATGCTGGACCCTTAAGACGGTTTCCCGGTTAATGAATATTAACGTATATATGGTTTTTAGAAGGGGTTTCAAGTAGTCACTGATTTTAGCGATTCACAGACAGTTGTGGTCCCTAACCACTGTGAATACTGGCGGTCCATGGTTTATATTTGAGCCAGTAGCTATAATATTGATCCTGTGTGGATCCACAATAATTCAAACTCATGTGCCCAGTTGTTTAAAATCATTGTAGTGTGTTGGATGAGGTGAAAATCAAACTGAATTCATATTGGCACCGTTGTTTAGCAGTCGCAGGCAGCCGCGAGCCAAAGACCTGCAGGTTAAAAACAAAGGGAAGACCGCCCAACCCTGATTTGGCCCTTTAGAGTTCTTGTTATTGCTCTCTGTTTAATGAAATGCAAAAACAAAGAAGTGCCTGTCTGACCATTTTCCTGGCTGGACTGCCATTCTTCTGGAGTCTTGTTGTTACCAGGCAACCAACTCAGAATCATGAAAGAGTCAAGCAAGTAACCTTTCCCTAAAATTGTGAATTGTCAGTCAACACCACGCATAAAATAAACAAGAGCAATTTGACATGGTAATCACTGGGTTTCAGAGGTGCTGGTTGGCAGACAGAGCACGGTGCTTCTCTCTATTTACAGACCATCATATCTGATGGAAAACAAATGAGCAAAGTTCCTAAAATGTTGAGAAAGAGCTGAGATTAAAAGCCAGTCCTCTACTGCTGTGCTCCCACTGACTTGCTATCAAATCCTGCTTCATTTCATAGGCACAGAGTTTCTTTAATATATTCTAAGGTATTACAAGAACAGAGGTAGGAGTCAGAGAGGAAAGAAAGGGTGCTGGGATGTTTTTGTCGCTTCAGCAGCTCCTACTATCTTCTGCTGCCAGATCTAATTCCTGGACAGCTCTGAAATATGAACTCTTTTGTTATTTACATGCTTTCAATCTCTTCCCGCTAGTTTATTGGCTGCATAATTGGAAGGCAAGGCAGCAAGATCAATGAGATTCGCCAGGTCTCTGGAGCTCACATCAAAATTGCCAGCGCCACTGATGGCTCAGCCATGCGCCAAGTCACGATCAGCGGCTCGCCGGCCAGCATCGGCGTGGCCCAGTACCTCATCAACGCCAGGTGAGACATTACGCAGGGCAGCCACGTCCTGCGGTGCTTCGCATTGCAGCCTGATGATAAGACATCCAAACAGCATGCTGCTGTAAAGGGCAGATTTGTTGTGTTTCTGGGTGAGGCTGGATTTGTTCCAACTCACTGCTCCATTCTCTCGACTGCATTAAAATCCTCATTCTCACTGCTTTCTTTTTCTTCTTCTTTTTAGCACATTCTTTGTTTGATTTTTGTGTTTTCTTCTTTCTCTCATTCCTTCTCTTCTTTTTCCTCACCCATCCTCCTTTTTTCTTATTTTTACTATCTTTTCTAAACCCTCTTTCATCCTCCCAACTCCAGCTTAGAGATGGCTAAATACACCATGCAGGTTGCATCCTCAGCGACCCCCGTTGATCTCAACATGAGCTTCTCTCAAACCGCCCCCACCGCCTCCACTGCCGCGACCTCCATGGCTGTCCTGGCGGCCACCACCCCGGCCCCCTCCACCATTAATGTCCACTCCCCCTCCACCCTACCAGCCATCCAGAGCCCACACTACGCCCTCCCTGTCTCCAGCCTGCTTGGCATGAAAACGCTCCCCGTCCTGACCGTTCATCCAGCTGCGGCTTCCAGCCTAGCTCAGGGTCTAGCCCCTTATACGGCAAAAATGTCGACTTCTGGTGCGAAAAAATCTGAGCGGCAGAAGTTTGCTCCTTATTGATGCCGCCTCTTTAAGTCTACAGGGCCAGTCATAAATTTACATACACTTTTTTAGGGTTGGGTAATGTCTAATTTATTGATGTTTGGTGAAATGTAACCATCAACAACCTTCTGCCTTAATTTTGGATGGATATATGACCACTCTTATCATGAATGGGAAGTCAAGTCAAGTTTATTTGTAAAGCACATTTCAGCAGCAAGGCACCTCAAAGTGCTTTACATGATAAAAACATCAAGGAAATAGACTCTACAAAAACACAGAATCTCAATATGGATTAAAAGTGGAATCTGTCTTAAGGGTCCAGGATGGTCGGACCGAAATCGAACAGTTGACATGCACTGCAAAAACACAAATCTCACCAAGTATTTCTGCTGTAGTTTCTGGTGCAAATATCTTGAATCTACTTGAAATAAGACCCAGCTAACTTACAAGTAACTTTTCAGCAGATATAGGAGCTTGTTTTAGATCAATAACTCCTTAATATTGATGAAAAAGTTCTAGTTATAAGTGAAATAATCTGCCAGCGGAGCAAGATATTTAACTTATAATATGAGAAAAATATCTTGTTCCACTGTATTCAAGATATTTGCACTAAAAACTAGACCAGAAATATTTGGTATTTTTTGAAATATTTTCTGTTTTTGCAGTTTACATTGAAATCATCAAAATCATCAAATTCAAAGTTCATTTAATTGAGCTGGTTTTCTGGCACCGATCAACCTTTAAACATAGTCCACACATTTTCCAGAGGCTTGAGCTCAGGCCCATTTTTATTTGACAAATAGTGAATTGGTTTGAGGTTTAAAACCCTAACCTTGACTCCTCCAAACATTCTCGATGTCATTGTGGCCAAACAGCTCAGACTTCACCTTGTCTGCTTTCTCCAGAAGGCATTTGGTTTATCTTGGTCAGAACCCTTTCGGTCCATGTTGATGTCAAACTGGCTTCGCTGTTGACAGTGACACTAGTGATCTGACATCTCCCAGCTTATGATAGACTCAAGGCTTGTTTGTTGTTGTTACTAAACATCCTGACTATGTGAGTCTCAAACTGTTGCAACAGTACTATGCATGGTACTTGGACTGCACTTGGGAAATTTTGGTACCAGCTTTGTTACAAGTGAAATGAGCTGAGCTAATTAGTCCTCTAGGCCAGAGAATTAATATTTAAAAAAGAATCTTTTTTTCATGTCAAACAGAAGGGAAGTGGACAGGAGAATAATTTTAACAAGGCTGCATGGTGGTGCAGCTGGTAGCATTATTGCCTTGCAGGAAGAAGGTCCCAGGTTTGAATCCCAGCCCAGGGTCTTTCTGCATGCGTGGGTTCTCTCCGAGTATTCTGGATTTCTCCCACAGTCCAAAAACATGACCAGTTAGGTTAACTGGTCTCTCTAAATTGTCCTTTGGTCTGCGTGGATGCACATCTATATATAAATGTAAACTTAACTTCCTCATGTTTTAGATGTGAGAAAACTCAGTTGTAAAGCTAACTGCTATTAGCAACTGAAGCTAACTGAAATGTGTCTCTGCATTTAGAGATTTTACAGTTCAGTGCGGAGATTCAAAAAAACGAATCACTGACTTAACAATTTTTTCTAACAGGTTCCACATAATTGTATTTCGTTAGCTGAAAGCAAAAACGATATGGTAATCTGTTATCTTTACTAGAATAAATCAATTTAACCCAACAAACACATTTTCTATGTGTTAACTGGAAGTAAAATGTTAACATAGTGTGGACAACTGCCCTGGTTCACTTTTTAGAGATTTAAAACAAATTTAAAAAGCTAGAAAGCACCGCAAGTGCAAATGACCTGTTATTTACAGCAGCTACAGCTAAGTTTCAATAAATGGTTGCCATACTGGAATTTAAAGTCAGGGTTGGGGAGAACTTTAACTTTCACATTTGTGACACCAACTTCTAAGGACCTTCTTGTTATTTTATCCTATTTAGAACTTTTCTTACCTTTGAGTAAAAACTGAACACAATTAAAAAGAAATTTCAGTTATTAAGACAACCCCCCCCCAAAAAAAGTCCAGCTTCTTGGTACTTAGTAAATTTTGTATAGGTGTGGTGGTTGAGAAATTGGGAACAACTCTCCTAACCAGTCTACTTTCATCAGACATAGCGACTTGGGTCAGGTAGTAGAAACCTGGACCCGACTGGGTGTTCCAACAGGTTCCAATGTTCCCAAACACACATCCAGACTGGTTCTGGATGGGCTGAAAAAGACCAACTTCCAGCTTCTGGAATGTTCTTTCCAAAACGTCAGTCCCATGGAGATCCATGCCTGGAAACCAGTGTCTCTTCAAATGAACTCTACCAGTCCTTGTAACACCTGGCCATTGAGATTCAACCAAATATTAGTACAGGTGTATGTATACATTTGAGCTTGCATGTAATTCTGACCAATCAATAAATTCAGACACGTGTGACCTGTTCTCTGTTTTTAAAAGTCATGGAAGTTTCTTGTTGTATCATCATCCCACCCTGGAAAAGAAAAAGAGTTCAATATAATTTAAATCAGATTCATGCCGACCAATAGCGTATGTAAACTTCTGACCAGCCCTGTCCTCAGTGTACCTTCCTGATAAGACTTTATTAAAAGATGGCAGATATATTAATATTAACATATAGACTTGAAAACAGCGTGCATCGGTGTGAGAGATATTTAGTCCATGAGTTCCGCTTATTTTCCATAAACCAGGAGGATATTAGACTCAGACTGAAATGACAGGAGTATTAAAACAAGTCTTCTTAATTAAAAGAGTTGACTGAGGTACATAATAACATCGTGATGTCATGTGAACATGGATAATTATTAAAGTGGGTAACTCAGGCTTTTATTAGTATCCCAGGGAACATATATATCTATATGTGTGTTAAATGGCTTTATGAGCTTTAAAGGAGCACTTACTCCAGGAGAAGGCATTTCCGTAAATTGTGTTTCTATCTGTGTAACTTTTTAAAAATTAGATTAGAGGTTAGCGCCTAGTATCAGAGGGTGTGGTGCTTTGAAAGGCTGTAAAAATCGTTTGCTTTGTACAGTAGAAGTGAGTGTTTGTCGCGTTTTTAACGAAGATCGCCCGCTTTCCTGTGGGATGTCTCTCTCTGTTTCACCGTGGGCTCTCATCAGCGGGAGCAGGCTCGGGAGCGCGGTCGCCGCGTCGCACTGCTGCCGGCTCTGATGGGATTATCTGAAAGCCGCGATGGATTCACAGCTGAATTCACTCTGCCCAGTAATCCTGCAGAGCAGGACTGGCCTAAAACGCGTTTACTGGTTCGGTACGGCTTGTTACTTATTTGTTCTCCAGCATGGAAACAAGGAGAATGCTTCAAAGTCTCAGCAACTGAAACCTGAACGCCGATCATTATTTTAAGGAATGCTTTATCCATCTTTCTGATGAGGGTCTACACTCACACAATGACGTGTTTGTAAGATTTGTAAATAAAATGACTTGGAAATAAAAGGAACTTTTTATGAATGCATCTTGTTTTGGTTTCTGGTTCTGTTAAAAAACTTTATATTCCACCTTTTTCTCCGACTGCTTAACGTGAAGGCTGACCTCGAGGATTTATCCCTCGTTTAATGGGCTTTGACGGATCAGATTTCGGTTCCGAGGCATGCAGAAGCACAGCTCCAGGCCCGCATGGAAAAACCAAAAAACAAGATTTACTTACGAGCAAAATCAAAATGACAACTAATATAAGTGCCCTCCAGCTGGACGCCCCTCATCTTTAAACTCACAGTTATCGTCACTTTAAAAATAAAGTACCCCCTCACTCGTTTCTGGAGTTTTATTTCTCATTATTTTTAAATAGGTGTTTTGAATATCTGTGTGATTGTATGGTTTTGTATTCGCTGATGGGATGGCAGTGATGAATGTGTGTTTTCATGTTCTGCAGAGCAGGAAACCTGATGAAAAACAGCAGTTCACCGAGTCAGGCCAGATTACTTTTTACTCTTTTCCTGTTTTAAAAAAATCAAAACAAATAAACCAAAGACAGGCAGAAATGCAGTGTTTTTAAAATAATCTCTGCTGCCTCCATAGGATTCCAGACAAAGTGACAGTCAGGTGCTGTTAATAAATGTCCTGGAATGACTGGATGGTCATCAAATAGAGCTCTTCTACAAGATACAAGGTTTCTACGCGGTTTTTGCTTGCAGAGTACAGATGTGTTGTGAACACAGTACCAGGATGGGAAGACATCAGCAGTAACCTGCTGATCCATTTAGGAAGAAGGCTTGAACCTTTCTCCCCCCCAAACACTTTGAATCCAGTGAAGTGCAGTCACGAGAAGAAAAACAGATGCTAACAATGATGAGAGAAGACAGTTTTTCCTCCAGAGTTTTCAATAAATAATTTTTTTTTATTGTTATTATCAACATTTTTTTGGTCTAAATCACTGAATTTACCCATTGCCTGTTAAAATGCATGGAAGGAGTCCGGGGTGAGGCAGTGCAGTGCTGTGCCTCACCTCTGGGGGCGCTGTACCACACATGGTGAATGAAGCAGTTGGCGCATGCCCACTGCAGTCTCTCTTTGTATCGCCCAGATGCTTGTTTAGTTACACATGTTCTAGATATGTTGACGTTGAAAAGTGTGTCTAATATATTCGATGAATGTGAGGGACATAATTAGTTTTTCTGATCAGCTATAAATGCGCAGTGAAAATGCGCAGGGTGAGGCAGAAAGTACCGCGCCTCACTGATAGAGGGCAGTGCTGAGCCCCATAGGCACAACAGGCCACAGGTGCTCTTCTTCTACGCATTGAAAAGACCGAAAACAATCGGAAAACTACAAAAAATGTAGTTTCAAAGCCGCTTTCCTCCTTGGCGATCATCCCCATTAAAGCTGCAAAGTTTTTAAAAATTAAAGCAGAAAGAGAGACGAGGACGTTTTTTTTACACAGTGACAGAGAGATTCGTGGAGAAGGATAGGTGCGTGGACTTCATATAAAAATAAGGGTAAGATCATACACGATTTTTACTTTTAATCAGAAAAGAGAGGTCAGTCAAAGACAACATTCAAATAATAATAATAATAAAAAAAAATCAAATTTAATCCTGTATTAAATATTCTTTTATTTTTCTAACAGTCATATTGTTTAATTGTATGGAATTAATTAAAGCATAATTAAAAGCTTTACTCAGTTAAGGTCAAAACAGAAATATAAGTTTCTATATTGGATTTTGGATTTGAACATCGGACTCTGGGGGAGTCGGTGCCCCACCAGCCATGAAGCTCACCGCACGTCACTGTTTAAATCCTACTATTCTACAGAGAGGAAGAATATTTGCAAATGACATGTTAAACTGCCAATTTCCATTCAATTCACCCAAAGGTCAGACTGTGCAAAGTTCAGAGAAATTACAAAAACATCCAAGAGCTCCATCTCAGACTTTATGAGCCTTAGTTACCAAGATAAATATTAAAGTTTATGACAGAACAGTTGGAAAAGTTTAAACAGGAAGGTTTTTTATGAATGGTTGCCAGGAGAAACGCTCTTCTCTCCAAAAACAACATTGTTATATCCTTGGGTGTTTGAGTTTTGGGGGTCATTTATGTTCATGTTCTATTAATGCTGAACAGATCTTGGCATTTTCAGTTCATCAGTATTGCTGTAAATGTTTTGCCGTATCTGTTTATTCCTTTGTATCTAGTTTCTGCATTTATTCTTGTGTCTGCACTGAAAAACCACACAAGTACCAAGTATTTTTGTCTAGTTTCTAGTTAAAATATTTTAGTACATTTGAAACATAACAAAACTAACTGAAAAGTAACTTTTCAGCAAGATAAATACATCGGTTTTAAGTCAATAATTCTTGAATGTAGCTTAAAAAAGTACCAGTTCCAATGGCAATTTTTTTTCACTTAAAACAGGAAAAATGTCTTGTTATAAAGGAAAAATATGCCAGTGGAACTACTTTTCTATCCATCAAAGTTCATGCCTCAATGTGACTGAAGTATTTTGGTCGGACCTTAAGAGAGGTGTGAAGAAACAAGTGTCTGTCCAGGTTAATCTGAAGTGAGCTGTGGAAATGTTTGAGCTTTTTTATTGTTTAAGGAAATCGATGTTCTCTGAGTTCTGGTCAGCATGCAGTTCAAAAAGCACCATCTGTAGTTGCATGGGGGATCCACAAACTCTGGGTAACTTTTAGATCTGTGGAAGCACTGGAAATATTGAACAATATTCAGTTTATTCAGTGTCCTGTGCTGTCCAAAAGAAAAATAACACTTGTTCAGTGAAGGCCTTGTTTCTTTTAAGCGAGTCAGTGGCAGACATGCTGTTAATTTTTAAGTAGAAGGACTTTACAATAAAAGAATCAGTGTTCAGACTTTTCAGCAACTGAACAATTTATTAAAACCCAGTTAGTCAATGAAAAAAACTTGTCCTTCCTTCTCACAGTTTTAATAATTTGACCCTAGATACTGACAAGGATAAGCCAGAGCTATTTTGCTTGTATCTGTTTCCTGATTTATGAAGAGCGGCACTGGCCTGGTAAAAACCAGCTCCTGGTTCTACGCTTTGCTTCGTCCAGAGGGTCTGGACCCTCGGCTGTTGAGAAACGATTGCTTGCTGGAGGCGTGGGCTCTGCTGAAGGTTTAAACGACTGGATCTGATCTTACCCAATCGCTAACGTTTGGCTATGAAGCTTCGCGCAGCTCCTCCTTCTGTTTGCTGATTGGCCAGGATGAAATGCATCCTGAGAATTCGAGCTCAGTGGGACGAATCCCAGACGGAGCGCTGAAGGGAGATGAGAATCGAGAGGAAATACGCAGGATGGCAGTCGTCAGGCTAGATCAACACACATCTACCTTAAATGGATGGGATGTTCTGTTGTCTTTCCCATTTTAAACAGTATTTCACAACAAATGCCTTTGTAAATGTGAATGAAGAATTAAAAATGTTTCAATGACATGTATTTAATAGGAATTATTAATGTGTGTTGCAACAAATATTACCCAGTGTGGGCAGGTTGGAGCATTTATGAAATGTGGACAAATTAAAGGTTGGATTTTAAACTTTTTCAGTGGGAGATTTTGTTAAATCAATAAAAGATGAATTTGTTTTAAGCTCTTCCAGACATCTTTACTAGCGGCGCTGATAAAAGTGGAGGATACTGTAAATTGAATGCTTTTGGTCATACGGCTAAAAGTAACTGTTTAATGATTTTTTTTTCATTTATAGTTTCAGTTTACAGTGTACCACCTTTGCAGGAAAAACATGGTCTTGCACAGACAAGAAGAAGAAGTTAAAAAAAAAAAAAAAGCTTGAAACAATGTTTCCCTTCGACATCTTTAACCTTTCACTACAGAAAATCCTTACAGACAGTTTCAAAGTAAGAACCCAAGATTTATTCAGACAAATGCAAATTAAGGATCCCTCCTCTCTATGAGTCATGGTTCTGAATAATGACTCGGAAAAGTCATGTTTTATAGTGTTTTTTGTAGCAATGAAAGAGATCTCAGAATCTAATTAATTCATTTTTGAAGAATATCCCATTTACGGCAGAAAGTGTTCAAGATACACCATGCTCACAGATGGGTGGATAATCCACAGAATCACAATGTGTTGGGGCTACTTTTGCCAGTCAGCAAAGCAAAAGAAAGACAAAACAAAACAGAAGGTTCAGGCTGAGGCCAAAGGAAGTGGCACAGCTCGGAAACAAGAAAACGCAGAGAGCTAGAAAACCGACACACCAGGCACACAGACAATCTGGCAGACAAATAGTGTTGGGAATAGAACTGCATCCTAGAGGGGGTGATCGGCGAGCTGAAGTTGGGAAAGCAATGGAACGTGGAGGACCAGGTGGGAAATCAGGGTCAATGAAATGTTTGAATGAAAAAAAGGAGAAAAGCAGCAACTGAAGTTGTTTTGTTTCCTATGTTCACCTTCAGAGAAAACAAATATTACTTTTTAATAAACATCATATTGAAAATATTGGGCATATGGAGGTTGGGTTATGGTTTTCAATTCTCAAATTCTATTAATGCAAATCTCTAAAGCAAACAGACATCTGAGGTCATATTTCATGTTTTTCTTTCTTCATCTGCATAAATGCAAACGCCTGGAATCCAGGATAGTGTCAACCCAACAGCAGCTGCATTTTATTTTAAAGGAAACATATCTTTACTGTGTGCAAAGCCAAAACTGTGAAATACATAAGTATTCACACCCCTTGAGCTTTTTTCACTGCACCCCGTCTCATTATTACAACCACAAACCTCACTGTGTTTTGACAGGATTTCACACAAAGCTGGTGAAGAGGAAGCAAAATGATAAATGGTTTTCAAATTGTTTTACTAATAAAAATCTGAAAGTTTTTTTTGCATGATTTGCTTTTAACCCCCTGAGTCGAGCTTTAGGGGTACGTCTTCACCAGCTTCACACAACTTGAAGACTTGTTCCCTGATTTCAAAACTAGTTACTGCAGAGAAAAATTTAAATATAGTCATCTGCTTGATGTGTGATGACATCACACATCATGTCATCACACATTATGCAGATGAATATATTTGAACATTTTCAGCTACAAAAGACGCGCTCCAAAGCCTCCATAACTCTTAAAGTCGCTCAGCTCCCAGGAAGCCGGAAGAGTTCAGTGTCCAGGTCAGAGAAGAGACTCAGATGGGGTTTTTAAAATGAACTGATTTTAGTTACCTCCGCGACGTACTCTGTGCATGAAGTTGAAAATGTCTGCACAGCTGCACCAATTGGTAATGTGGATGCTCGGTTCAGCTTGTTGAATATTAATTAAACCAAAGGAAAATTAAATGCAATTTAGTATGTCATTATTATCACTGAAAAAATTGATGGGTAAATATAGATTATGGTGGGATTTTTTTGACTCCATCAATCAAAATGATGAACAACAAAAAAGTGTAGCGCAACCTCTGCACCCGGAGGTAAACTGAATATTTCTGTAAATTTATCTTTAAATGTGTGATTTTCGTAGTCCACTTTATGTATTTTTGACAAAGCCATCTTGTTTTACTCACTCATCTGTGTCCCATCAAGTACTACCAGCTTGCTGGGTGTGAGCTTCCAAGCTTGTAACTTTGCAGCCCACTTTAAAGGACCCCCAGGATGTCACTGACCTGCAGGCATTGCGCCTGTTCAAAAGTCAGACACTGCCAGCAGGAATAAAATGTCTGAAAACAACTAGTAAATTAGAAAATGCTTTGCGGTCCGGACAAAACCCTCTTGGGGTCCGGGTTTGGACCGGGACTGGGGACCCCTGCTGTAAACTGATGTGCCTCTTGGCCAGGTTTTTTGAAATAGAGATTTTATCTCAAGGCACTTTGTGGTAAAATAATGGCTAAACATCTAAAAAAAAAATCAATAAATACCGGCAGGATTTGTGGACTGCATGATTGATAGCTGTCCTATGGACCGATTCTGCCACTTGAGTTATGGATCTCTGCACCTCCTCCAGAGTTTCCATGGGACCCTTGGCTGCTTCTCTGAACGATGCTCTTGCCCAGTCCCTCAGTCGAGGTGGACGACCATGTTTTGATAGCTCAGTAGGTCCATCTTCTCTCCGTGTCCAGATGATGGATTGGACAGAGCTGTGGGAGATGTTCAAGCTTGGGATGTTGTTTTATAACCCAGCCCTGCTTTAAACTTCACCAGAACGTCCTCCTTGACCTGCCTGGTGGGTTCCCTGGTCTTCATGATGCTGCTTGTTCTCTGATGTCCTCCAACAAACCTCCAAGTTCTTCCCAGAAAACCTGAAAACTAAAAAACATGCATTGTTTTCCTTCCAATTCACATAAAATATTTGAACTGAACAGTAAAATGAACTGAAGTTTGTGTTTTGGAAAGAGGCAACATACTGTGTATAGGATGTTCAAAGACAGTTTCCCAGTAGCTGGTCTGTGCTGTTTGGATAGCAGAAGGTGCAAAGCTGCTGCCCAAACAAACTTTTCTAGCTGTACTTTCTGAGAGCAGCACAGCAAGCCCAGACTCACCTCCCAGTAAATATTCAACACATGCTGCAGGAAAAACTCTCCTGGGGTCCCCAAAAAAAAAGAAACTTAACCTCCAGTTGTCAGCAGGAGCGTGCTTGCTAATGGCCCAGGTAGGGTACGCTAATGTTTCCCCATGTCCCTGCTGCCCTGTTCCTCTTTGCCCCCCCCCCCCCAGCTAACGTTGAATTTGCCCCAGTTTTCTGCATAGAAAACCCCAGAGGTGGGCACTTCGACTCCGGCTGGTCTGTGGAGTGTGGGTAGTCAGGCATGTGGAGCCATTTCCACAGCAGGTCTCAAAATGCTGAAGTGGAGATAATCAATAGTTAATGTGGGGAGAAAAGTAATGACAGTGAAGGATGACATTTCAACCTCGAGGGAAGGTGTAGCAGCAGAAAACAGTGCTGCATGTATGCTGATGTGTGCCCGGAGCAGTTATGAGTTCACAGCCAACCCTTAATGGTGTATTAATGATTTCTTTTTTCAACCTGATACAGGCAGGAATCAGGGAGGCTGTTTTTAGAGCTGGTTGCCATCATACGACAAAAAAAAAAAAAGCATTTTCAGAGGTAAATAAATGAGGTAAGCCCCCCTCCCCCCTTAGAAACAGAACTATTTAAGAGTTTGCAGCAAATTGGCAGCTAAGGCTGTCACTCTGCTCCTGATGAAAAATCACTGCAATACTCCAGCAGACCTGTGCTGCTATTTCTGCTGACTGGTATTATCATTAAGTTTGGCTGGAACTAATGTATTGTTTTCATCTGATGTATGTCACAGTGGGAATAATTATTGTTTTCTAAAAATTAATGCTTATTTGCTTTGACTCTGACCTTTGAACCTGTTTACTTCAAATAATTCATAACAGGAAGCAATTATTTGATCTCAGATGTGTGTTTTTTCCTCCCAACAGGGTTTGTTCTTTTAGTTCTGAAGGGAAAAAAATGAATTGTTGTGTCAAATAATTTTAAGATGCTCAAGATTTGATTTTATTCTTTGTTGTTAAAGCAGTAAAGGCATTTAGAAAGCAGAGTACCCAGAGGAAAGTTATAGAATGCTGTGAAAAAGTTGTTGCTCCCTACAGATTTCTTCGGTTTTTGCTTTTTTTTTTTTATCTCAGTTAAATGTACCAGAACAACAGATAACCATAACAAAAAGCTGTTTTCATCCACTGAGAGAAGCAACCTGGCTCTGTGTGAACTGGTTGCTCCAACCTGAGCATCAACAACTGCCATCAAGCATTTGTGAAACTATCTTTTCCATCACTGTGGAGAAATTTGGGCCCACTCTTCTCTGCAGAATTGATTTAATTCAGTTTTGGTTTGATCCATGACCTGGCTTTTTAAGCTCATGCTCTAGCATCACAATCCAAGTGTGGGTTGAGGCTACGGTAGCTGATAGCTGCAAAAGTGCAGCAAATGGCGAAACGTGCCACAAACACGAGTGATGCAAACTTCAAAACAGATAAACACAAAAAACAAATGCAACAGAAAAAATGCTGCAAATGGAAAATGTTGCAATCACAGAAGTTTGAAGCAAAAATTACAACCAACAAAATAAATAGTAAACGATTAATGCTGCAACCACAAAAAAAAAAGAAAAGAAAAAAAACATGCAACTGTAGACTAAATGCTGCAACCAAAGGAAATAGAACCTAAAAGGGAAAATGTTGCACGTAGCAAAACAACAGCAAGTATAAAACACTGCAAACTTGCTCTGCAAAACAGATGTCCTCCAGACCACTAGGGGGAGTCTGGAGTAGATAATATTACCTACGTAAAGATGCTGCTGATTCATAATATTGTGAAAGACTGCGTGTTTGAAAAGATATGAAATATAACAGACCTTTTCTTTCTTCCGCAAACTTCTTTCTGGACATCTTGTTAAATCATGACATTCTGCTTTACTGAGCGTCTGGTTCTATGTGACTTGTTGGTCGACTCCCCCTAGTGGTCTGGAGCACTTTCGTTTTGTGTATGTCACTGCACGATCTGTTCCGAAAGACAATGTTATAATTCTCTTAATAGATGATAGTTGTCATAATTCAGTTCAAAGATTATAATTCAATAGAAAATTGCGTATTGGACTCGCGACTGTAAGGCATCCTGGACAAAAAGGAATTTTATTTTTATAATAATCAGATCTTTTATGAGATTAACGAAAGGTGTTATCTGACTGAACAAGACTATATCCCATGTGTTCAAGGGAAACACTAATTTATTATTCCATCTTTCCTCACATTTGATTTTTGTACGGGGGCACATACATTTACTGGAGTAACTCTTTTAGAAAATAGCAGACAAAGCAGTCAAGCAAAATGCAATTGAACCGTATTTTATCTTTATTTTTAGTCGAGTTTATTTGAATAGCACATTTCAGTAGCAAGTCAGTTCAAAGTGCTTCACATCATAAAAACATCAATCAAGTATACAGCAGAATCATACAACTCATCAAGCAAATATAATTAAAAAACATTGGTCAATATTCCACTTACTACTTTGTCATTCTTTTTAAATCATAAACTATTTTTATGATTACGCTGAAATACAAAAATAAAAAACCCCTCCTGGAAGTATTTCTTTTATCACACGTGCAAATTAACCGCTGGTACGGCTCGTGCTGGGACAGATCGAGGAGAGTTGTTTTTCCTGTTTGCAGCATTTTCCCTTTTGCTTCTATTTCCTGTAATTGCAGCATTTTTCTTTTACATTGTTTTGTATTTGTAGGTTTTCGCTTACTGGACTTTGACTAGGCCACTCCAAAACCTTCATTTTGTATTTCATCCATTCAGAGGTGGACTTGCTTGCTCCTCATTGTCTTCCTGCATAACTCAGTTGTGTCAGACCTTAAGGTCACCAACCGATGTTCGCGCTCAGGCTTTTTAGCATGGTTCCATTAGTTCGGGTAATGGAAGCAGGACTTCCAGGTCCTGGAAGAAGCAAAGCAGCCCCAAACAGTAAGACTACCATACTACAAGATATGATGTTCTTTGATCAAAATGCTGTGTTATTTTTAGTTCAGACATAACAGGACTCTGCACCTTCCAAAAATGTTCCACTTTTGTCTCATCAGTCCACAGAATGTCTTCCCAAAGGTCTTGGGGATCATCATTTGGCATTTTACTGGGACACACGATCCAGTTCTGATCAGCTGCATTCAGTAAAATGTCAGACTGGAGTTTTAACAAGCTGTCACTGTGAGATAATTAGAAATAATGGAAAGAGACACAAGCATCTAGCTTCTTTGATAATTCCCAATATCAAGCAGTGCAGTGTACCTTGAAATATAGACTGAACTGAGCGTAGAATGCGGTCCGATGTATCAGCACACTGGGCCCTGCACAGCATGAAGCAGGCATGGAGGAGAGGCTGTGAAGGTCGCTGCGTGCTCCGTGTCCACATGTTCAATCTATCAGTGCACAGCTTCAGACTCGCGTCTGGAAAGCATAAGAGGGAGGGACAATGGTAGGAAAGAGCAGCACAATAACAAGGCAGGCCTTCTAAAGTAAACCCGGTTGCTGGTCATATTGGGACATGATTATAGATTATAGATAATGCAGAGTCTGGGTCTGGCTGCCTGCACTAATGGCTCTCTAACTATAATCAACCCAGGGAATGTCAGTGGCTGGGTGAGGTAAAACAGTTCAGCTAACTTTCCACTGCAAGTGAAAATTCACAAATCTATTTTATTTGAGAAAGAGACACAAGAGAAGTTAAGGAACCTTTTAAAAACAGAGCATGAAACGGGCAGGCATAGCTTTGATGCTCACACAGTTTCTGTTTCCTCCTTATTCACCACACCGGATTCCCCAAGGATATACAGGAACTGAAAACGGCTGTAGATTGTAGAAATCGATGTAGATCACATTAGAGTCGTTTCCAAAATTATTTTTTGAGGATATACAGAAAAAGAAGAGTAGAATGGAGAAAGAAAGGAAGCAGAGGTGCACGAGCTGTTGTGGGGAAAGGTGAGACGACTGAATGAAGGCAATGCCATGGAAACTGGGAACATTTCACTGGGTTTTCATATAGTTTTGCCCATAAATTATCTCTGTACATTTAATGTGATTATACAGCACATTATGCAATTACTGTACACTTAACATTTCCTTTGAAATGATTTTCATGTGTATTTTACTCTGTTGGCTCTGGACAGATGAGAATAAAACTGCACAGCAACAAACTCTCCAACCACAGATGACATGCAAAATCATCTGGTGCTTACGGTTAAGCATGGTGGAAGATGATGATGATGATGTGGGACTGTTTCTCTTCCAAAGGACCAGGAAACTTTGTTGAAATGCATGACACTATGAACTCCGTCTGAAATGGTTTTGTAAACCACAGAGTGGGGAAAGATTAAAGCGTATTCACTGACAAAAGACGGAACGTGCAAGAAGATTGGCGGTTTCTCCTCGGGAACAGCTAGCCAGCTAATCTCTGCAGCATGGACGGACTGGTGAGTGATGTGGACTGATAATAAGATTGAAACAGTAAGTTAGGCTTTACCTGACCGAGGTGGATTCCTGGAGACATCACCATGGAAACCTGAAATAGAATAGAATAGAATAGAAATATCCTTTATTGTCCCACAGAGGGGAAATTCATTATTATTATTATTATTATTATTATTAATATTAATAATAATAATAATAATAATAATAATAATAATAATAATAATAATAATAATAATAAACTCTACAAGTTTATAACCTAAAAATACTGTGCAGTTATCAGAAATAGTAACATTGTACTCGCGATCCAAAGGATGTGCAACTGAGTAGGATGACCTTTTTAGAAATGTATATAAATGTGCATGTCTGTTGACAACAGACTGCTTACAATTCAGGATATCAATGCATAACAGCAGAAACGTTATTTAAAAACGAGTAAAAAGATAGTAGATGATTGCAAGTGCCAGCATGTATGTAAACACTTGTTGATTTTATAGAGTCTGACAGCTGCTGGGTAGAAGGATCTCCTCTAACAATCCTTTGTGCACCTAGGATGCAGCAGTTTGTTACTGAAGGAGCTCTGCAGTTCAGTAACAGCTTCGTGCATGGGCTGGGAGAAATCTTGGAGGAGCTTGGGCTGAGAGCCAAGGAAGGAAAAGGCTGTTCATTTACTGGGGATTGTTTCATCCGCGGGACTGTACAGATAGCGGGACTCTATAAAGGGAGCCAGGGGTGATGATGTTATGTTACGTCTGGGGATTCCTCCAAAACGTGGGTAAGTAGCCTCACATACCCTGATCAGCTTTACTGGATGAACTATGGGAGAGGATGGGGTTAATAAATCTACAGTCCAGAAAGTGTTAGTCACGGGAATGGTCCAGGTCAGAAACAAGGCAAGCAGGAGAGGCGGAAGAAATCCAGAGGGCAGTAATCAGAATCCTGAGACATAAGTGGGGTCTCAGAGCCAAAGACAAATTCACTCATGGTACAATGAGGGAGCAGGCAAGAGCCAGTAGTCAGGCAGAAACAGGTCAGGTACACGAACAGGAACAAGGACATAGACAGCTTGAAGGCTGTGATAGGAATGAGGACAGATGATCTCCCACTGAATGGAAGAAGAGCTGGCATAAAGGCAGAAAACAGTGGAATCATGACAAAGCCACAGTATTTTGAATAAAAATCTGGTGGACAAACTAAAAATAGGGAGTCAACTGGTCTTTCATCAGGACTTTGGAAAATGCCACTAGGACTTAAACACTTTCAAGTACAGAGGGGGATCTATAATGCTGTGGGTCCAGAGAAACTAGCTTGACTTCATTGCATCACAAATGCTGTGAGTTGCATTGGGTAGCTTCTGACAGTGGATAAAGGTTCAAAACTTATGATCAAATCAACACAAAATGGCTCACCAGACACAAACTAACCTTGTTCCGTGATCATCTCAGTCTCAAGACCTACAAGATCTGCAGAGATTGCACCAGGGAAGCTATGCTTGCTTCATGGTCAGCAAAAAACATTCTATATAATATCACTAGTGAAGCATTTATAAGGGCATTCTCTTTTGTTCAGTTTGTTTTCTCTTTTTGAAACACCTATTGGCTTTACCTTAGAAGTCTTTACAAAATAAACCATCAAGATGACTTTACTGGGGTCAGGTTCAACTAAAAAGATGCCAGCAAATACAGCCATGATAACAAAGGAAAGAATACCCTCTTTCAGTAGGATTTTATGTGTTTGGATCTGATAAAATGACCTGGTCTTTACAATGAATTGAAAATTATTTCAATCTAACCTGATTCAGACAAAAATCCATTCGTTTCCAGCCATTAATTATTCATTTCTTTTCTCTTCTCATCATGTCGGAAACAACCACAATGATCTTTTTTTAAAATCAGGTTTAAAAAACTTTTAGCATTTAGTTTAACTTTGTCTTGCTTTTTTAAGATAACTAGACTGATTGTTTGTATGAAAAGATCTGTATATACACACATAAATTAGAATGGAACTGAAAAGTCGATTTATTTCAGTAACTCAGTTTAAAAAGTGAAACTCATATTCAGTGATAGACTGTAAGCATCTAATTCTATTAGTTTGATGAATATGACCTACAGGTAAGGTAATTAAAAATGTTTAATTATTGGAGATTAAATGATAAGGTATTGACAAAAAAGATGACTTTGTAGAAAATATAGTAGGCTATATATATATATATATATATATATATATATATATATATATATATATATATATATATATATATATATATATATATATATAGCCTTTAAGGGATTTTTTTTCACCCCCACATGTATTCCAAATTAAGGTTGCAGATTTTTCCACTGCAATTAGAATTGATTTTTGTGAATATTCTCTCTTTAGCTTAGAAACAGTTGCTGTAGCTGTAGTGATGGGCTCAGCAGCACTGAATCTGGTGCCTCGGTGCCCTTTTTATATTTCTCTTTCCGTTTACTTTCCTTCTGTCACACCGACTTCCGTTTCTCCTTGAAGATTTATTTCCGAGATCTCTGGGCCACCAAGCTGATTCATGTCGCTCTGCAAGAGCCCACTATTATCACAATTATCTACATTTTCAGAGCCTCCTTTTTATGGCCTTTTGTCAGTCTGCACCAAATTACCCTTTGACCAAACTGTGTCACGTGACACGGCTCTCTAATTGCGGATAATTATGCAAAGCAGTTAATCACAGCGGTGAGTGAACCACACTAATTGACCGCCTGCTCTCGCCCTCTCTCACATTTCCCTGCGCCACCTAGCGGCCACTCGGGGTACCGGCCCCTGCTCTCTCCTTTCCCCTCTGTTTAATAAATTATTTCTGCGCCGCGCCACCGTGAGAAATAAAGTGGGAGTGCGAGCGGAGCGGGGACATCAGAGGCTCTTTGGAACCGCGGTGCATCGCTTTGCTTCCCCTCGCTGCGGTGATTAAAGTTCGGCCGCTGACCCGCGCGCTTCCTCCCGTGGAAACTGTGCGTTTAACGAGCGTCAGTTTCCATTTCTCCACTACAGATCATTTGTTGCTGTCCGAGAGCTGTGCTTCAGCCCGGCGCACTGACGGATACGGACAGGCTTCAAGGATCACAGGTACATTTGATTCATTTTGATGCATCCGGATGGATCCCACTGGCTTTAAATCAACTTTTAGCATTGCTTAATGTTTTCTATTTCAAGTTGTACTCCAATTTTGCTGTTTTTACTCTCACTGTGGAAATTGTTAAACAAAAGCTAAATGTTCTCCATGCGTATTGGTGAAACCTGCACAAGAGGATGTTGCACCTGTGGAGGCAGCATCACAGAGAGTGAACTGTGTGCTATCTGCTAATTTAGGAGAATTTTCTGAGAAGCATTATGAGCTCTTCAGGATGCATTCAGTAAAGAAAGCACACAATGCAATTAATTCAGATTGTCCACCTAAGCAGGTGGTTGCATCATAATAAGGTCTTCCAGATCTGGTTTTCTGTGTTTTATTTGCATGCTGCTGCAATATCACAACATTTTCTGCCTGTCCATCACTGTCAGACCTTCATCTCGCTCTCTTTCCTGCATCTTTTACCCTCTCTCCATCTGCTTCATACGTTTGCTGCCTCAGACTTTTCCTGCTAGGCACTGTGCATGAGCAAATGTTCACCTTGCTGCACTGCACATAATCCTGAGATTATGTGACAGTTCTGCAAGGGCTGTTTTTTTTTTAATTATTATTATTTTGTGGGATGTTTAGGCAAACTTTCGTCTGATTTGGGTCACTCATAAGATTTCCAGTCAGAGGATAAAATTCAATTAGATAGCCCTGCAGCATTCTGTATTCATTGGCAGATGGCTTAATACTCGTAGATCCCTTCTCGGTGTCCCTTAATGCTCTAATTGGGTTTCATCGTTTCACACTGTTTGTGAGTATAAAAAGAGATTTAAATCACTGTTTATACAATCCTAAACCAGTTTTGTCAGTTCCAGCCCAGCTATCTAAACATTTCACATCTAATCCCCAGTAAATTCCTTGAAATTGATGTAAAATCCTACAGTAAATAGCTTTATTGTTGTGTTTTGCAGTCTGGATCTCATGTTGGCTCGGTGAAGTTGTTGCAAAGACTCTGTAACGTGCAGTAAATGAACTCTGCACCCTGGTGAGGGCATATTTGTCTCTCCGAGTTAATTCCAGCCCTACGGAGATGGTTTTCCCTCTGAAGGACATCCACTCAGAGGGTTCGGAGGGACATCTGCTGGAGTTTTACTTTGAAAAGTTGATGGGAATTTGATTACTTCAGTGAATACTTCTTGTCACCATGAGGTTTTATCAGTCAGATCATTCATCAATTAGACAATTAGACTCATCATTATGGAGATATTTTCTCTGAGGGGAGACAACATTGAGATGGGGCATTTTTACCATGATAGGTATATTAATACATGCATGGCCACTTTATTAGGTAAACCTGGTTAGTACCATGTTGTTACCCCTTTTGCCTTCATAACGGCCCTAATTCTTCCTGGCAAACAGATTTAAAAGACGTCTGAAACAGTCCTCAGAGAATTTGTTCCATATCGACATGACAGCTGCACACAGTTGCTGCAGATTTGTCAGCTTCACTGCCATGATGCATATCTCACATCCCAGAGGTGCTCAGTTGGACTGATATGACTGACTGTGGAGGCTACTGTAGCACCAGTTGGAGAAGATGTGAGGTTTTTTTTGGTCATGTACGTTATTCTGCTGGAAGTAGCCAAAAGGAAATCGGGTCATAAAGCAATGTTTCGCCATTCGGTCCTCAGGGACCACTGTCCTGCATGTTTTAGATGTCTCTGTTCCAGAACACCTGATTCAAATGATCGCATGACATCCGCTGCTGCCAACAAGCGCTACTGAAGCCTGTTAATCACCCACTTATTTAAGTCAGGTGTGTGGCAGAAGGGAAACACCTAAAACATGCAGGACAGTGGTCCCTGAGGACCGGACTGCTCTAAAGACATGATGAGGAATAATACTCAGACAGGCTGTGGTGTTGAAATGTAATTCAGAAATACTTTATTAAGTTTATTTGTATTGTACATTTCAGCAGCAAGGCCGTTCAAAATGCTTCACATCATAAAAACATCAATCAAGTATACAGCAAAATCAGCAAAATCATCAAGCAAATACACATGAAAATCATCAAAATCATCCGGAAAATATCAATGCATCAAAATCATAGGGCTCATCAAGCAAATATCTTCAAGCAGATATAATTCAAAAATATTGATCAATGATCCACTTACTTTATTTAACTGATTTATACTCAAACTTTCAAAATTAAGGCACATTCAACACAGTCATCTCCACCTTTTTCTCTCGTTGTTTTATATATTGAGGAGTCTGGAGGAGGAGGGACCCCTGAGGCCTTTCACGTTCCAGAACCCATTTTACATACAGAGGCACGTCTGCCTGCTGGCTTTCTCCTTTAAGGTGTAGAAATCACTAAAACCACCTGCAGAACCCTCACTTTGTTCTGACTGGCCCTCAGCTGATGTCCTCCTTCCACCAACTCTGTAATTTAATTAATTATTAGGAGATGATGGTTAATTTGTAATAAAATATTTTATTTAGAGCAGCTTCTCACCTGGATTTCTTTGCAGATTTATGGTCCAGACTACTAATCAAAGGCGACTCTAAACAGATGGGTTTTAGCCTTGATTTAAAGGAACTCAGTGTTTTGGCTGTTTTGCAGTTTTCTGGAAGTTTGTTCCAGATTAGCGAAGCATAGAAACTGAAAGCTGCTTCTCCATGTTTGGTTCTGGGGATGCAGAGCAGACCAGAACCAGAAGACCTGAGTGGTCTGGAAGGTTGATACTACAACAGGTCTTTAATGTATTTTGGTGCTAAGCCGTTCAGTGATTTATAAACTAACATAAGTATTTTAAAGTCTATTCTCTGAATTACAGGGAGCCAGTGGAAGGATCAGATACAGCTGTCTGATTGATTTTTTAGGCAGACCTGTTAAGACACTGTTGCAGTAACCAATGCGACTAAAGATAAATGCATGGATGAGTTTCTCTAGATCTTGTTGAGACATTAGTCCTTTAATCCTGGAAATGTTCTTCAGGTGATAGAAGGCTGACTTTGTAACTGTCTTTATATGTTTATGAAGGTTCAGGTCTGAGTCCATCACTACCCCCAGATTTCAGGCCTGATCACTAGTTTGTAGTTGTAATAACTGAAGCTGCGCGCTGACTCTAGATTGTTTCTCTTTAGGTCCAAACACAATGATTTCAGTTTTGTTTTTGCTCAGATGGAGAAAGTTTTGGCACCTCCACACATTGATTTGTTCTAAGCATGTGTTCAGTGCTTGGATGGGTTCAGAGTCACCTGGTGACATCATGATATAGAGCTGTCTATCATCTGCGTAGTTATGTTAGCTAATCTTATTACTTGTTATAATCTGAGCTAGTGGGGGCATGTAGATATTAAATAAGAGGGGTCCAAGGATTGAACCTTGGGGTACTCCACATGTGACTTCTGTCCGGTCTGATGAGAAGTTGTCAATTGACACAAAGAAATCCCTGTTCTTTAGGTAGGATTTTTCCTGTACCAGAGAGTCCGACCCAGCTCTCCAGTCGCTTCAATAATACATCCTGGTCAACACTGTCAAATGTTGCGCTGAGGTCCAACAGAACCAACACTGCGGTTCTTCCACAGCCTGTATTTGTGTGGATATCACTGAACACTTTGACGAGGGTAGTCTCAGTGCTGTGTTGAGCACGGAAACCAGACTGAAAGACATCGAAGCGGTTTGACATTGTTAAAAAGCTATTTAACTGTTGAAACACAGCTTTTTCAATAATTTTGCTGAAGAATGAAAGGTTAGAGATTGCCCCATAATTCTGCTGTAGTGATTTGTCTAAATTGTTCTTTTTTTAGCAGTGGTTTGATAACTGCTGTTTTTAGAGCCTGGGGGAAAACACAGAATGAGAGGGAACAGTTTACTTTTTGAATCATGTCAGATGCAATGACAGGCAGAACTTTCTTAAGGAAGATTATAGGTTGAATATCAAGATAGCAGGAGGATGAGCTTAATTGTTTTAAAGTTTCTTCTGAGTTTTCATGGTTGAGTTGGTGAAATTCAGCCATTTTCTCTGCATTTGTTATGTTTGGGCATAGCGTCGTTATTGGATTTGGTGTGGATATGAAGATTAACCCTGTAATTTTTAAAAAAAATTTTCTGTAAACATAAAAGGGAAATTCATTGCAGGCCCTGGTAGAGTGGAGTTCTGGTGGTAAAATAACAGGAGGGTTTATCAACCTGTGAACTGTGGCAAACAGGGCACCAGTGTTGTTGATGTTTTTGTTTATGATTTCCGCAAAGAACATTTCCCTTGCATGTTTTAGTGATGAGTGATAGCTTCGCAGCCTCTCTGTAGATTTCATAGTAAACATGAAGTCAAGTTTTACAGCATTTATGTTCATCCCTTTGACAAAGGCTTCTTTTGTTTCTTATAAGTGGAGCATATATCCACTGAGAATTCTTCCTACCAGACACAATTTTCATTTTAACAGGCGCAATGAAATCAATGATGTTTGAAATTTTAGAGAAGTTGTATATCAGTTCATTTACTGGTTTACAGCATGGAAGTGAGGTAGAGGAGTAGATTTGATTAAAAGTTTCAGCTGTGTTGTCTGTAAGAGAACGTTTTGTAATATCTGTTTTACTAAGCGAGTCAACAGAGATGTACCTTCAGAAAAATGATCAGAACGACATCAAATACAGAGACCTTGGAGATATTTGCACCCTTGCTGATAATCAAATCCAGAGCGTGTCCTCGATTATGTGTCGGCTGTTTAACATGTTGAGTCAAACCAAAATTTTGAAGTACATTATTCAGTTTTTTTGCCTCTCTGTCTATTGGGTTGTCAACATGGATGTTAAAGTCTCCCATAATTATTAAAAAGTCATAATCAGTGCATATCATAGATAACAGCTCACTAAGTCATTGAAAAAATCTGTCATATATTTTGGGCTTTTGTATAGACTAAGTGTCAGAGTTCGTTTGTGGCCTTTTACCTCAATTCCCAAATATTCAAAAGAGTCAAAATTGCCCAGGGAAACCTTTTTACAGTTTAGTGAATCATGAAATATTGCAGCAACCCCTCCGCCCCTCTTATTCTTTCTATTTGCACTTAAAAAAATTGTAATTAGGAGGCGCTGATTCAGTGAGTACAGGTGTTTCATTGTTGTCATCCAGCCGTGTTTCTGTGAGAGACATAAAATCCATATTAAGGTCAGTAATGAAGTCATTAACTAAAAGTCCTTTTGCTGATAGTGATCTTATATTTATCAGAGACAGTTTATTGATCCCAAAGGGAAATTAAATGTGGTTGTAACTCATATTAATTCAAGGTTCTTCAAAGAGTTGTCGATGGTGATGGCTGTGGGCAGGAAGGATCTCCTGTAGTGGTCTGTATCACAGCAATGTTGAAGAAGCCTCCGACTGAAGACACTGTTTTTCTATGACAGTCTCACAGGGTTGTCCATAATTTTTTTGATTTTATGTAAAATCCATCATCTCCAGAGGTTCCACAGTCATCCCCAGAACAGAACCAGTCTTCTTTATGAGGCCCAGAGTTTGTCAGGGAAATAACCTGAACATGTTTATACTCCTACCTCCAGCCTGAAGTGTTAACACATGCCAGATGTGTTTTTATGTCGTGTATGCCAAGCTCTGACCCCACCATCTGAATGTTGCTGCTGAAATCCAGACTCATGGGACTCTCTCACTCCTACTTTGGTGAGTCTTTGTGAATCATTTCCTGTTCTTGGCTGACCCCCCGTATGGTCTTCCATCCACTTCAAGCTTTCATGTGTTGTGTTTTCAGAGATGATCATCTCCATACCTTGGTTGTAAGGAGTGGTTATTAGAGGTCTTGTTGTCTTTGTATCACCTCGAACCAGCCTGCCCTTTCACCTTTGACCTCTGGTATCAACGAGGTATTTTTATCCACACAACTGGATATCTCTCCTTCTTGCACTATTCTCAGTAAACCTGAGAGTAGATCAGCAGTTTCCAAATACTCTGACGAGCCCATTTGGCGAAAACAACAATGCAGCGTTGAAAGCCACGTGACCTTTCTTCTCCATTCCAATGCTCGCATTGAACTTCAGCGAGTTGTCTTCCCCGCGTCTGGATGCCTAAATCCACTGAGTTTCTGCTCTGTGATTGGCTGATTTGGTATCCATTCATCCATCTGGCCATTGTCTTTGCAAATGGCAGTTTAGAGAGGCTGGTTAACCCAACAGTCTTGTTTTTTGATTGTGGAGAACCCAGAGTGCCCGGAGAGAACCCATACATGCACGGGGAGGGCGTGTAAACTCCACGCAGAAAGGCCCCAGGCCGGGATTAGAACCCAGGACCTTCTTGCTTCAAGGCAACAGTATCACTGTGCAGCCCCATTATTGAACATTATTGTACCTAATAAAGTGGCCGGTTCATCTGTATCAATCAATTATAAATTTATAAGGAACAAAATCAAAGTCTGTAAAACATACAGAAACACCAGAAAGCACAAAGCAAAACTTAACTAATTTCATTTTGTGCTTTCGTGGTTTTAACATCAACGTGTGGATTAAGATTAAGAGAATATAAAGTAAATATGAAGATATTTTCATACTGCACAGGCTGTGACTTGATGATAGGGAGCTTTGTGGATATCATCTGAGACTAAGTGTTTTCAGAAAAGCAAAATGTGAGTTTTTCAGCAAGAATCGTAATTTCCAAGCAGAACTCCTTCACTCTCTACAGTGGCAGCAGCTCCAAACCTTTGAGGTTAACTCACTGAATCTCTCTCATAACACAGAAATGATGCAGTGCCGACCAGATGTCTCCAAGACAGATCAGGAGCAGAATTGAACTTTTATTTGCTCCTAAAAAAACGACAGGAACACATAAAAGGTTCTGGACGCATTATGAAGTGTGAGGTTGTGTAGCTCAGGTGGTGAAGACCGTTTGCATGTTTCTGGTTTTAGTCCCATTATGTGTTACAGGTTTTTATCTGTTTGTTGATCTAAAGCTGGTCTATATACAGACAGCTATTAAACATCTAAAAATCTCTCTCAGTTTCAGTCCTGATGTCTACTGACATTTTAGACATTCAGTGGACTCCTGCCTATATCTAAAATATTTGAAAGAAAATGCAGTTTTGGAAGCTGAAAAATCTAGGAGCAATGCTCGTTGTTATTGGCTACTGGCTCAAGTATTCCTGGATTTCAGCTATTCGTGAATAGCTGAAATTAAGTACTTGGGCTTGATTTTAACCATGAAATCATCATTGGATTCCAAGATGGGGTCTCATTGGTCTTGATTTTTTTATCCAACACACAGACCAGGGGTGCCCAAGTCCAGTCCTCGAGATCTACTATCCTGCAACTTTTAGATGCATCTCTGCTTCTACACTCCTGAATGAAATGAACGGTTCGTTACCAAGCCTCTGCAGAGCTAAAAGATACTTCTGAGCCATTTGATTTGGGTCCGTTGGAGGAGGGAGGTGTCTAAAAGTTGCAGGGTAGTAGATCTTGAGGAGTGGATTTGTTCACTCCTGACAAAGCCCATGAAAACAAAAGGGTGTACATGGTTCTGAATGAGCTTGGGAAGGTAGAATCTGTCAAACTAATATCTACATGGATGTTAGGACTCAAGCTCTCCCAGCAGAGCATTACCCAAAACCTCATGCTGCCTGTACCGGCTTGTTTTACTCCCATCATGCATCCTGTTGACTGGTGTTTGCCCAGTCAGCAATGCTCATTTACTGGACTGTTGGGTTAATCCATGTGATTCAGAGCGTCTTCCTTTGCTCCATGGTCTCCATGATCCAGTACCCAGTGTTGCTGCTTTTGATGGTAGACAAGGTCCAGCCCGGGCACCCTGACTGGTCTGCAGCTATGCAGCTCCTTGTGATATAAACTTTGATGCGAGGTGACATCTTTCTATCAGAGCCAGGGGTTGGAGCTGCAGTAGCTTGTCTGTTGGATCGGACCAATCAGGCCAGTGTTTGTTCCTTGGGTGCATCAGTGGCGACCCTGTTACTGGACCACTTTCAGGCTTAAGTTCACACAGCAGCCAAATGCGACCACATGCGACCCTTATCAGAGTTTTTCACGACAGTCTGAACAGCCCATTTCTGATCTTTTCATCCCCACAAAAAAAATCTGACTTGTGCCACTTCCATATGTGGTCCTGATTCGGATACATATCCAATAGCTTTTAAAGTGGCTGCAGTACAAACAGTCATGTTGCATTTCGTCACTGATGTGATACGCGTCATAATTCTGCACCAGAAGAAGCCAGATGCAGTAAATCCAAACATAAACAATGACTGAAAATTCTAATTATGAATTTATGAAAGAAGTCTGTGTCAGTGAAGCGCATCACATCACAACCCACCTCTCCTGGCTCTGACTACCCATCCAGACAGACTGCTCTACAGAAGCTGCAGTCAATGCATCACAAAGGCTCTTGCTATGAGTTGTGCTTCCTTTTTCTTAGCTTCGTTCATGTTATGAACTTGTGACAATACTGTCGGCTATATTGCTGAACACCTTTAAAATCGATCCACAGACGACGGCATCCATTATCACGTCCATAAACAACGAGCTGTTGTGTGACGTTGACGTTTTTACTTTGGGGATGTAAACCGTTCTCACAGAAGTCTGAATGCGGTCGCATTTAATTAGTAGAATGAATGACGAGGCAGAATAAAAAAATCAGAACTGAACATCAAGATCTGCTGTGTGAATGCAGCCTAATAGATACCAACCACTGGAGACTGGGAACATCCCACAAGATGCTCTGACCCAGTAGCCATGACAGCTTAACCCTGGTCAAACTCAGATCCTTGCACTTTTTTCCTTCCTTTATTCACTTCACCTGTCAGTGATCATAATGTTATGCCTCATACTGGCAAACTATCCATGACTCCATTAAATCCATGACTATTAAACCAAGACTAAATTGTAATTAGGAACACACAAATGGGTGGAAACATTTTATCTGGAGTGTGGAAAATTCCTGGAGATGAAAGCGATGCCTCAGTGCATTTTGTTCCTATTTATAGCGTTATTGTGTCAGTGTAAGAGCGATCAACCTCGCTGGAAGAAACCTCCCTGAGTGACATCAGAGATGAAAGCGGGAGGCAGGTCAGTGTTTACTCAACTTGACTGCTGCCGCTTGTGTCGGCCAAGCCTTGCCAGTTCACTTTATCTGAATAACAGGGCAGAGCCGAACTCAAAGCAAGATCTCAGGTTGTTTTGTCAAGATGTATCGCCCAGATTCACTCTGCTCCGTGATAAAAATGACAACGATTCATGAGTCACACGTCCGTGCGATGGTTAGCGTCACTGAAAGGCTGACCTGGAAGCCAGGTTGAATCCCCCATGCTTGATTAAACTCTGCTGCTGAGCTGTGGGTGGTCAGACGGGTTCTGGTCCACAGCCCGAGCCTTGATGGGAGACTCTGGCCTTTGACAGAGGGATTTAGAAGCGCTGTGGCTCCAGCTGCCGAACGCTGAGGCCGATGTTGAGTTCATTTGAGTTCTAGAAGCACAGACATTTAAATGTCAGTGGTAAGTGGAAACATTGTCGGTTTTCTGAGATAATAGCAGAGGGACCGACAGCGTTTAAATGTGCATTGGTAATGGGGGGGTGCAGAATAACAGAATGCATTTTTGTATTTTGAAATATGATTATCATTTTTTCCTGCTGTAAACTCATAATTCTATTGCAATTTTATTATAGAGGAAAATGATGCTAATTATCCAGAGTTTGAAAGGAGTGGTTGGTGATATAAAAAGGATGAGACATTCTTCATGAAAGGTCAAGTTCCTTCAAGATCTTTGTTTTAATACATGAGAATTGAGTATTTAGCAGAGCTTTCCTTATTTATTGGCACTCTTGGTAAAGATGCAGATAATAGCTCTAAAATAAATTTCTTTTTTTGCTTTTTTTCAATTGATGACAGTTTCTAGGAACTTTTAATTAAGAACAGAAATACAGTGGGGAAATTCCGATGCAACGGCTGCAAAGTGACAGGCAATCGAAGCATACAGATTCACACAAAAATAAGAATATAAAATATATAAAAACAGAATAAACAACAACATACTTCACAATAAAGGCAAAATTTCAACATAAATACTGTGCAGGTCTTAAAAATAGCATACTCTGATCCAAAGGAATGTGCAACTGAGTAGGATTATTTTAAAAATGTACAAAATGTGCTTGTGTATTTGTGCATTGAGAACATCAGGCTATTTACAGTAAGTGGCAATAAAAACTGTGCAACAACAGAGATTTGCACATACCAGCAGAAATATTATTTAAAATAAGTAAAAACAGTGCAAATAGCAGCGTGGACGTAAACACTTATTGAGTTTATTGGGAGCAGTGATGGTTATAGAGTGTGAATCGACTCTATAACTAATAATACACCAATAATAATAGACTTTGTTTCCTGGGGGCATAAACTGATGTGACACAGAGGCCCATTTATTTCAGCCACTGGCCAAGAAGCTGGGCAAGGGCCAAGTTGTTTGAAAGACATGCAAAAAAAAGTATTTTCTTTTCCTAGCATGACAAACGTAAAGATGTGGGATTTGCTGAACTCTGTTGGGACTTTAAAACGGCAGTAGGTAAACTGTCACTATGTCATAATTATAATATGAGACAACAGATATAATGTTCTGAAGCTCCTTTGCCTCCTTTCTGTAGTCCTACTGCCATCTGCAGAAATGCACAGCTCCTGGTCAGAAACAACCAACCAGAGTCAGAGGGACTGTCTTAGCGCTGTCAGTCACTCGTGTACGCACCATCCCCAGGGTGTGTACAAGCTCAAGATTGTTGGTTCGCTGCAGCTGTGCTGATGGTGGAGACAGTGTCACGGGAAAACTGTTTATTCGGCTTCATCGGTGGGCTCCCCTGCGGGGGAGGAGCTGCAGCAGAGAGCAACAGCGCTAAGACCCTCCTCCTGGCTCTGATTGGTTGTTTCTGACAGGGAGCGGTGCATTTCTGCAGATGGCAGTAGGACCACAGGGAGGAGGCAGAAGAGCTTGATTTTTTTCCACAGATTATCTGTCTCATAAAAAACATATTTTTACAAAAATGTTACCTACTACAGCTTTAACTGGAGCAGTTGCTCAGATAAAATAAAGATTGAGATTTTCAGCAACAAACACTCCTGGTGCGTTGGGTATAAACCAAAGAATGGACGCATGGAAAGGCAGCTCATGGCCACTGTTAGGTACAGAAGGGGATGTGTGATGCTGTGGGCCTGTTTCTCTTGTTAACCTTGTTAAAATGCAGGGCATTGTGAACTCTTTAAAACAACGGGACCGTTAAATAAAAATCTGGTGGCTTCTGATGGAAAACTGAAATCGGGTCATCACAGGCCAGTGTCCTCCAACTTCTGGATGTGTCCCAAGTCCAACACATCTGAATCAAATGACTTAATCACCTCTTCATACACTCAAGTTTTACAGAGTCCTGCTAAAGACCTTATTAAGTTATTCTGGTGTGCTGACACAGAGACATAAAGGCTGCAGGACACCTAACCTCAAGGACTGGAGTTTGACACCTGTGCTTCAGCAGGATAAGGATTTTCTGGCCAAGTCAACACAGTTGTAGTTCATCAAGCATTAAATCACCATTCTTCCATGGCCAGCTCAGTCCCTAGAGCTAAATCCTAAGACTGTGGGGTGAGCTGAAGAGAAAAGCACATAAAGAGGACTCTGGATGATCTGGATCAGGGCTGAGCAGCTAATGTCCTGCAACGTTTTGGTGCATCCCTGCTCCAACACAGCTGAACCAAGTGACTGAAATATTTCCTCACCACCATGTCGTTGGGTTCTTTAGAGGCCTGGTAATGAGCCGTTTATTTGATTCAGCAAGGATGCATTGAAAAGTTGCTGGACAGTTGCTCTCGAGGACTGGAGTTGGAGACCCCTGATCGACAGAGATTGTGCAGTGAGGAATGGTCAAGCATCCCTCTCTCTGCAGGCTCCAACCTTGTGAAATGTAACAGCAGAAGACTGTGTGCTGTCCTACTGGCAGAAGGAGGTAGAACAAATATTAACAGCTGGAGTGGCAGTAATAACACCACCAGTGATTCTGTTAAAAAAACAACTTTTATTTCTTGTCGTTAGATTTTTGTTTCCTCTGCTGAGTAAAGGTGAAATTCAGCTACTGCTATAAAAATGCATTTTATTTAATTTGATGTTTTTCCACATTTAATGGGTGTCCGTAAATGTGACCATACCTTTTTAAGTATTTTCCTAACTCCTTGGAAGAACCACTAATGTGATTTGTCATCAAAAATTAGTCTGCTGGGGAAATCAATTCAATAAACAAAGGTACACACCTATTACTTAGAGTCTAAAATGATGCACATCCATAATCTCAAACAAAAGAAGAGGAACTGCATTAATTACTGCTGGGTGTGCCAGAGCAAGGCATTAGTTTTACAGTGAGTAATTCACAAGTTTAGGTAATTAATTTGGCAAAGGTACAGAAGTGACAAAACAATACCCAATGCTATCTGTTGTAAGCATTTATAGAACTGAAATATTAATTACTGTATGATATATTATATAGTAATGGCACATCTGCAGGAATAACACCATTTTTTCTGACTCATTTGCATCCTCTTGCTGATATTACGTTGCATTTTTATGGTAATCAGCTCCCTCTGCAGCTGAGCTTCCAGCAATGACCCCCCCGCCCCCCTCCCATTGATCGACCTGTCAGGTCTGAGATTTGAATGGACTACATTCACATCCCCGGTCCAAGAGCCAGCTGGCCCGGTGGTACAACACACACAGCATTAGGCTGCGTAATTTAAACGCTGGTGCAGCTCAGTCATTAATCTCTAATGATATGATCGGATAATGTGCACTATTAGCCTCTGTTTTGTTTTCCAGGGATGTGTAGTTTGTTTGCTGGTTTATTAGGCTTGTGGTGGCTGCTTGTGCCATTATTTATTAATAAAGATATATTCAGAAACAATATTGGATAACAGCTTGCTACGGCAGCAACACAGTGGTCAGGGTCCAAAAATAAGTGCATATAAGGAGATTAAATCAACAACTGGCTCTTACTTTGGTCTTTAAGTTAGATAAACAGCACATAACGTTTCACTTTTACTGCTTTGATGGGAATTAAGACGGTAACTAGCAGCCAGGTACTGCAGAGCAATTGGACTCGTACAAGTGATCGTGTGGAAGAGTCACACGGCAGGCTTGAGGCTCGTTTCTGGTTTTTTTGCGTGGTTGTTCATACTACTGAATGATGCGATCCCAGTCAGACTTCTGTACGACCTCAGCGCAGCCCGGGCGCGCAGGAGGAGACCGTAGACGTCACACTGCAGCACAGTGTTTATGGAAGTGATACTGTGGATCAATTTTAAGGTTGTTGAGCAAGTATTATCACAAGATCATAACAAGACGAAGGAAGCTAATAAAAAGAAAGCTAAGTGCCGACACTGCTTGCTTCAGCCGTTATTTACGCCCCGATTTACTGCGTCTGGCTTCTTCTGGTGCAGAGTTAGGACGCATGTCTCACGTCAATGACATAAAAGTTGGATAGAATGCAGCATGACCGTTCAGACTGCAGACGCTTTGAGAACAATCAGATACATATCCTATTTAGTACCACATATGGAAGTTGCACAAATCATATTTTTTTTATGGGGGGGTGAAAAGATCGGAATCGGGCCTTTGAGACTGCTGTGAAAAAGCCGAATATGGCTCAGATATAGGCAAAAAAAAAAACAAACAAAAAAAAATAAAAAAAATTTGATTTCGGTCGTATTTGGCCGCTTTGTGACTGTAGCCTTAGCTTACAGGTTTATGTTGGAAACAATGCCAGGTTGGAAGGACAATAGCAAGGACCTTAGAGAAGCAGATTCATTCCGAGGTCAGACTGTGTAAAGCTTAAAGAAAAACTAAAAACTATTTTTTGTTGGGAAGAAAATCCATGCAACAGGAAGTAGTTTTGCAGAGTCGCCTCTGAAACACCACATTACTCCTCCAACAATGTCCTTTGAACAGCCCTGACCAAAGTGGAAACATCTGACCTTAAGGCAAAATCCAATGCAAAAAACACATTATCATAAACAGCTCATCCCAGCAGTCAAGCATGGTGGGAGTAGAATCATGATAAAGGCTTGTTTTGCACAGCAACAAATAAAAGCTGCATGCATCATGTTCCAGAGCTGACGATGTCTTCCTGACTCAAACTCCAAACTGGAACTGGACAAGATTCCTCAAGCAAAGCAGCAAGCTTGCATCAGAAGGGCTGAAAAGGACAAACTGTTTGGGTTTTGTTTTTTAGCCCACATGCAGAAACATGCTAGCTGTGTTTCCATCCAATTGTCATGGGAATTTTGAGCGAACTTTTAAAATGTCGCAACAAAAAAAGAAAGAAAATGCGGATTAGGTGTAGAGGTTGCCAACTAGCACGGACCACACATCTCAGAAAAACGGAGAGAGTTCTCCCCTCTGAGCTGGAGGCTTGGACCTTGAAAGGTTTCTGGGTTTCGTGCTTCTGGTAAGGCACAGACCCGCCAGTGGATGGGGATGTGTGCTTTGTCAAAACTGATTCGGCAAATGTGTTTCCAATCTCCTCTTTAGCACATGAACTCTTTTTTCGGAAAAACCATCTCATGCGAGCCTAAAAGCTGTTTTGCCGAAATTGAGGACGTTTTTTTCAAATTTTGTCATTTCCTCTCAACCTGTGCATTTTGAAGGATCGTATTAGAAATAATACGATCCTTCAAAATGCGCATAAAAATACATCGATGAAAACAGGGTTATTGAGGTTTAAGGATTTTATTATAAAATGACAAAAAAAATGTTTTGCTAGAGCTGAGATCTTTTAAACTGCAATCTGTTGGCATTCTGTGAAGAAGAGAGCATAAATTAGTGAGTTCATCAGCAAGTTGAGTGATGGAGTGAACAGTTTCAGCTGCTTACTGGAGGATTTGGCGATGGGTGGCTGGAGGAGGCACTGGGCTTCCTGAGAGCCTTGATTCTGCCGCCGTGACTGCTGGACTTGGGTCCTGGTGACCTGGTGAGGCTCCATGGTGTCTGGAGGAGAAGCTACGATGCAGGTGTGCTCCAGATGAATATCGGTAATATGTCTGTTTAGAAGGTGAGTCAATCTTCTGCAGGTAGAGCAAAGCTGAGAATCACTGGAGTACACACAGTTCTGGTTATAAATAAAATAATCTGCCAGTGGGACAAGATATTTAAACTTATAATATAGGAAAAACATCTTGTCCCTCTGGCAGATTATTTCACGTATAACTAGAACTTTTCATCAAAATTAAGGAATTATTGACTTAAAACAAGCTCCTATATCTGCTGAAAAGTTACTTGTAGGTTAGCTTTGTCTTATTTCAAGTGGATTCAAGGTATTTGCACTGGAAACGAGAGCAGAAATACTTGATGAGATTTAGTGTTTTTGCAGTGCAGGAGCAGATCCCAGCAGTGGCCACACCCATGCAGCCAAGTAAACACCACAGAGATGAAAGTGGAGCAGAAAATAAAACAGCACCCAGCCGCCCCAGAGCCATGACGGTGTCGCAGTGACAAAGCCATGGTTCCCACTTCAAGCTGGTTGAAATGCTTTGAAGGGAACCTTAGGAAACATGGATAAATTAAAGCCCATAAATTTTTCTAACCAAAAGCATCACTGTGAAGAAAACCAGGACAAAACTGCTCCACAGCAATGACAGACTGAAAAAGTCAGCAAACTATTATTTTATTGTTTAGTGTTGAGCCAAAGATGTATCTACTCTATTGCTTTACATTTTTCCTCATCACCTTAGAGAGGTGGTTAGAGAAGGTTATACATGTTTTTCTGTATCAACTTTAAGTTAAAAGTTTGCGTTTAGCCTGATTTAATTAACATACCAGGATAAACCACTGGGACCATTTTGGAAATGGTTCCCAGATTGTTGTGGTCCAACCCATTATGGTGTAATGGAAACTACATAATTAATTTAGCTGATTATAGCTTGAAGATAATGAAAACTCTAAATCTGGTTTCTCTAAAGATTAGAACACCACATGACACCCATTAAAAGAGGATATTTATACGGAAATCTTGACCTAAAAAAGCATGAATTACTGCATGAGTGCAGCGTGGCATGGAGGAGATCAGCCTGTGGTTCTGCTGAGGTTCTGGAAGCCCAGGTTGCTTTGATGGCTGCCTTCAGGTCGTCTGCATTGTTGGTTCTGCTGTCTCTCATCTTCGTCCTGACTCCATAGATTCTCTGTGGGGTTAAAGGTCAGACCAGTTTGGTGGCCAGTCAAACACAGGAACACCAGGGTCATTGAACCAGCTTTTGGTACCTTTGGCAGTGTGGATCGGTACCAAGGCCTGCTGGGAAATGAAACCAGCATCTCCATAAAGCATGAAAGGGTCTAGAGCTTTCTTCAGAAAACCCAGTGGACCAGAACCAGCAGATGATCTGGGATCATCACTGACTGGAAACTCACCCTGGACTTAAAGCAACGTGGATTCTGACTCTGAGACCTCGATTTCCAAATGAAATGCAAACTATCCTTAATCCAAAGAAAAGGGTTTGGACCACAGATGAACTGTCCAGTTCTTTTTCTCCTTAGCCCAGGGAAGTCTCTGGTTCAGGACTGGGTCAATACAAGGACATGCTGTCTGATGTAGCTCATGTCCTGGATATGTCTGTGGGGAAGATCTTAAAGCTCTGACTCCATCTGCAGTCCACACCTTGAGGGTGGTTTCACACCAGCGCTGTTTAGTCCGCTTTAATCGCACTCTAGTTCATTTGCCCAGAAAGTCTGGTTTTTTTTGGGGGGGTGAATGTGCTGCAAAACAGAAAATCTTACCAAGTATTTTTGGTCTAGTTTCTAGTGCAAATATCTAGACACACTTGAAATAAGACAAAACTGACTTACAAGTAACTTTCTAGTAAAAGTTCTAGTTATAAGTGAAATAATCTGCCAGAGGAATGTTGCACTTGTTCCACTGGCTGATTATTTCACTCATAACTAAAAATACTTAAATAGACCGAAAGTAGTTGGTAAGATTTTCTGTTTTGCAGTGTGCTCAATCAAACTCTGATGTGGACCAGAGCAGTGAACTCTGGTCCACCTACAAACCCAGGTCTCGGCAGAAAGCGGACGATAGCGCAGGGAATTCTGGGTAAATACAACCAAAACAAACGGGTGAGTGTAGCGCTAGCGGGAGAAATATCTCGTGGTCAAACGTGGAGTGAGTTTATTGCTAAAATCTGATGCTACTACATTTCGTGCATATGTGAATGCTAAGCGGACCAGAGACCACTCCAAAAGCAGGAAGTGAACTTATAGCACAGGGCATGCTGGGTAAATACAACCAAAACAAACGAGTGAGTCCAGCGCTAGCAGGAGAAATGACTCGTGGTCTTTTACCAAAGACAAAAGAGAAATCCTGCAACCACTAAAGTCTGACGCCACTCCATTTTTGTTTACATTTTGTGAAGAAGGAAGTTGCACTCAGTGCCTTCTTCAGAGGTTTTCGTGTTGTTTCCTTCAGTGGTTCATGGTGCAGCGCCCCCACAGGTGAGGAGGGGAACAGGTTGATCAAAGGGTTTGGTTGGTTTGAAACAGTGCAGAGTGAAAGAGAACCGCAGCTGCTGAAAATGGAACAAATGTCGCAATTCTGGTTCCCAATTGAATCGAGTCTACCGGACTGTCAGGTTCTTCTGTCCCATCCTTCCACAGAACTTTCCATTGGAATGCTTGGATAAAGCACTCTCTGAACACCCAGCTTCTCTAGCAATGACCTTTTGTGGCTTACCCTGCTTGTGGAGGGTGTCAGTGACTGTCTGCTGGTCATCTGTCCAGCAATCAGTTCCTGTAGGTCATAGAAGAACATTTCTGTTATAAAGTCTTATTTGTCTGTCTTAATTATTTTTCAAAATTTCTTAGAAACAGAAATAAGCCATAATCATCAATGATTAACAGGAATAAACACGTGATATATTACAATATATGAGTTTACATGTTTAGTTGAATTATGTAAATAAATAAACTTTTTGATTATATTCTAATTGAGATGGATTTCTGTTTTAACATGTCGGAGAATCAGCTGATGATTTGTTCATTGATAGGTGATTAATTTTTCTCATGCTTATTTGAAATATCTTTTAGCCTACAAGTACATCGTAGTATGTTTATTTGGAAGAGCAGAGTTTGTGAAAACAGCAACAGTACAGGCCCACTTTGCTCTGCGTGGTTGAAAAGGTGTCTGATGCTAATTTTCTAAGTGTTTGTTTTCCAGAGATCATTATTTCGAGTTGACAAGTGTTAATTGGAGAGTTGTTTTTCCACTCACACAGCCCAGGTTTATTTTTTTAATCTATGAAGTGGGTGTTTAAACCTGTCAGCGGGGCGAATGAACTCGACGATGTCGACTTATGTAAACTCTGTGTGCTGACGGAGCGATGGCTTCAGCCGGGCTTCGACATCACTTTTACTCCACGACGGCTCACGTCTCATACTGGGACATGATCTCACTGAAAGGACTTTGTCTCTGTCACAGTTTGGAGCACAAGATTCATCTACAGCATACCACAGACTCTATTGTGTCTGTAAGTCACATCTCTCTTGCTGTTTGTTTCTTTCCTTTCAACGTGTCCTTGCAAGCATTGAATTTGGAGCAGAGAAGCAAAAAAAAGAAAAAAAAGACTCTTTGCAGAGCTGTAGGCCAGAGATAAATCTCTGACCTTTTATCAGATGGCTTATATACAAGAATATAAATAAAAGAGTGTTTGAACATGAAGAATGGGTGAAAAGGATAATCTACAACCTCATCTTAATAAGATTTCACTGCACAAAACTACAGTAAGAAGGGAAATACCTGCGTTTACATTTAAATCTGCTCTTTTCATGACGTTATTCTGAGAAGTGGAAATTATTTAAACATTTAGTGAAGATAAGCTCTGCATAAAAGCAAGGAGATGTCATATGGATGGAATGGGTATGGTGGAAAAAAAGCAATTTGCAAAGGTGGTAAAGATTTTGTTGTTCTGGTAAAGCATATTGCTCTGCATATATTTGTTGTGCTTTATTTTCTTTTCCTCAGTGCCAACAAATACCACTTGAAGACAGGATCCGCTGGTCTGTGCAGGAAGTGTGATTCGGCTGCAGTTCAAAGTGAAATCGCCTGATTTAAAGAGTGGGTGCCTCAGCTGTCACTTTGCAAAGAGCGAAAGCAAACAAGTAAACAGGAGAGAAAAAAATCTGCATAATTAATAACCGTATTAGTCACATCACTGTCACCTCCTCAAACTGGATAAACAACCAATGGGTGTAATCTCTCACCGTCTCACAGAAATGAAAGAAACTGACAATCATCTGTTGATTTATACCTTTTTTTCTCCATTTAATACTGATGTGCTTCATAAAAAATGCATATCTGACTACATTTTGAACAAAACAGTTTTCATCTCAATCTGGTGAGAAAAACTATATTTGAAGATTGATGAAGTATGGAGAATAAATTACTGGTGAGTGTTGCTTAGGACACCCACACTTGACCCATTCTCTCCATAATTACTTTAGGTTAGAAGAATAATTAAATGTCTTGGTTTGCAAAAATATTATAAGGTTCAAGGTAAATAATCCCCCGTTTTCAGGCTCAGGATCCTTTGGAGGAGTGAAAAAGTGCTAAAAGATGAGTATAGATTAATATAGTCTGTGAGTGGAAGCTATTACACAAACAAACACGTTTGCAGAGCCGTCCAACTTTACTGGTACCCTTAGTAATGAAAAAATAATCTCTTGTTGAACACAATTTGCAATTGTTTTGAGTTATTCTGTGTAGGAAAAAAAAAATCATGTGAAACAATTGTTTTACCAAATCAGTGGGGCCACAATTATTCGCTCCCCTGAAAAGCACTTTATTTGTCCCCCAAGGGGGAAATTACATTCCAGTACAGCCCATCCAGTAGACGGGGTGACTGAGGCTGCAGCCATCAGAGGAGCTGCCCTTTTCAGATATATATAAATATAACTGAAGCATATTATTGTTCATTTATACCTTACTTTAGTTGACCAGGTTGTCTAGAAAGTGTTAATTAGTAATCTGTTATTCTTTGTGTTTTGCCCTCTGCAGGTGCCTCTCAATAAATCAGAATATTGTTGAAAAGTTCATTTTGATACAATAATAAATAAAAACCCATTTTAAAGACTAATTACACTCAGACTAATATTTTAGAACCTTTACAGAACAGAACAGGTCCGAGTGCAGCAAACTATCAGGTCTGCAGAGAGGATCCTCAGGGCAGCTAACAGCTCTGCAGACCCCACGCATGCTGGACATGAACTGTTTAGATTTTTATTTTCAGATCAATGCTACAGAGCGCTGTTTGTTTCCTCCCCCAGTCTGTCTCTCTGATGAACACAATAAACACCTTACAGCTGGAATAGTCAGCTGTTCTGCTATAAAAACAAATTAGCATATTTTGCTCCATCACAACAATCCTTCTCTTTTTATGTCTTTATGAAAATGCAATAAATTGGCTGCATATACATGTACACATTGTTCCTTTATCCTTATTTTATTTACCCTAACGATTCATATTTATATTTATGTCTGTGAGCACTTGAAAACCAAAGTCAAATCTCTGGTTTGTGCACACAATTCAGGCCAATAAAGCTGATTGCTTTTTCTGTTAACTATGATGATTTTCTGCTTACAGCCAGTGAAAACATGACATTTATAATTAGAATATTACATCAGCCTCCTGGTCAAGGTTTAAGTTATAAAGTATGATTTTCTAACTCTGACTGTTGTTACTTGTCTTTATTCAGAGTTTCTATGGAACAGGCAAAGTGACAGCAATGGGAGAGCAGCATTAGAGTACAGAGTGTGATAGTTTGGATCTGAAATCTTCTTCACTTGTGGTCTTGGCTGGCTCAGTTGGATCCAGCACGCATTTCAGATCAACAAGTCATTTTATTCAAGTGCTCGGCTCATTTGCCAAGTGTGCTCTTTCATATTTTATGTCCAATTTAGAGTTTTAAAGTGCATTACTCCGACTCGTTACTCAGCGAGCCATGACACTAACATTCACTCAGGGGACATTTTGACATGAATTTGTGACACGACAAGCTGCTGTAAACAGTCTTCTTCACCATTAGGAGACAAAGCTACACAAGACTCAAGCAGTGAGGAAACCAGTTATCTATAAGCAGCACCGTGCTGCCCAGCCCAGTTTGCTTCATGTTGCCAAACACCCCGAGGGCCACCCAGAGCCCAATCCTCGCAGAGAGGATAGCAGCAGCAGTGGCGATGGTGGTGGTATCAGAGTGACAGCTTATAACAGCTGTTAGGGTGGAGAGGTGAGGCCGAGAAAAGACAAATGAGGTCCTTTTACTAATGAGGCTCGGGCTCATCGCTCCCCGTCTCTGTCAGCTGCAGCAGCGTTATCGGTATTCACCTCGCTCTGCTTCCTCCTCGTTTCTCACCGCCTGCGAGGATTCTTGCCTCAAACGCGACAATTCAGAGAAAACGCTCCTCAAACACCACCAGTGTGATAGCAGTGCCATCGCTTGTCCCACAGAATGAAACTGAATTCATGAATATTAAAAGGCGTCACCTAAAACACGTGGAGCAAATCTGGTTTGCTTTCACTCGAACAGAATCCATGTTCCATGATGTTTGCTTTGTTTCTTTCCACATAACTAAACCTGCTTCCTGACTGGTTGCCCTTTACTGCAGCTACACTGCCTTGAAAAAATATTTACACCCCTTGAAGCTTCACATTTTGTTACATTGCAAATACAAAACCTTTATTAGGATTTTCTGTGTTCAACACAAAGAGTTGTGCAATCATGAAGTGGAAGGAAAATGATTCTTGGTTTTGAACAAATAGAAATCCTGCGTGCATTTGTATTCAGCCCCTCTGAGTAATTACTTTGCAGAACCGGCTTTCTCTGAAATTACAGCTGCAAGTCTTTTGGGGTATCTCTCTACCAGTTTTGCACATGTAGATTTAAATTCCTGCTCATTTTTGTTTTGCAAAATAGCTCAAGTTCAGTGAGATTAAATAGAGAGCATCTGTGAACTGGAATTTTCAACTCTTGCCACATATTCTCAGTTGGATATAGGGCTTTGACTTTGACTAGGCCACTGTAACACATGAATATACTTTGATCTGAACCAGCTCATTGTAATTCTCATAGTATGTTGTAAGTCATTGTTCTGCTGGAGGGTGAACTTCCTCCCCAGTCTCAAGTCTTTTGCAGTTTTTATCAGGTTTTCTTGCAGCATCGCCCTGTATTTTGCTAAAAAAAATTATCCCAACAGCATAATGCTGCCACCACCATGTTCACCATGTGGTAGGTGTGTTTTGTTTTTGCATGTGGATGACTAGAGCATCTCCTTCCAAATGTTTGTAGCTTATGGCAAATTTCCATCTCTTAGGTGTTTCTTTCCCTTAACTTTGGTTTTCGTCCTGTTAGCAGATTTTTTTTACCCGAGTTTTGATCTTTGCAGCTCCTCCAGAGTTAATACTCTCATTGCACAACCTTTTAGTCTAGGTCAGAGGTCGACAAACCTTACAACCCTGAGAGCAACATAACTCTTCGTAACAAAATGTTTTATAATACCTACTATTGGGAATTTATTTAGATTTTTAAATTAAAGCACAAAAAATTATTTTTGTTAAATACATTTTCTTAAATTGATATGAAAAAGCAAGTAGTCTGCAACCTATTGATGAATGAAAAACGTCATAAAAAGATTATCCCTCTTCCGCCACTATTAGTGTCATTCTTTGTGGCAATGTTTTGTATATATTGCATGAAAACGGCAAGGAAAAACGACTAAAGCCAGCATTTTTTATTAAAGCTGCAGTATGTAACTTTTATGAAAAATATGTTTTTATATATTTGTTAAAAGTATCATCATGTTGTGACAGTGTAATTATAAGACAGATAATCTGTGAAAAAAATCCAGCTCCTCTGCCTTCTCCCAGTGCTCCCAGTACAAACTGCAGAAATACACCACTAAGTCAGACACAGCCAATCAGAGCCAGGAGGAGGGTCTTAGCGCTGTCAATCACACCCCCCCCGCCCCCTGCTCTCTGCTACGCTACAGCTGGTTCACTACAACATAGCCTAATGCTAAGGCTAGTTAGCATGGCCACCGATGATGATGGATAAACAGTTTTCCTGGAACGGTGAGTTGTTTCTCTACCATCAGCACATTTAGCAGCGCGTACACGAGAGTGACTGGCAGCACTAAGCCCCTCCTCCTGGCTCTGATTGGTTGTTTTAGGTCGGGAACGGCGCATTTCTTTAAACAGCAATAGCAGTTCAGGGAGGAGGAGGAGGAGATCGATCTATTCACTGATCATCTGTCTCATACCAAACTATCATGACAAGTTGACAGTTATAACAAACAAATAAAAAACATTTTTTGTAAAACCTAAATACTGCTGCTTCAAATTTACATTTTAAAACACTGATAAATTTGTTAGCAATTTTGGTCAATGTCAGAAAGAGCCGCAGTTGGAGGGTCTAAAGCAGGGGTGTCAAACTCATTTTCATTTCTGGCCACATCAACATAATGAGTGTCCTCAAAGGGCCGGTTGTAGAAGAATGTAAAAGTAAAACTACCAATTAACAAACTGTTAAAAATATTATATATTTCTCTGCATTCGAGTTGGACTACTTAAGATTAAATAATATTCAACATCTTTTCATATTGATGTAATTTGGCACTATACAAGTAAAAACTGATTTGACTGATAAAATAATATTTAAGACCAAAACTGTTATCTTGAAGTTCTAATCATGTGGCCCTCTGAGGTCTGGAGGGCCACAGAGATAGCTATGGAAGGCCAGATTGGGCCCACGGGCGTTGAGTTTGACACACGTGGTCCAAAGAGTGACATGCAGTTTTGGAGCTGCCGGTTGCAAACCTCTGGTCCAGGTGGACGGCCATGCCTTGGTAAATCATTTTATAGATGATGGATTGTGCAGAGCTCCATGAGATGGAGCTTTAACGGCCTCCACAACTTTATCCCTGATGTGTCTGCTCTGCTCCTTAGCCTTCACTTCTGCAGGCAGTGTGTTGCACTTTATTTATAGGAGTACAGGTGGCTGATTACCCATATAATTTTCCTTTCACTTCACAGTTTCTTATTTACTTATTCCCAATGAAACATGTAAAAGTTTATTGTTATAAATACAAGTTGCAATTCAAGGGGTATGAATATTTTTTACAAGGAACTTTAGGTGCCCTATTTATGAGTAGGTGTCCTCTTTCAATAACTTGTCATAAACAAGCTTAGACACAACTTTGCAGTTAATAGTTGGGTCTGTCAGAGCCAAGTAATCTAATTTTTTCTGCAAAATAAGTTGTGTGTCAAAGTGACTGCAGCCCATTAAAGGGAGCTCAGTGATCACAGCAAACATTGGGTGTGAAGGAAATAAATGAAAGTAGGCCACCAGACACAGCAACGCATCATAAGAGGCATTTGAATTTCGAGACGCTGCAGTAAATCAAGTTAAGCAGGAGACAAAACAAAAACATAGGCTGTACAGCTTTTTAAAAATGTGCAGCCTCTGCAGCTGATCCGAGGGCTTTTGTTGGCGTACGTCAACTCCTCTTTGCTGAAAGGGTCTCAGAAAGTGACATTTTGTTGGATTACTTGCAAAAAAAAAAAAAAAAAAAAAAAAAAAGATGGAGCAGACTGGCTTTTATTTTGAAATTGTCACCGCTACTCCACTATCTCTGAAAGCTGTTGTAAAGTTATCTTTCCAGAATGACATTATGTTCCATTTTCAAATCAATCTCTCTTTATGTGCCGTTGGCTGCGATTCATTGAAAAGAAACAGACATTGATCCCAGCTCTCTTCTCCATGAGGTCCTTAGCAGGGTGACATTCAGTTCCCTCATTGGCCATTTTCCTCTAACTCTAACACTGCAGAGACTGATTGATGCTGCGAAGTGTTACAGTACCAAGCATTATCGATTTCCCAACACAACTTTGTGTCTACTTCTTTTCCTGATGATCCAATTCACTGATGCTACATGCCTGCCTCACAGTCAGTGGGTTGCTTGCTTGGTGGGAATGAGACTCATGCGGTTCCAGAAGCTGAATGAGACGAAGTCAGAACTGGGATGAAAAAAAAAAAGTGTAAAAGCACAGAGCACGTAACCCCAGTTTAATTTTCTCTTTCCAGATGGACTGGCTCGCACCTGAGGTGTGAACTGTGTTATGTGAGCCAAGGTGTTTTCCCACCTTGCTGGTGGTGGGAAGAGATGCTGTACTCCATTACCATGGCAGCGGAAGTTCTTCTTCTTCTTGGGTTCCTGATGAGCGGTGCCCTGTGCAATCCCATAGCGACTCTACCGGTGAGCCGGGATCGTCTGGAGAGGGTGCTGACCCAATCCCGGGAGGACAAACAGCAGGACAAGCGGGGTCCTGAGGAACCTCTGGAATATGCCGCTCAGGAAACCAATGCCTTTGCCCCCAACAGGACTGCCCTGGATCCCACCAGGCCAAACTTCAGCTCCTTGACACGAGGGCCGAAAGGTGGTGAATCCCAGGAGCAGTGGAGTGAACAGGACAGTCTAAACCAAATAGATGAGGGCCCCACCAGTGACGTTGCCCTCTCCCTGGATGCCATTGATGAGTATGCCTACCCGGACTACAGAGGGAAGGGCTGCATGGACGAGAGCGGCTTTGTGTTTGCCATCGGCGAGCAGTTTACCCCGGGCCCCTCAACATGTCCTTGCCTCTGCACGGACGAGGGTCCTCTGTGCACCAAGCCCGAATGTCCCAAGGTTCACCCTCGCTGCATTAAAGTGGACACCAGCCAGTGCTGCCCTCTGTGCAAGGAGAAAAAGAACTACTGCGAGTTTCGGGGCAAGGTCTACGCCTCGCTGGAAGAGTTTAAGGTGAGCCCATTTTGCCACTTTCAATGTTTGTTGACATGCTCCGACCTGAAAGAATTGCTGACCGAACACTCCATGCTATCAATGAAGTTTATTACCGGCACCACACAGAAACAAGTAACCTTGCCTTGCAGCATACAAGTGAGCATGCAGGCACATTTATAATGGCAAAGGTCAGCACTTGTGTAGCAGAATGTTACCAGAGGCTGAGTTTTAGCCGTGCAGCTTCAGCAGAGTGCTTCCATATTCAGTCAATACAAAGAGTTACAGCTCCTGTAATGTTCCAACTCTGCAGGGCACGTTCATGCTTGTGGGCGTTTGGGAAAGACACCGAGACACATCACTGAGGTCTTTACTCTTTTATCTTCTGTCACGTCTTTATAAAAGGGCTTGACTCAGGATTGCACCACCATCTCAGTGTTATGTCTCTTATGAGGCAATAAATTGAACCCTAATGCCTCTTTTTATGTATGTAGCGTCTCCACAGATGGTTGAGGCTAATGTGGAATATCTTCGTCTAAATCTGCCCCGCTGACATACGTCAGGCTTTGCGCCGTTTGTGGGGGGGATGCTTTGAAACAGAGCAACAGGCTGGGGTTTTTTTATGCTTGATTGCTATATTCTGGGGCATTGTGCTAAGTGCTACCTCACTCCATTTTTCACAGTGGAGTGTCATGCGGAGGCACAAGCTTCGGCAATCTGCAGCAACGCTGGCAGAACAAGCCTCAGCTCTCTTGTTAGGACTAGAGTTGTATGACTTCATATAAGCAGCTGCAAAATGAAACCTGTGCTCGCACCCTCTGAATGTAAATCAAACTCTATGCTCCCAAGGCTTTGTTCCACCTCCCCCCCATTTTCAGACACACAAAAACACTTGGATAGCCGACCCAGACTCGCACGCTGAGGAAATTGGAAGCATCTTTCTATTGTTTCCCAGTTCCTATTGATTTCTCCTTATCTTCTGATTGAATAGGGTAGTTCAATTCTCAGCTCTGCCCTCTCGAAAATGAAGCGCTCATTGGCAATAAAATTGAGAGAACTGAGTCTTCCCCATAGATGTGGCTTTCTGACACTGAATGCATACTCCCCTAAACAATCAAGGCAGTTGTATTGAGTGTCGTCTGTGTGTGCACAAGATACATGGCTTTGAAGAGTGTTCAAACCCCTTGAACTCTCACACATTCTGTCATGCTACAGCTGTAAACTTTAAAGTATTTAACTGGGATTTTATGTGATATTAAAAAAAAATAGAAATCTGAAAAGGGTGGTGTGTTTATCAGTCCCCTTTACTCTGATATCCCTGAAAAACTCCAGTTCAACCAATTACCTTTCAGGCAGAAAGTTGTGCAGATGTTTAAAGCAGGGTTAGCTTTTACAATAACATCCCAAGCTTTAAACACCCCCTAGAACTCTGTTCAGTCCATCATCTGGACATGGAGAGAGGATGGACCACCTGGAGACCTAACAAGACGTCCACCTAAACTGACAGGCCAGGAAAGGAGAGCACTGAGGTCTTTATAAACCTTTCCATATACGTCCATGTGAGCTGCTTAACCCTCACGGACAAGCACACACTTGTGTTCTTGCTATTCTTAGCACTGCTGAACAACAGCATTACACTCAGACATGTACAGTTTTCACAGTGGGTTCATAGGGGCAATAATGCACTGTTTGCTGTGCAGGCGAGGAGAAGAAAGCATGATTTCTTACAGGGATATCAGCGCAGGTTTTCCACATTGTGAAAGCAGCTCATCTCTCCTCGCTGTATGTCTTAAAAACATGTTTATTGTTGTAGTTTTTCCTCTTCTTCTCATGATTTGAGTCTTCATTCATTTTATCTGCTGTGTGTTTGGCGTCACTCTGTTATTGTCCCCACCCTCCCGCACAAAACGGCACCCCAGAGTCCTTGTGAACCCTAATGGGTAGTTGCAAACTTCACACCAGACAGGCTTTGAAAAATGTCACTGAATACCATCTCCAATGGTGAAACATGGTGGTGGAAGAATCATTCTGTGTGGAAAGGTTTAGCATGGACAGGTTTGCTGCTGAGGGTTGATGGGAGGATGGATGGAGCTAGATAAAGGACAATCCTGGAGGTCTACCTGTTGGAGGCTGGAGAAAGGGGCGGAGCTTCAACTTCCAGCAGGACAATGACGCTTAACATCCAGCCAGAGCTTCAAAGGAAGGGTTTAGATCAAAGCATATCCATGTAAATGGAGCTACACATGCTTTCTATGCACTGTGACAGTTTTTTTTGGTTTGGTGCAAAAATTTGAAACTCTTGATGCACAAAAGACTCGCAGCTGAACTTGCAGGGGGCTGGATACACATGCATCCCACATTTCTCAGGTTTCTTTGTGGAAAAATTTAGAAAACCATGGATCAGTTTCCTTCTATGTCCCAATTTGCTCTACTTCATTTGATTTCTTAGTTGGTTTCTGTCAAAGTGTGTTGATCGCGCTGATGTGATCCCTGTTACTCAGGTGTCTCCGTGTGAGAAGTGCAGGTGTGAGCCCAGCGGAGAGGTGCTGTGCTCGGTGTCCGCCTGTCCCCAGACTGAGTGCGTGGACCCGCAGTACGAGCCCGACCAGTGCTGTCCCATCTGCAAGAGCGGTGAGTGGCCTTTCCACACAGAAGCTGTGTGGAGCGCCTCAAGCCTCCAAGTGAAGCACAGAGGAGTTTTCAATGTTTTTCTGCTCAGGGGCACTTCAGCTGAAGTAATGAGGACTTTGTAACACAGTGTTCATTCTGCTGACACAGAAACACAGCATGCTGCAGTGCAGTGTGCAACATCTTACCAGATCAGGTTGGGTTTACTCTACAGAATCCAGACTAAACTTAATCAAACAAGGCATACTATTTTTTTGAGAAGTAAATCACAATGGTGCCACTTTTAATCTCTTCCTTTAATATCTCAGTTTAGACTTCGAGATGCATCGCATTATAAGATTATTTGGTATGTTTGCATCCCATATTCTTGATGTTTTTTCCCCTTTATGATCTCAGAGATCCTCGGCCTCCATGAGGAGCAATTCTGCATCTCAGAATCCATTAACTGAAATCGTTTCAGATGATTCCCGACAGCTTGTCCTAGATTATGTCCCCTTGTTTTCTTGGTGTGAGTGTAATGCAACATGGCAATGTCAGCAACCCTGCTTCCTTCAGCAAAAAGAATGATGACTTGCGATATGTATCTCTAACTTAGAACCTTAAAGGGGTGCGGATTGTTTGACATAAACAAGAGCAAACAATATGCATGAAGAAGAAAAAAAAGAAGAAAAAAAACACTCCTGCTGCTCAGAGTAAAGAGCTTTGTTTGGCTAATTCAGTTTTTCAGGTTGCTTGTTGAATTTTATTTATACAGATTTAAGGATGAACTCGAGGATGTGAATTACTGGCTGTTGCTTTTTGAGGAGAAGATGCATACAGTTAATATGTCGGTAAAAATAAGTGGATTAAACAAACAAAACACACGTTAAATGACTTATTCCGCACGTGACTCCCATCTGTTCGGTTTGACTAACTACACCCAAAATATCACATTAATATGATTTATTTTAAACTCAAAAAACATTTGCATCTAATGAATGCTCATGATGAGGTATTAATCAACTCTAAATTAAAGGCTGCATCACAACCTCCAGTGATAACAAGTAGGAAAAAAATATTGGACGTCATGGCGCATTATGCACTCTATTAATATGTGCCTGCTGTAATCTTAGGGAGTTCGTATTGGTCCCTTTCCCCCTTTTTTTTTTTTTTTTTTTTTTTTTTTTTTTTTTTTTTTGCTGTACAATGACTTTTTACATATGCACATATTGATCATGCTGAGGGAGCTTGCGCAGAGTTTGGCCTGTGCTCCATCTTTCCTTCTGTGCAATGCCCAGAGGATTTGCAGGGGTCGTGTTCGAAGACTCATCAGTCTAGCAGACGCTTGGGGATACGGTGCAGTAGTGTGCAGGGAGGGCATGCATTTGTTTTCCAAAATATCCCCTCCCAAATCCGCAGGCTCAATCACCCGACAAGGATTTTCAAACAGCATCCGTTGTTCTTAGCATAAAATTACCACAGATTAGCATAAAGAGATCTCACCATGTCAAAGACGGCAGGTCACCTGACCACAAGTAACACCACCAAGCATGTAATCCTGGATTCCATGGTTAAAAGAATACAGTACAGTTTTGACAAGAAGAGCTTTCTAAATTTATCTCCCTGATTACATCATCCATCTTATTCTATGTGGGGTTTTGAAATTTCCCATCTAATCTGAAAATCTATATTGTATATTGAGATGAATTTAAACTCTGGTATATTTTACAGAGTTGTGTCAGGGAGTAGCTGTTGGTTGCAGCAGCTTTAGACTATGGTAAATTATGCCAGTTTTCAGAAAGCAATCAGTCTCATAATCAATTAACAATCAATATGAAGGTTGAATTATTTACTTTCCCATGGCGTGATCTCTATCACACATTAAAGCTGCTGTCACACAGCTTCCTCATGTATGATGTATTAAAGAACATGCTTGACATGGTTCTAAATGTAAGTAAATGAAAGATCATCAAGTCCGATCAGGGTTTTTTTAAGCATTCGTGTTGCTTTTGATGCAATACCCTTATGAATAGTGCATGTGTACTGAGATCAAGCGTGTGGAATGCAATGTTCTGCTGAGCCAAGATGCCGAGTTATGCGATAACCCTTGTCATCACATCACTGGTTTTTTATGCAGTCCCTCTGGGAGTTTGCATTTTTTTGGTGATTTTTTTTTTTGTTTTTTTTGCAGTCAGATCCACTGATTTTGTGGATGTAGCAGAGTAGTAGAAGTAGGAAATAATGCCACCTGCTGGTGGGAGTTAGCATCACTTAAACCCAATGTTTTTGACCAATTTTGCGGAATATTTCAAATAAATGTGAAATTATGCATCAGCATGAAAAAATGTGGGGATCAATTGATTTTGCACAGCTGAAGGGACTGTATATGTGTGTGTGTGTGTGTGTGTGTGTGTGTGTGTGTGTGTGTGTGTGTGTGTGTGTGTGACTTGTACTTGCTTTACTTGCTTTATCAAGTCCAGAAAACCCCAAATTGCTTTTCACTACTTTTAGTCATTCATGTATTGATGGTGGGGAGCTACATTGTAGCCACAGCTCCCCTGGGGTAGACTGACAGACTGCTGCCATGCAATCGGTGCCACTGGGCCCTCTGACCAGGGCAGATATATGGAATCCACTGACTGCCTTGGAATGACATTTCAATGCTTGATGATGCCCCTGACAGGTCAGTTAGCTATTCACAGATGATGCTACAATCCATGAAACACGACAGCCACAATAAATTCTTGTTCTTGTAAAAGTGAGAAAAGTTCTATTTTTTTTCTCCAAAGCATTCTCAAAAGGCTGCACAAACTGAGGCGGAGCAAGAGAACATTAGGCTGTCTCCAATCAAAGAAACAAATTAAACAAGACAGGGCCAAACTGACATCTATTCTACATGAAAACAAAGAAAAAAACCCTGACATCTAACAAAAACGCTCACCCGAAACATTACACCAACCTACTTCCCCAGGGTGTACCCCAAGCTTACACAGTTCGCTAACTACCACCACAAACCTTTGAACAAAAGAAAAAGTTCCAGTGCAGCAACACAGGTGTGCCGAAGGAGAAGAAGCTTCCTTTCTAGGGCAATCCTGCGTTCTGGTTGATCCTTTTAAATCCTTCATCCGATCAGAACTCGGCATAAAAATTAGCACCGGCCTGTATTCTTAACCTCAGGAGATAAACAGAAGAAAAACACAAACACAGTCTGGCAGACAGGCAACATATAGGCCAGCTGTCCAGTCCACTTTCAGTTTCAAGCATATGGCATGCTGAAGTGAGGGAATCTTCATCAGTGCAGAGATTAAGCACTGTTATTAACTTGTTGTTGCTGCAATACTTTATTTGCAGTTGGATTGACTCTATAGTCATGGCACACGTGTGAAATACATGTAGCGGAGGGCTTTTCTGCAAGCGTGGCATAGTTGGAGATCCAGTTGTGTATGCTACAGTGTGCAGTGATGCTCCGCTGAAGCATCATATGTTTGAAAAACATTCCAATGAAAGGTAGATAAGTAAAAGTTTAAAGGAGAAATAAAAGAATACTGACAAGATTTCATTTAGAATCAAAAATAATTAACACTTTAATTAAATATAAGAAATCAGTTAAATCAAGAATCAAATGTATTATTAATGCACTAATATGTATTGACTATTGATAAACTTACATCTAACAAACCCAAAGACAATTAACATAAACACAAACTAGCAACACTAGTACTAATCTACTTACTCCACCTTAAAGACATATTTATTGACACTTGAATTAATCTGATTAAGTCTTCGAACCAGAGAAAGTAGCCGATGTTCAAGCAAAGCAGTGCAACAAAAATAAAACATTAGCACACATCATCAGCGTAGCCATAAACTTGACCATTAATTTCAGAGAAAATGGAAATTTGTGCCTATTATTGCATCGCTAAGCTACTGTTTATGCTTCAGCCAAAATGCAGCAGGTGCAAAAATGATCCATGAGATGGAGAAAAACATTTCCTCAGAGAGAGCTCCAGGTCCTGGCCTCGCCCTCGCTGCACAGTGGTGACGGATCTTCTTTGCACACTTGTTTATTAAACTCGTCATGCTTGGACTGTTCCAGAATCATTTCTACCTTCTCCAACATCCCTGTCCTGTTTTTTTACATGAAGCAGCAGTGCAGCAGGTTGCTCCTCCCTCCCCAACTTTTCATTTCCTGCAACAAAATGAACAGCAGCTTTCAGCAGACAGCATTTATTTCCCCTAATATTTGTGCCACAAACAATGTAGATTGCACTGCACTATTTGCTCTGGCTGTAATATGCATAAATATACAGAGATTCGTTTGGATCCTTCACTAAACGGATGCCTAATAACTCATTTAAATTTGTCCAAACTGCGTCAGCTCAGAGAGACGGTATTTGCTCAGTAGAACTATTTTAGAAACAACTCATCCTTTCAATGTGGTTGAAGAATTACAACATGCAAACTTTGCTTTGACCCCTGCAAATAGCTTTGAAGCATGCCTAAATCAAACATAATTTAGCCTGCTGCCTCTGTGAGGCATCTTACAGTTGAGCTCATCTATTTTTCTTCCCTAAATAACTCAACTCAACGCAGACCCAGGTGAATCTCTGAACCACAAGTCATAAAACAATGCAGGTGATTTTGCCCAAACCTACTGATTGTGTTGGGATGTAGCTGTTTTGTTGTGTTGTGTTTTTTACCCGCAGGTTTATTGATATGGGATTTTAGCCACTTGTGAACGATCGTGCTTAAAAATATCTACTTGTATCTGAATCAGTCAGGAGCTGTTAGCTCTAAAACTGATCATCACACTGAAGCTGCTAACACAGCCGTCTGCTGCAGGTTAGATCCTGACTTTTCATAACCTCATATGAGAAACCCAGACTGCAAAAACACAAAATCTCACCAAGTATTTCTGGTCTAGTTTCTACTGCAAATATCTTAAATACACTTGAAATAAAACAAAACTAACACACAAGTAACTTTTCAGCTGACATAGGAGCTTGTTTTATGTCAGTAATTCCTTAATATTGATGAAAAAGTTCTAGTTTAAGGTGAAATAATCTGCCAGTGGAACAAGACATTTTAACTTATAATATGGGAAAAATATCTTGTTCCACTGGCAGATTATTTCACTTATAACTTGAACTTTTTGTTTTCGTTTATTGAGTTAAAACAAGCTTCTATATCTGCTCAAAAGCTACTTGTAAGTTAGTTTTGTCTGTTCAAAAGAATCGGATTGTTCATGAACGTCACATCTCTAATGCAGGTCAGTGGTCTGGATTTGTGTAGCGCTTTATCACATTCACGGACTTCCTTTAGATATTTTTGGATTTGGTGAATATTTTATTTACAGTCCATTTCTCTGCACATCCCCTTTCACTTTCTGAAGATAAAAAATTAAAATCAAGCACCAGGTGAAGTAAAGTGGTCACTTGCCAATTTGCGGTTCAGTATTTGCAGATTTTTCTGTGGAACGTAACTCCAAATTGTGGAAAATTCGCCCATTCCAGTTAATTTCTTACATATTCAAAAGAAAATGCAGCTTGGGAAGCTGAAATACCTCGCCGCAACGCTACTTGACACAGCATTGGCTGGGGTCTTCAAAGCAGCCAATCCAGGAGCGCTATTTATTTTCCTTAGCACTGATTGGCTGTACCCCAAAAAGCAGAAATAAGGACTACTGTAGATGTTAGTTTCTGTTGTAGTGCCAGGACAGTTTCCGCTGTGGATGTTAATGCATATTAAGTTATAGTTGACGTGTGAACTGTTAAAATAGGCAGTTATAAGTGCGTTTAGAGGAGAGAGTCTCAAGTATTCATGGATTTCCGCCGTTCACAGGCAGCTGTGGAAGGTCCACTGTATTTAATCTCTGGGACCTGATTACAATGAGAACATCTACATTTAAAGACTTTTCTTCCAAATCAAAATTGACATTGTTAATAATTCAACCATTAACGCGGCTCCACCAATAAAATGAGCAACAATATTGATCTCATTCGAGTGTTAAGCAACCAGTGATCCACACATGTTAGATGTCTGGTCACTTTCGCTGCTAGTTTTCCTTTAGTGTTTGTTTAGAAGGGGCCGGGAAGGAGATGGAAGGAGTCATGTTGTGGACAAATATATTATTTGTACAAGATTATACACAACATGCTACCCTATAATATAAAAGTAATCATACGCGCTTCTCACAATATCAGTGTGCCAAGCACGCTCTGTAGCTCTATAAATTCAAAGCAGTTGTGGGTGGAAGTGGCTGACAATATCATTTCTCTTCATGTTTCAGGGTTTTAAACTGAGTTACACTCCTCAGGGTTTAATTGGACTTCACTACCATATTTATTTCTAAACGGAAGCAAAATGTGATTTTTTTTTTTTTTTTTTTTTCTCTTAACTTCACCTGTGGGCAAACGAGATGTTGGACTACCACTCAGAATTCATCCCGAGCTACATTTCTCTCATAACAACACATCGCTTTTCCATAAAATTTAATTTCAAGCTAAGAGGCAAGCAGCATTGGGGTAAACAAAATGATGGAAGATGGGAGCGGTTGAAAATATTTCTATGCAATCAAAGGGGAAATTACGCTGCAGCTGCTCAAAAACTTTTAATCAGTGTTATCCCTCATTTGTTTCACCCAGACAGCGAAAAAATGACTGCAGGTAATAGGTTTAGGATAAAACACAGAGAAGAAAAATTCGGGCATGAATCTCTATTTAATGACAGGATAAGTCCATTTTTTCCGAAAGGTTGCTCAGAGACCAAACAAAACCATTTTTGATGAATCGCTACATAAATCCCATCACAGATGATTTCATATAAACATTCCTTTGTGAAAATGTTACATTTTATTAACCTTGGCTGCCAGAACTCATACTGGGAAATGATACCCAACATAACCAAGTTTTCAACTCGGTAAACCGGTGGGATTTACATATTTTTGGACTCGGTGTCTTACAGATTTTTATTTAAAAACTGGTTTTTCAAAGAGTTTAAGAGGCTCTCTGACAATGTTCCCAGGGGCTTTGGATGAGAAACAGGCCCACAGCATCACAGCTCCCCCTTCGTATTTAAAGGGGTCATGACAACAAATGTCATTTTTCTGTGGTTTTGGGGGTGTAATATGATCTGTTGTGCTCTGAAGAGGCCGTGTGAACGTCAAGAGTTGGTATCAAAAGCTCTGCTCAGAGACAGTCAGCTTTGTTTCTTTGCTCAAAAACAGACGAATCAGAGAACAGTTTATCTTTCTACATAGGTTATCTTTCTCCATTATTCATATTCTCCAATTAGAGCAGCTCACCATTAAGCAAACAGCCCCCACCCCCGGCTGATACGCCGGCTAATTCAAGGGCTAAGTCGCACTACCATGCCTGGCTACTCGACTTGAGAAGAGGATGGCTACTAAAAAGCAGAGCTATTATGTCCAGTGGTGCTCAAAAACGGCTGGAAGTCTCCATTTACTCCCGAAGGATGAGAGAACCAGAGAGGAGTGGCTGAAGTTCATTCATGGGGAAGTAGCACATGGTTATAACCTCAATCTGAGACGATGTTCAGCGCATTTTACTGAAGAGTTTGCCAAATATGCTTGTAGCCAATCAGAGTGAAGTCAACGAGGTAGAGCCACATTTCATTACCGTCCCCAACCCTTTTACCGAGGGGGGGGAATCTGGCCTGACAAAACAACCCCCTACAAAAAGTGACGATGTTTTTTATAATGAAACTCTTTGGAGAACTGACATATGCAGCAATATCAGCTACATAAAATAGTTTATACAGTGATGTCACCAACCCTTTAACTACTTGAAAATGGTCAGAGTTGTTGTTTAGGAATGTTTGAATTAGACTGTGCTGTGACTAATTAACAGAAATGTTGAAATCTCCATCTGTGGTTGAAACACAGATGATCCTAACCCTTTCGACACGATTTGTGGTTGAATGTCTGCTGCTATAAAGACTCCCAAGGCATTTGGGACTGGTGGGAGCTACAGGCAGCTGGACTTAGATTTGTCTCTGTACCAGTGATGCTTACATTCAGCGTGATGCCATTTCAGGTGAGAGCTTAAGTTCAGTGTAGCGCGTGCTGTGTGCTTTACTGAAGTTAGAAAAAGTTAACATAAAGCTTTGCTTCCCACCTTTCTTTCTCCGTTGTCACTGGCTCATAATCAGAAAGCCTGAGCTATGTTCACACAGCAGGTCTTGATGCTCAAGTCCAATATTTTCCTGAAATCTGATTTTTTTTTTTTTTTTTTTTTTTTTTGGTGTGTGGTCGTTCATACTAATTAAAAGCGACCGCCATCAGACTTCACTGTGAACAGTTTACGACCCCAAAGCAACCCGCGTGCGCAGAAGGAGAATGTTGACGCCACACAGCAGCGCTCCGTTTACGGCAGTAATAATGGACGCCGCCGTCTATGGGTCGATTTTAAAGTTGGTGAACAATGGGAGCCGACGGTATCGTCACAAAATCATAACAAGACGAAGGAAGCTAAGAAAAAGAAAGAACAACGAACAGCAGCGGCCTTTAGTGGAGCATCGACTGCAGCTTCTGTTTGGATGTGTAGTCGGACCAGGAGTGGTGGGATTGGGATGTGACGTGCTTCAGTGACACAGATGTCTTTCATAAGTTCATAATTATAATTTTCAGCCATTGTTTATGTTTGGATTTACTGCATCTGGCTTCTTCTGGTGCAGAATAATGACGCGTCTCATGTCGATGTAGAAGTGGGATGAAACGCGACATGACCGTTCAAACTGCAGACGCTTTGAAAACATTCGGATACTCATCTGAGTTAGTTCCACATATGGAAGTGGCACAGATCAGATTATTTGGGGCTGCATTCACCTGCTGTGTGAACGCAGCCCTAATGTTCCCAGATTCAGTGATAGCTGCAAGTCCTCATATTCTGCTTTGTTGTGGTGCCGCAGTTTAAAGTTGTGTGGCTGGAACGTCGAATTCTGCACTTCAGTTCTGCACTTGAAAGTTCTGCAAGTGTTCAGATTTGAATATGGAATATGGTTAAAGTATTCATTTAAAAACTGCTTCAGCTGCGTTTGTTTTGAAGGGATTGTTATGGGTCCCAGTAACTGTCCGGGACTTGATGTTATTTAAATCACGTGCTGGGATTTTTCCTCCACTTAATAAAAGTAATGAAATTAGATGTTGGATTTTTCCATATTTTTCAGGATGAGATTATTGAATGTATTTTACGTCTTTTTGCAGAGGGGCCAGTAAATGTTGCTGGCACCATCCAAGTCTATTGTTTTGATTTTGTTTTGATTTTGCTCAACCATTTTATAGCATAATTAGATGCTAGTGCTTGGTACTTGGAAATTCTGACTTCTATGTTCAAATGCAAGTCAAAACAAATTAATATGTCCAAATGAAAGCTTATTCAGTAAATGCCAATGTTCAGGTTATTCTGTCTAAATGCATTCCATTATATTTGCTTTTTAAAGCCTTAGAGCACGGTCAAAGTGATGACTCCTCCCGAGAATTTCTCCCATCGTAACATTGCAGTGACCAGCAAAATATTTGTGTACGCAAATATATCTGCATAGATCATGCAATGTTCAGGTTTCTCCCTGGCTCCAGAAGCAAAGCCACGTTTTTACCTGCAGCTTTCTTGCTCTGCACTGTCGTTTGGGACAGGTGTTGCCAGATGCTGTAGGGGAAATAAGGAACCCAATGTTTGAAAAACAAGTCCAAAACTAACTGAAGTTGCTCCTAATAAGCAGACCTGCTGTGTTACACACTCATGTGTCTCCACATGCTGTAAAAACTAGGTTGTAGTGTTATTAAGCAAACTCTCTGTAGCCTAAAACAAGACTTTCTTCAACTGTAGTTTTATTTGGCTTTGTGGGGATCAGAATATGTTCTTTACGTGACACTGTCTTATCTGGATTATGCTTGCATAAAAGTTAATGTTGGTGTCAGAACTGATACTGATGTCATTCTTGGATTCTTGGGTTATTAGGCTGAGGCCACCGATCCTGACTCTATGGTCTTGTGTTGCTTTGGCTTAAAGCCCAAAAATTGTTGCAGAGTAGCATGTTAATATAGCCACAGAAATATCAACAATGATATCTAAACAGATGCAGTTGGATTGACCAGATTTAATGTAGTTTAGGCAGGTAGAGCTCCTCACGCTGTAGGTCTAAAGTCTAGAGTCTTCTTCACAGCAAAGCATTTATAGAGTTAGGTCAGTGTTAAGACTTACAGTAACTGCGGTGAGAACTCAGAGTACTAGCAGCAACAGGAAGGCTAACTGGATTACAGAAAGTTTTGGCCTCTACCTGCCATCCTATTGGAAAACCTTCCCACAAGGTAGGAATATCTGTAGTTTGGATTATAAACAGTAATGGCACTCACTGCAAAAACACACAATCTCTCAAGTATTTTTAGTCTAGTTTCTCGTGCAAATACATTGAATACAATTTAAATAAGACAAAACTAACTTACAAGTAACTTTTCAGCAGATATAGGAGCTTGTTTTAAATCAATAATTTCTTAATATTGATGAAAAAGTTCTAGTTATAAGTGAAATAATCTGCCTTGGAACAAGACATTTTTCCCATATTATAAGTTAAAATGTCTTGTTTCACTGGCAGATTATTTCTAGTCTCTAGTAGCAGTCAGTCTCACAACAAAACTGAATCATGAATGCTAACAGCTCAGTTTTTGCATCACAGAGATGATACTCCACAGTAACATGTCCTGAATGACAACATCAGTTGTTGGCAAGCTGCTAATCCACCTCATTTGCTTTTGCTGCTTCTCTTTAAATCTCTGTCTGGATGTATGGTTAGAAAGATGTTGGAGTCAGGAATATGATCCTTGCCCATTATGATGGATGGAAGAGATGGTTTGAACTTCCTCCTCCTTTCTTTGCTCGTTGGTCCTGCTCTGCATTCCCTCCTTTTCAACTGCTATGGGATTTGGGGTCATAGTTCAGATATTATTTGAACTTTTGAGATGCTAATTAGTTTCTCACAGATGTAAAAACAAAACCTTGTTGCCACAGTTCAGCATCATAATAATTGTCCTCAAGTAAAAAAGTAAGAGAAAAAAAATCCTTCCAGGTGGTCAGCATCTGAACCAGAGGGAATAATTGTCCAAACAAAAACATTATGAACAAAAGTTTAAGAAAAGAATAAATCAGAACCAATATTTACACAGCGCTGCTCCAACATGCTGCCACCATGAGCGGTGCAATTCTAGAATATTTTGTCACTGGGTGTTGCAACTTACCAGACCATTTTATTAATATTGACTGACTGACTGCAGCTGGGAGGGACTGGTGGATGAGGACTGGGACAGGAAAGAGGCGAACAGCAGCATCCTCAGCAAGAAGAGGAAGAATGATTTGTGGTGTCACATCAGCGTCTAATAAAACCATAGTTTGGCCTTTGCCTTCCTACATAAATCCACTCGATTCTCATCTCTCTTCAGTTATTCGTTTGGGCTTTCTCCCACTGAGCTGGATTTCTCTGGTAGAATTTCAACCAGGCCAATCAGCAAAGAGAAGAAATTGTGAACGATGATGTTGATTTTCTGTGCTGTGTCAGAATTGTAGTCTGCCTATAGTTTGACAATGGCAGCGGAGGAAGTGAACAAAGCCGTTCAGTCCCTGCTGGCCACGCTTCCAAATATTGAATTAACATTAAAAGCCTTCTTGTTTGGCTCAGCACTTTTCTCTTTCCAGTTTGGGGTGGCTGGTTACAGTGCAGGAAATTTCCAGTAAGCTTCATAGCGTTGAACTGGCGCATTATATACATCACGGTCAAACTTTAGCGACTGGGTAAAATTTAAAACCTCAACAGAGTCCACGCCTCCAGCAAGCAATCGTTTCTCATAAGCTGAGGGTCCAGACCCTCTGTAGGAAGCAAAGCGTGGAACAAGGGGCTGTTTTTACAAGGCTAATAAAACTGCAAAACATCGCTGAACTTAATGCAAGTCGCCTTGTTGGAAAAGAGTTGCTATAAGCATCTAAATACTGGCTCAGTCTGAAGTGTGTGGTGCCCAGGGACGACTGCAGAAGGTTTTCAATGGGAGAAGCTACAATCTTTGGATGGTGCACCAAGACTAGCCGAAGCCCGCACAGAATTTAAATAGTTTTGTGATATGTTTGTCAAGACTTAAGGACAAAAAGATGACAAATGTTAAAACTGAATGTGTACTTAAATTCATAATAGAATAAGGAAAATGAGGCTGTCTGGTTGAGGCCACCAGTGGGGGTCGAGGGGGATCAGCAAATTTATAGGCGCAGGGTGTTGCATCCTCCTGGCCCAACCCTGGTGGTACCCACTCCCCCTTCCCTTCCTCTCTACAGTCTTCATTACAGCTCTACAGCTGATAAGAATGTGAATACAAATATTAAATAATCATTTTGATGCTCATTGCCAATCTTTTATGAGTCTTGTAAATGTCAGAATAAATGAAGATGGAGGCAAACCTCCAGCATTACAGCAGGCAGTGCCTGCATTGTTGACTCATATTAGCTTAAGTTACAAAAGTAAATATAAAAGCATACTAGAGTGCAATATGTTGGTAATGACATGTTTATATCAGGATTAAAATCTAAAATATGTTTTTCAGTTATATTTCTTAATACAATAAGATGGAAGTTTGTTATTGAGAGATGTGTTGTTTGTGCAATTTTCTATAATTTGGTTTTTGCCTGGAAATGAAATGTTTTATTTTCAGGTTATTTTCTTTTCCCATTTTATTTCATTTCCCTCACATATTCAACTAAAATTTGACAGCTCTTTGTGCATTGTTTTACAGCCTCTGCAAACCTCTTGGTTTTAAGCCTTAATCTTCAGAAATGCAGAAAGTGAAGAAGCGGAAATAGCCGGTGGCAGCATTTATGACTCATTTGTGATTTAGTAAACCTGCCTTTTTTATTTTTTTTTTTTTTTTTTTTTTTTTTTTTTTTTTTTTTTTTTTTTTTTTTTTTTTTTTTTTGCTTGCAAAATCTACAGCAGGTGAGATTTTCTGATGTATTTTTAGGATTACTCCAGTCATTTAGTGTTTTTTCATATTAATCCGGTCTCCTGCTGGTGTTTTCACATATTATTTGCAGTTGTCAGTACCAACGCTTACAGTGTTGATTAGGATGTGATGTGAGAATACGCATCAGAATGTTTTTTTCGCAACTTCTTCCCAGACAGGAGATATCTTAGGCTGTGATTTCACAGACGCGCTTGGCAGGCTTATCGTGGTGTAACCAGGAGGTATAAACACTCACCTCAATCAACTAGACAATCTTTGTAAGGGTCAGTCTGTGCTTTGCTGCTCACCTTCCTCATAGTGTGTGGTGTGTGTGTGTGTGTGTGTGTGTGTGTGTGTGTGTGTGTGTATTAGTACAGTGTTGTAAAAAGTTTTACCCCCTGACAGATCTTCTGTTTTTGCTTTTTTTTTTTTTGTAATCTTACCGAAACGTTTCAGCTCATCAAACAATTTCCAGTATCAGACAAAGATAACTGAAGTAAATACAAAAAGTAGTTTTAAATGTTTGTTTCATTCACATGGGAAAAAAGGGCTATCCAAACAAATCTGGTCCTGTGTGACAAGCAATTCCCCCTTCAGCCTAAAACTGATTGTTCCAGTTTTCGTGGGAACAACTGCTGCCAAGTGTTTGTGATGAATGGCGGTGATTGTGTGGAGAAATTTCGGCCCATTCTTTGCAGAATTAGTTTAATTCAACTACATTGATGGTGTTTACAACATTAACAGTGTGTTTAATTTCATGCCACACCATCTCAGTCCAATTTAAAGCCAGACTTTGATTAGACCACTTCAAAACCTTCATTTTGGTTTTTTGTCAGCCTTTCAGAGGTAGAGCTGCTGGTTTGCTTTAGATGACTTTCCTGCTGCATAACCCAAGTGTGCTCCAGCTTAAGGCCACAAACTGACTGCAAGAGAGCACAGTTGTACTTAACCTCATCAGCTTTGTCCGATTTCCAAACTTAATTGATTATCTTACCGATACAGGCCACACAACCTGCCCCCTCCAATCCTCCACCCCCGAGTGACGCTTTCCCTCCACATACTGGAAAAAAACAAAGGTGTTTTTCCAGGAAAGACTTAATTGCCACAAGATTACATTTGCATTCTATTTAACACAAGACTCGACACCATAAGGTGAACAGTTAAAAGATGAAATAATTAGCTTCTACCCAATGAAGTAAATGAGACATCAGTGTAAACGACAGTAGTGGTCGGCCCTCGGCTCCTATCCACATCAATCCTGTTTTTTATTCACGCTGCTTCATTCCCAGACGTCTCACATTTAAACGGTGAGGACCACTGATTGTCAGCCTGCATCTTTGATCACACAGCATTCAACATGAGACGGAGCAGAAGCGATGAAATACTCATGATACAGTTATTGGAGGTTGCTTCAGGTTCTGCTGTTTGCCTTGTCTACAGATGTTGTTTGAGTGCAGGCAGATGTTGAGACCGCCGAGGATCTCCGAAGCCTCCAGTGTGTCACATCAAAGCTAAGCTTGCTAATGGGAAGTAGTTAAATAGTCTTCCAGATGTGCAGTGTCACTAAAGAGGAAGTGAAAGTGTGAAAGGAAGAAGCACAGAAAAGGGTTAATTTGGAGAGAAAAATTATATCCAACAAATAATCGATTTAGATTTGTACCATTACTCTTTACCATTTTCCAAACAGTTGATATAAATCACAATGAAGTATTTGAATGCTTGATAAGCTCATCAATTATGCACGGGCATTATCTTGGCCTTTTCAGGCATGCAAAATCAATGCTTATGTCGGTGCGCCCTGCCTCAGATGTATTACTTGCATGCAAGGAGACACTCGGGGAAGAGCCAGGGGAGGAAGATGAAAGTGGGAGGTATCGCTAACATCCACCCCAGACAGTTGTTCATGAATATCAAAGAACAGCTGTGAATGGAGGCAGGTTCTCATCATTTTTTACTCATTATCTTCAAGCACTGGAACACATTGCAATTAAATGGTTTCATACCCTCTAAAAGTTTGCGACTATCTCTCACTCACTGCCATAAAGTTTCATTTAACAATATTGATTCCTGCAGAGAACTTCTTGTCAATGCAAGTAAAGAAGGAAAAAGGGCGCTCTATCCGTATTGAAGTTTTTTCTTCCCCTCCTGATGCAGCTATAATGGAGGTGTTGTTTTCGACATGTAGGTGAAGACATGGAAGCGTTGCATGTGCTTTTGAGGAATGCTCAGGGAAGGAAAATCAATGCTAAAGAAGTCTCTGTTGTCTGCACCTCTGCTGCAGAGCCATCCTTCTTGTCCTTTGCTCTCACAGGGTATCGCCTTGGCAACGGATGGGGAAACAAATGGTGCTCTTCGAGACTCCGACATTAGGGTCAACACTAATCTAGAAGAGACGTGATAAACAGTCTGAACTGGAGCCAAAATCACTTCAGACGGAGTGGCACAAGCCACAGTAGCCTGGTTGCCAAGAGGAATTGAGGCTGGTGTAAATTAGGAGAGGCAGGATTGATAGAGTGCCTTTTAGGATGTGGCAGCTTTTAGTTCATAAAGAAACACATTAAAACACACGTGTCAAAGAGAAATTTGGTATAGAGATGTGAAATGTGTCTGGGTATTCATTTAGAGGATGCTTCATTATATTCTCATGACACAGATAACAAAAAGAGTTAAATTTCTGTCGGCGAATTTAAAAAGAAAAATGCTCCATACCCCTTAGTTACTGTTGCTAAGCTTAGCTATGGTCTAGCCAAATTGTAATGACAGCAGGTATATTTAAATGACCAGGTCTTCTGGCTGTAAATGATGTGGAAACAAGAGACAAATGATAAACTGATTAGATGTGTGGTTATTTACCAATGATGAGAAACCTGAAAAATCTGCTTTTTCTCAACATTATTCACAACTCCTCCTTTTTTAATGATATTCAGGTCTTAGTCAAACATTTATGATTTAATAACCAGCTAAATCATGGAACTAGTAATTTGTAAGGCTTTGTGATGCCGTTTATAAAGCACAGATGCACAACTGCTGCAGAGGCAACTGAAATGCTACCCAAAAATTTAACAATGGCCCAATAATATTAAATAATATCATATTGTGCTATGAACACATTATGTTTTGATAAAAATTCAAATCCCTTCCGGATGCAGAATAGTTTTTAGCAGCTTCATATCAGGTAGTCTGACCTACTTTCAGAATAAATCAGCTAATAATTGTTTAACTACTGTGTACAGGGCACTGAACTTAAACTCAACTGAAAAACTAAAGCAATGCAGTGGTGGCACTATAACATACCCCTGGCTAATGCAGTTAAACAGTGAATTTTACACCCTTCATCCCAATAAACACAATGGAAATACCTGCTCTATGTCAGAAATAATATCCAAGGTGGAGAGTGAGAAAAACTGCAGATATCAAAATATATATTGATGTGAGCCCACTCTTTGATGGATTGCCAGATTGCTGGATTTCCCATTGGTTTATTAAGAGATAGATGAGGAGAAAACCCCAGCAAAAGGGCGAGGGTTAACCAGACCTGGACTGAATCCAGCTCCGCTTCTACCCAGAAAGTAGGACTTGCATCCAAGACTTCAAGATTAGTTCAAGACTGAATGTTGGCAGAAAATGATGTTTAATTCAAGAATATAACTTTAGTTTCACTAAGAAATTAAGATATCTAAAGCTTACGTAGCATACATCTAGGTGGGATAAGAAGTGGTGAACAGATGCTGAAATCAATGGTTTTTGTTCTGGAAAAAAAAAAAATCCTATAATTCCACTGTATTCCAGTAACCTCCACAGTCCCCAGATCTCAGTCCAACAGAGCACCTTTGAGATGTGCCGTAGCTGGAGATTAAGATCATGGAGGTGCCGTACAGATTTAATCCAGCAAAATATCCGAGGAATGTTTCTGACACCTTGTTAGATCTTTCCCCCAAAGAATTAAAGCTGTTCTAAACCCAAGAGCAACAACCGAGGTAATCGAAGGCGTACCTAATAAAGTGGCCAGTGAGCCTAAAGTGAATTAATGACTATTACATTTAGCATTTTGCATGAACTCCTATTGTTTTAAGTTCAGTTCAGGGTTTCTGTGATCTGGATATCATTATCATTACATTCTGCGAAACTGCAGTATAATGTTTGTAGGTGGACCGCTTTTTAGAACATTAACATGCAGAGATCAAAGGATGAGTATGACGGATTTGCTTTGAGCTACAAGTGGGCGAATCTGGCTAATCTAACGATGAACCCTCAGCTCTCTGCATGACTCTTCACCTGCACGAACCACAGCAAAGATGGAAGTGAGCAGAAAGCTCAGAACTCATAATCCTTTGTGCTGCTTGTAGAATAGAACGGAATAGAAATATCCTTTAATGTCCCACCAGCAGCAATTTACAGGCAAATAGAAGCATGCAGATTCACACAAAGGTAAAAATATAAAAGTAAGAAATTGGAGGCTGTACAGTAAGGGCAAATTTACAGCATAAGAAAAAAATAGTATACTCAGATTCAAAGAAATGTGTAACTGAATAAGGTAATTTTAAAAAATGTACAAAATGTGCAAAATGTAGTCGCTTACCAATTGAAATTCTGGATAAGATTGTTTTGGGGGCGATAATGACGTCATTTTGAATCACTTGTACATTTTCACCTTTATTTAATAATGACAATTATAATTATAATGGTAATTTTAAACAAAAGGAAAAGAAAGCAAAGCTGCATGTTATACCTAAATTAGCTACAATAATTGAAATGTGTGCTGATTTGATTTTCTTTTTGAAAATCTAGATCATTTCAAGGGAATGCAGGTGCTTTTTTCTTATTTTCTTGCTTTTTATGTAGTCCTTTCATTAGGCTGCTACTTTCGTGTGATTGAAAGGCCATTTTCTGTCCCTGGACATTGAAATTTTGATTACAGCAGCGAAAGGTCACACTAATGAAGGTAATATTCACATTATGTCTTAACCATTATACTCCTGCGGGGTTCAGTGAATGGATCCAAGCTTTGGTCTGCTTGTTAAATGTTATTTTTTACAATTTTCGTTTGAATGATAGTATTAATGTGACTTCAAAACCCACTTTTCAAAGCGCAGAAGAAAGACAACATTAAAATAAACAAGAAAGATCTTTAAAAAAAAAATACATCTACAGTATAGTTTATGACTTTTAAGTTCATCCCCTTGGAAAAGATGAGTAAGAAGCACTTTGAAATCCTCTCTTTTTTTGCTGTAATTGCAGAATTTCCCACTGAAAGCTTCAGAATTATGTAAGCTTTAGTTTTAGCACCTATTCAATTGACCAAAAAAAAAAACAAAAAAAACAGAAGCACACATAAATAACATGCGATTGAGGTTGGAAAATGTGACCCATATTCAACTTTTTCACAGCAGTCTGAACGGCCCAATTCCAATCTTTTCACCTCCCCAAAAACCCAATTTGTGCCACTTCCACATGTGGTACTAAATCAGATACTTATCCGATTGTTTTCAAAGCGTCTGCAGCCGGAACAGCTTAGCACCAAAATACATTGTTGACCTGTTGTCGTTGTATCAACCTTCCAGACCGCTCAGATCTTCTGGTTCTGGTCTGCTCTGCATCTCCAGAACCAGAACCAAACATGGAGAAGCAGCTTTCAGTTTCTATGCTCCACTAATCTGGAGTAAACTTCCAGAAAACTGCAAAATAGCCGAAACACTGAGTTCCTTTAAATCACGGCTAAAACCCACCTGTTTAGAGCTGCCTTTGATAAGTAGTAAGTAGAACATTGATCTATATACTTGATATATATTTGACAAAATGTATGTTTGTAGCTTGTTTCATAATTGGTTTCTGTATTATGTTATGACGTAAAGCACTTTGAACTGCCTTGTTGCTGAAATGTGCTGTACAAATAAACTTGACTCGAACAGTCATGTCACATTCCATCCAACTTTTACGTCACTGAATCGTAATTCTGCACCAGAAGAAGTTGGAAACAATTAATCGGGATGTAGACGATGGCTGAAAATCCTAATGACATTATAAAAGAAGTCTGTGTCAGTGAAGCGCATCGCATCGCATCCCAATCCCACCACTCCAGGTTCCAACTACACATCTGGACAGATTATTCTACAGAAGCTGCAGACGAAGCTCCACAACATGCTGCTACTGTGAGTTGTTCTTTCTTTTTCTTAGCTTCCTTCATCTTGTTATGATATTGTGACGATACTGTCAATAGGAGCTATTGTTGAATAACTTTAAAGTCGATTCATAGACGGCGGCGTCCATTATTACTTCCATAAACAGTGCGCTGCTGTGTGACGTTTACGTTTTTTGCTCATGCGGGTCGGTTTGGGGTCGTAAAGCGTTCACACAGAATTCTAATTGCGGTTGCACCTAATTAGTAATATGAACGACTGCATAAAACTACATTAGAATTTCAGCAAAAAAAATTGGATCCGAGTATCAAAACCTGTTGTGTGAATGTAGCCTTTCAGACTGACTTGAGTCACCAAAATAAACGAGTTAGACTCGACTTAGACTTGTCTAAAGACTTGAGACTTGACTTGGTCTGAGACTTAAGTCTTAGAATTATTCTTAATCTTATGTAATGAGGAATGAAAGGAAGGAGAGAGGAGACATATCTTTCTCCTTAATTATATTTCTAACATTTGATCAATTTTAGAACACTATAAAGCAGCCTTTAGTAGTTTTTTGCAAGATAAATTAAATTTTAACATTTTAAAAGGTAATTGTTAAGTATTAAAAAATTAAAGAGGATAATTATTAAAGGTTCATGGTTCATTAAATGTTTGGATTAATAATTTACTGTGAAACAGGGTTAGAGGTGAGTTAGATGTTGTGGAACTTGACTTGGACTTGTATTTATTTTCCTTGGCGTTGATTGGCTGTACCCTCAAGAGCAGAGATAACAAAGACTGTAGATGTTACCTTCTGTGGTAGTCATAAGATAGCTTCCACTGTTTGTATTAATGCATATTAAGGTTTGAACTATTAAAATAGACAGTCATAAGTGTTTTTAGAGAGGTCTCAAGCATTTGAAGATATTAGCTATTCGTGGGCGGCTGTGTCTCTACTAAACCAAGACAGAAATGTCACTTCAAAACACAAAATCAACCGACTTCCATGGCCATCTCAGTCCCCAGATCTAAATCCTGCAAAAAGCTGTAGAAAATGTGAGAATAAAAGGGGACTTAGGACTCTGGACAATTTGAAGAAATTGTGCAGCGAGGAACAGTTAAAAAACCCTCTCTCTCGACACTCCAACCTTGTGAAATGCTTTGACACAGGACCTGCTTTCTAGGAGAAATGCTTTCTTGCTGGTAAAAGGGGGATTGTACGAATATTAACAACAGGGTTCCAGTAATTGTTCCACCAGGGATTTTGGTAACGTTTTCTTAATATTTTTCTCGCTGAATAAATTTGAGTGTTAAAAATTTTATATTCTGGGGTTATAGCACTGCAACAGGAGAGGAATTTATTTTCAGGCTTTTAGACATCTTTAGCTGCGGTGTTGGTTAGTGTGAAGGACTGTCTCTTACATTGACAGAACTGCCATGCCGTGCCTGGAGTTGTGGCTCTACTTCTGCGAAGGTTATTTGTTTTATTTGTGTGCAGTGCTTGATGTCAGCTTCAAATATCACCGTGAACACCATAACTCATAACATATGCAAACAAACGCATGAGGTGGCACCGCCAGAAAAACCTTACAGTCTGCATCTTCAACGTGAAGCACCGAGCGTCCTCGAGGGAAATCACTTTGTTGCAACTTCCTCCACTTCCTGTCTGTGCGAAGCTCAGCCATTTTAATTCAACATTTATTTTGCAAATGTACACAAGAAATCCATTATGATGAGTGCTTTCTGCTAATTTTTACCTGCTAATGCAGATCTGCAGGCTTTAAAGGATTAGGTGGCGCGATGATCGGGTTGTGGCATAATTTTCCTGTCCATTATGTGCCTCTGCTTCAGAGCCAAGAAGCCACATCTATCTTTACCCCGTTCTAACACTCTGCAGCGACAGGTTCGGTCAGGCTGTTCATGCACATGCACTCTCCTGTTGTCTCAGCCTCCTCGAGTGCTACTGAAAAGCTCTTCTGCACTTGTGAATTTCTTTTCCTGCACAAGTTCAGGGAGCTATGTAGAGATGGGCCATATGATATTAATGAAGCAATGACATAAAGGTAGGCGTGAACTGAGCAGCGGAATAATAGGGTGACAGAGAAAGCACAGTGATGTCAGATCTATGCATTAATTAACATAAATGAGTGTCCTGCAGCTGACTGGATAGCTGGTTCTAGAATGAACTTGGTGTTTATCCCGAGGATTACAAGATTATTTTTTTCTCTCTCCTAACACATCCTTGACCTGAGCATCTTTTCTTGTGCCAAACCCAGCTAATGATGATGAATCAGTAGCGACAGCGGCCCTGTCCACGGGATGAGTTGTTATTCAGATAAGCCGTGCTCGCGTTCATTTGAAGACTTATAAATGCGTTGGGGCTGGCGTTTTGACGGCCTTCGGCAGACTGCTCAGGCTGATTGATGTGGCCGGTGTGCTCCTTGTGTTGGCCAATGAAATGCTGCGGCTGCAAGACTCCCCATTTATCAGCACCTTAATTATACAACAAGAGGGGCTGAAGACCCTGTGACTCTAAGGGAAATAGCCATTGTTATGCTATACCTGTTCTGCGAAAGCAATTCACGCTGTGTTAATATTGTGCTTGCTGACTTGAGAGATAATAGATGATTTATTAGCACTTTATTTCCAAGCCTCTGGCTGTGAACGGGGCGCATTTAGTTGACAAGAAGCTGCAAAATTCACAAGCTGTCAGTCATACAAAAAGGACATTTATGTTCTAATTTAACAGCTTTAGAAAATACATGTGTGTGTGTTTGTGTGCGCTTTAATGTGTTTTATGGAACAGATCAACATGGATTAGCACATTATTGTGAAGTAGGATGAAAATTATACAAGCTTTTCATGTTATTTTACAGGAGAAACATTTTGAAAAGCGGAACATGTATTCAGAGCCTTTTACTTCACTACCCCTAAATAAAATCCAATGCATCCAACTATCTTCAAAAGTCCCCTCATTAGTCCACCAGTGTGTGATTCAAAGCTGTTCTGTGAAGATTTCAGAGAGTTGTTAGAAAGCAAACAGCATCATGAAGACCACCCACAGGAGACAGGTCAGGGGGAACGTTCTGGAGAAGTTTAATGCAGGGTTAAGTTATAAAACAATATCCCAAGCTTTGAACATCTCCTAGAGCTCTGTTCAATCAATCATGTGAACATGGAGAGAGGACGGACCACCTTCCAGTCCACCAAGACATGGCCACAACCGTAATCACGCCTTCCCCTCTGTGAAACATGGTGGTGGTCGAATCGTGCTGTGGGAAACAGCTTCAGCTACTTCCAAGGTGCATGAAGAAGGGACCGAGATCTGTTAATCCTGTTTTATTTGCGGATCTTTCTGTGGAATGTTACTCTAAATTATTCATGGCATTCACCCATACACAGATTTTTTCGTAGAGCAGATGTAAAATACTGAAGAAAGTGCAGCTTGGGAAGCAGACATACCTAGACACAATGCTGCTTGACACACTATTAACTGGCATTTGCAAAGCAGTCAGTCTTGGTGCTGATTGGCTGTAGACCCAAGAGCAGAAATAAGGAACACTGTTGATGTTAACTTCTGGGGTAGTGCCAAGATGGTTTCCACTGTTCGTATTAATGCCTATTAAAGGTGACCTATTATGTTTCCTTCAACAGGTTAGGAAAGGTCTATGGCCTATACAAAACATGTTTATTACATTTTTTGCACAAAATCATTCCCAGGTAATGAGATTCCAGTCTGCTCAGTTCTGCCTATTCTGAGCTGTTTTCAGAATGAGCTCTTTCAGGGCCTCTGGTCACTTTAAATCCAAATGAGCTGCTGCTGGCCACGCCCCACAACTCAGCGTTTACACTCACACTTATACACGTTAAAATGGCTTCAAACAGATGCACAATGGTAGAACGATACATCTTTGACCCTGAGTTAGACCCAGAAGCAGAAGAAATGGAGCATTCTGCACAACCACCAAGGATGCAGCAGCGGTTTCTGAACGTTGAGTCAACAACTAAACACTTGTCTTTTCCAGCAGTCATTGTACAGGACTTACAGTGGTAAAACCAGCTGACCAAACATGTCAGAGCTCCGTTTGGGTTGCTAGGTGAGGGGCTGGGCTTGGCTGGGGTTGCCAGGTGAGGGGCAGTGCTTGCTGATTTGTGACATTACATTTGGAAGGTTTTTGAAATGGCTCATTTTTCAGACACCAAAAAACAAACTTATTGCAAAAAAACAGTTGGGTGGGTTTTTTTTTAAGCTGGTCAGATTTGTTGAGTTTATAAAACTAAAAACTATTTTTCTCGTTGAGAATTTATTGAGGACTCAAGTTTTGGTTGCATAAGGATTTCCTCTCTGTTCACTTGCTGCACTCACTAAGGCGAACACAATTTCCCAGGGAGCGATCAACAATCAACATCATGCACGTTTTATACAATGGATGATGTGAAACAAAAATACAATGATTGGTTATGAAAAAAGGTGGGAGGACTCTGGGGTTCACCTTTTGATGGTGCGCAAATTAAATTCTCCCTTTTATGGTGATTAAACCTCTCTTTGTCTCTGCGTCGTTTTAATCGGATCAGGTTGTTGCTGTGTGTATCACCAGAAGGTCTTCTGTATCAGATAGTTTTTTGACGTTACTTCGGCGTTAATCACACACAATGTTCTGTGTCACATTAACTGCAAAGACTCTACATATGCAGCCAGAGGTACAATGGGAAGATTTTTCAGAGTGGCCCAGTCCAAGTAAAGACTAAATGGGAATCTGTGGCATGTGAGTCTTCAGATATGGAGAGCTGGTAGAGACATACCCCCAAATACTTTAAGCTGTAATTGTAGAGAAAGATGGTTCTGCAAAGTATTAATGCAGGAAATTGAATACAAAAATCCATGCTGCTCTTTTTTACCTACCCAAAATTTTTTAAACATTGCATCATTTTCCTTCGACTTAATGATGCTCTACTGTCTGTTCATCGATCACATGAAATCCAGATAAAAACACATCATATTTTGCAGTTGTAAAGGGCAAAAGCACCACTAAAGGCTTTGCTCCAGTCGTAGTTTCATTGTTTTGCATTTGTCTCGGCCGCATACTGAGCTCTGTTCTTAGCAGCAGCTTCTTAACATCAAAACTTCAATTAGCAAGAGCCAATTTCCTGCAATATAGGAAAAGGAAAAAACAGTCCCCTGGGCTGCACTTCAGAACTTTATTAAAGCACTGCACAACACTCCTTAATTTGACTTTTTCTTATGCGCTTTCCAACCTTTAGGTCATTGGAGGATAGAATCCGCCTTCAGCAAGATTTGTGCTTTACTTCTGTGGAAGAATGAGTAATTGAAAACCTGTAATGTGCAATCCCAGAACCGAAGCCAGTGCTTCCAGTCGGAATAAAAATGCTCGAGTTAAATGTTTGAATCCCAGAAAGAGGACGGGATTAATGGTCCTTAAGAATTCAGTGTAATCTCTATAAATCCCAGATGGATCTCTTTCTCCTGCTGGAAGCTCAGATCCCTGTAAATATGCTCCACTGCATAAACCGTGAATGGTCATTCAGCAGTTTGAAGGGCATGGTAATGAAGGCCAATGGAAAATCTATTTTAGGCAGATTCGAGGCCGAGGGATGATTAATTAAGAGAGTAAGGAAATGTGATAAATTTTGTCTTTAAGGGGACCCCAGTGGAAAGATTCCTGCATGTTAGACGTGCTCAGCATTGGTTAACAGCAAAACAGTTGCTGTGTGAAATGTGCACTGACTCGAGCAAGTGTCCTTCCAAACCTTGGGTCTGATGCAGCCACTGTTTCCTGTTCCTCCTTTCATATTCCTCTAACCAGGACGCTATTGTGGGAAGCAATCAATGAAAGCTCACATGTGAGAGCCCATTTTCCACTGGAACAAATAAAACAGGGCAGCACATCCAGCCTGTTGCATTTAGCCTCATTTTTGACTGAGAGTAAAGCTTCTTGCTTGAATTTTATGAAAAAAGATCACAGAACTCGGCAAGAGATCTGACATCTGATAGTAAAGCTAATATAACAACTGAATATCCTAATTATTAGATTCATGTCTGATCTACAGTGGGATGTTTCTGGGAATCTAAAATGTGTGTCTGGGCTCATATTCTCTTATTTGCCAAATTGTATTTACTTGTTAATGATGTATTTGGTAGAAATCTATTTCAGAGAAGTCAACCTCTCACCCAGTGATGGCTGGGATGGGCTCCAGCATCCAGCCCACACTGTTGTTTCTCAAACAAAGATGAAGCCAAAACGGAAAAGCTTTGAGCGAGAAACTAAACAGTCATATCTGTGTTCTTTCGGTCTTCATCAGTCTCTCACAACATGACTGCGTCAGCTCACCGAGGTTTGCAGACATTTGTTTCTGTAAAGCCTGCAGAAGCCTCGACCACTAGTGTTCCATTCAGATCGAACATGATTTGAGAGTGAAAAAGGCGTCCAACGCCTTGTCAGACGCTTGAATCGAGCGTCAAAATTGCTCTAGATGCCGTCTGAGAAAAATGTGGAAAGACGCGTGTCATGAGGAGCCTTTTGACTTGAGTCCTTCACATCGACTCTTCAACCATCTCCTGCACATTTCCTCTGAATAAATACGTTGATTCTTCAGCATGAAACTGGTAGTGGCTCAACGTTGTCCTGGAGAGTTTTGGCTAGCTCAGATGGGGGAAAATATTTACAGTGGTAAAAATGTTTTGACCCGAGATCCCGACTCCTCGCTAATCCTTCTCCTGGCAACGTCCTTTCTATTTCTGTCTCTGTAGTGATGGGTCGACTGGTCATAGATGGGCTCTTGGTCCTTCCGTCCCATCAGAAAACGCGACACTATATCACATAGCGGAGTCTCTCTGATTGGTTGACGCTCTGCGTCCAGCTGCCAACGTTCAGACTTTCCAACTCCAGCATCTGCCGCACTGTACACAGTGTGTGCATTGAATGCTCAAAATCTTAAACATGCGAAAAGCACTGCAACACTTCTCGACGCCCCTAGATGCGCGTCCACCATAGGCTTTGCTGATATGCTCTGCTTAGTTTTCTCCAGACACATATTGTGGCCAAACATCTCTTCTTTTGTCTAGATGCTAAATATATGCCAAGCTGCCAAATTCTTTTTAGACAGAAGAAATGTGTTCCTAGATACCCTTCCAAATAAGTTCTGTCCCGTCAATAACTTGAACTGATTAGCTGCAGCCTGTAGAGTCTGATAGATCTCTGGGAGTTTTTGCAATTTCTCAAAACATTCCACGGCCTGATCTTGGGGTGAATACTGGCACCTGTGTTGAGATAAAGTTTCTCACTAAAGAATTATTCACTTCTGATGTCTTTCTGCCCTGGCGTTGTGTTTACACTCACCTGACATCCCCTCATGGGAAGACAGGCAACTATTTTAAATGTTTGCTGCTTGTAAATGATTTTTCAGACATGGTAGCACTGTTGCCTTGCAGCAAGAAGATCCTGGGTTCAAATCCCAGTCTTTCTGTGTAGAATTTGCATGCTCTCCTTGTGGAGGCATGGGTTCTCTCTGGGTACTAAAGGCTTCCTTCCACAGTCCTGAAACATGACTGTTAGGTTAATTGGTCTTTCCCTTAGGTTTGATTACTGTATGTTTCCGCATGGGTGTGTGTCCCTGTGTTCCCCTGTGATAGGCTGGTAACCGGTCCAGGGTGTACCCTCCCTCTCACCCAATGGCTACTGGAGATAGGCACCCCCTCCACCATGCAAGGACAAGTGGGTATAGACAGTGGCTGGATGAATAATTTCAAAATACTGGCGACTAGCACCAATTGCTTCTCTTCACTGATGTCTTTCCACTTAGCAGTCATGTTAGAGCAGCAAAATGCCACAATTCCTGCTTTTATTGAGGTTTTTCACACCTACTGATGATTATTTAATCATCTGTAGTCAACTGTACTTCCTTTTTTATAACCTGTTGTTTCAGATTGTTGTTTTCATGTCCTGATATTTGAAACTGTTAAACAGAAATAGGCTGTACTTTGTTTTAACATGACTATGTCATTGAATATGAACCTATTCCAAGGAGATGCATGTAAATCTGTTGAATTTAAAATGATTGGCTCCTCCAACAAAAGACATAACTATGTCTTTAATGCTTTCAGTGGAAGCAGAATGGACTCCTCCGAGTTTTACATGCTGAAAATAAATTCACGCTCTCTTGTTACATCGAAAACGGTTAGAAACTTTAAGGCAATTAGCAAGTTATGTGCCCCAAAAGAGAACTGCATAATTTTTCTTCAGCTGCTTATCAACTTTAATTTGTGACTAGTTTAGCTATAAATTGGAGAAAACTGAGCAACATCCGAAGGAAACTGCCAATACTCTTTGTCTCTGCAGGCTCATATCTTTCTTGACTGAAATGTGCCCACTCTAAACATGCATCTCTGCCAGTGTGATTATTTTAAATGCGGGTGATATAAGTTTGTATTTTTCAGAGCATATCAACTGGTAGAGGCATCACAAACCTAAATATATGCTGTCAAACAGAAATCTTTCCCCCTTGGAATGTCTTCTTGAATAGCCTCTATGTTCGTCAGACAACACAGAAGGTTACTCAGGCTTTTCCTCAGAAATATTTTTATCTTTTTACCAATAACCATCCTGTTCTGCACTGAGTTCAGAGGACGTGCAGCTGAAAGCAGCATTTGCTGTTTCGCAATGATACAAAAACTCATTTTAATTTGTTTATTACCCACTGGATGTTAAAGTGATCCAAAAAGGCTGCATCTTATTCAGAAGTTCTGCTCACGCATATACTAATTATAATTGCACATGTGATATTGCCCTCTGTTTATAAATGTGGGGGTCACATTTTTACTGCACAGCAGCATTCAAAGACTCTTTGGTTCAGACATTTGCTTCCAGTTAGCAGTTTACAAACATTCGTTGCTTGCATGGCAATGAATGTTAATTTGGGGTTATTAATGATTTACTTGAAGAGTTGTTTTTCCTGAGTGGAGTAATCAACAAGCTTTAGTGATTTAACAAGGAATGGCTGGTAGGAATGGATTTTCTTTCATCTATACATGGCTAAACTTATATGTACATCCTGAAATATACGCAAACATACATCCAAATAGTTTTAAAAGTGCTGCTGAAGTTGTCTAAACCTGAGAAAACCAGGATCTAGTAACTGGTTGGTGGGCATGAGTAAGTGCAACTGGCAGCAGAAAAGGGATTTGTTTGACAGCACTAACTGAACTGGTCTTTTAGGGCCATTTCTAAACAACTGTAGGTGCTAAAGGTGGATTCCCACCAGCCCTGTTTATTCCGCTTTAATCAAGCTCCAATTCATTTTCCTCGAAAGTCCAGTTTGTTTGGGGAGGTGTAAACATGTAAACGAACTCTGATGCGGACCAAAAAAGTGAAGTCTGGTCCGCCTACAAACCTCGGTTCGGGTGAACTCTGATGCGGTTCAAATGCATATGTGAACGCCAAGCGGACCAGAGACCGCTCCAAAAGCAGGAAGTGAACTTACAGCACAGGGCATGCTGGGTAAATACAACCAAAACAAACGAGTGAGTCTAGCGCTAGCAGGAGAAATGACTCGTGGTCTTTTACCAAAGACAAAAGAGAAATCCTGCAACCACTAAAATCTGATGCCACTCCATTTTTGTTTACATTTTGTGAAAAACGAAGTTGAGCTCAGTGTCTTCATCAGAGGTTTTCGTGCTGTTTCATTCAGTGGTTCATGGTGCAGCGCCCCTACAGGCAAGGAGGGGAACAGGTTGCTCAAAGGGTTTGGTTGGTTTGACACATTTCAGTGTGAAAGAGAACCAGATCCGCTGGAAATGTAACAAGTGTTGCAGTTTTGGTCCCCAATCGAAGCGAGTCTACCAGACTATCAGGTGTGAAAACACCCTAAGATCATCATTTCAACATATGTTTAGGAACAACCTAGGAACTACCAAAGCTCAAGCCTACCATGAATAGGAATGTGTTGGAAAATCAACATCACTGTCCACAGTGAAGCAGGTTTAACTTGACATGGAACAAAAGAGTGCTGACCAAGAAGTCCGGTCTAAAATTAAGACCTTCAGGCTTGACTGAAATCTGGAGCTGCCCAGATGGACAACCCAAATGGTTTCTGGAGAAATGTTTAATAGTCAAACGAAACTTAAGATTGAGATCCATCCATTGTCAATACCAGCTTGTCCTTGCAGAGTCATGGGGGGCTGCTGCCTATCTCCAGCAGCCATTAGGTGAGAAGCAGGGTCCACCCTGGACATGTTGCCAGTCCTTCACAGGGCAACACAGAGACACACAGGAGAAACAATCATACATCCACTTGTACCTAAGGGCAACTTAGAGAGACCAATTAACCTAACAGTTATGTTGCGCATGGAAACTCAATGCAGAAAGACCCCAGGCCGGGATTCAAACTGAACCAGATTTAGATGAGAAAATATTTGATGAAGTCAAGGTGATGCTTTATTCAGAACATAAGGACACAGTACCAATTGTTTGGCATGGTGGTGGTAGCATCAGGCTGTGGGGCTATTTGATTGACAGGGGTAGTGGTGCATGGCACAGAGTGAATGTATCTGTTCAAAGTGCAACTAGCTTCGGGACTTTATCCAAAATTAGTGGGGGTGCATATTTCAGTCTGTATGTATAGTTTTGATACCTGTGTGTGTCTTCTACAAACTATTCAAATAAGTAAAAGTCCAAAATGAAAATGAGGTTTGTGCTCATGATGAATGTATGCTTCTGACTGCGGAGTATTATTGAAGAGATTGCAGTGAACATAGAGTCAAATTTTCACTTTATTAATGCCAGGTCAGATTTCCTGATCTTTTAATGTGTTTTAATGTGTACAGGATGAAAAGAAGTAATTGAAACAGATTATTTCACCCGAAAGTTACAATTTGATGCTTTATGTCATATTTCACCTGCATCAAGGCTGATGAAATTCTTTGAGCTGGCAGGATTTCAAACCGATCGGCATCCTTCAAGCGGTACAAAGAAAGTGGCTTTAAATTGTGAAATCTGTCCTTACGCGTCTTTTTCAGACATTGGACTGTCCTTGGTTGGTCGTAAATCTGAAAGCACAGACGGACAACCTTTAAAGTGACTACAGCACCTGAAATTACAAGGATTTTTCCATTTCTGAATGCAGAGCTTAAGTAAAAACACATTAGCTGACAAGTCATTACGTTTATGCTCATTTACTTTAACCCCAGCTGTCTTCCTTCTGCACATTAAACCACAGGAGCTCAGGATATTCATGCATTTTCAGTGCCCTGATTGAGAGTCTGGTCTGACCTCGATAAAGTGACATGGTGCCAGCGACACCAAAGAAACAGATGAAAAATATGCAGGGTCCATTGGAAATTTCATTTTCAAGCACAATACAAAGCCTATTCCTTTTTCACTAGTTTCTCTGTTTCTCTGTACCACCCACAGGGCCCAACTGCTATGCAGACACAGAGGTGATACCAGCCGGCCGAGAGGTAAAGATTGATGACTGCACAATCTGCTACTGCACGTACGAGGAGGGCACATGGCAGATTGAGAGGCAGGCAACCTGCAGTAAAAATGAGTGCTAACAAAGCTAAAGACTGGCACAGGTGAGGTGTGGCGGAGGAGGAAACACCCTCGCCGATCGGCATACACACTCCCGGACTTTCAATCAGTCCACCGATGATCAGGGTCGGACAGCGGCGCTCCAACAATTCAGCATTTATACGCCGGTCACTCCCCTACAACTGAAAATGCTTTTATGAAAGTTTCTAATCTTCACACAGATTATCTATTTATCTTTGTATTAAATTATTTCTGAATATATTCAAATTATTAGGTCATGCTAAACTAGTGAGAAAATATTTTTTATAGTTTCTGTATTTTAATAAGCAATGTACTGGACCAGAGGTCAACAACAACAACAGAATGTACAGAACACACACACAGCTGTCTCTGGAGGTGAAAAACCTCAACGTCTGAAGGTGCGAAGTCGTCCTGACCTGCCACGACACCAGTCTGGCGCCCGTTGCGGCGCCTGACCCAAAACTAGTCCAGACATCAGTCACGACATCAGTCCCAAAACCACTTCAGACCTTTCCCGAAACCAGCCCAGTGCCCATTCCAGCACCAGTCCTGAACTTTTCATACCCCAGCCCCTACACCACTGTTGACACCTGTCCCTAAATCATCTCCAACACCAGTCCCAACACCAGTCCCACACCACTCTGGACACCAGTCCAACACTGGTCCTGACACCACTCTGGACACCTGTCCCTAAATCATCTCCAACAGCAGTCTCAACACCAAGCCCGACTTCAGTACAACACCAGTCCCACACCGCTGCTGAGACCAGTCCCACATCAGTCCCAACACCAGTCCAACACTGGTCCTGACACCACTCTGAACACCAGTCCCACACCAGTCCAACACTGGTCCTGACACCAATCCCTCTACCACCAAAGTGCAGACTAGACCATCTTTTTATAACCAAAGATGGCCAAAGATTTGCTGTGTAAGATGATAAAGTTCAAAGTAAATATTGAGAACTGCAGAAGTATTCACACCTCCTGAACAGTTCCACATTTTGTTACCTCAGTGTTTTTATTGAGATTTTAAGTGATAGACTAACACAAAATAATGCTTAATAGATACTTACAGGGAGAAGGAGATATGGTTTTGAGAATATAAGGTAGTAAAAAAGTAAAAAGTGCATCTAACTCCTATTTACTCTGTGACCCCATAATAGAATCCATTACCACCAACCTATAGAAGTCACTTGATCAGTGAAGAGGGTCCATCTGTGTGCACTTCAATCTCAGATCGCAGCATATTCATGTGGTCTAGTCAAAGTCCAGACCTGAATCCAATTGAGAATCTGTGGCAAGACAAATGCTTTCCACCCAATTTAAAAAAAAAAAAAAAAAAAAAAGGATTTCAGACATTCAGTCTCCAGTTGTGTAAGCGTGGTAGAGATACACGCCAAAATATTGAGCTGTCTCACCTGTCAACGTTTTGACTCAGGGGGGCTGAATACACATGTTTTATTTTCCTCCCACGCCACCATGATGAACTACTTAGTTTACTGTCTTGATCCATCACGAAAAATTCCTGTAAACATACTGAAGTTTGCGGATGTAACATGAAAAGGGTGTGAATACTTTGGCGAGGCAGTGTTGCAGTAAAAAGAAACCAGAGGGTAATTTAAGAGGACTCGACTGTTTCTGCGTTTCTTTCATCTTTTCTGGATGTTCAGATGTGCTTTGATTTAAAAGTGCTTTTTTTTGTATTTCTCTTCGTATTGGTGTTCATGTTTGAATCAAATGCCAATCTGTGCTCTGTAAATGCTCAAATAGTAACTTTTTATAGTTCATGTTGGTGGTGTTTTGTATTGACAGTCTTACAAATGAATAAAAATGTTCCTGGTTTTATTTGAATCACGAGTCGTTCCTGAAATGGACTGATTGAACCTTTTTTCTACCAGATATCCCACAGTTCCTGCGAAACATGACAAATCTGAACAAATCCCCTCCTCTGGTGTATACATTTCCCCCAGTTTTGAAGTTCTGCGATGGGATATATTTGTGTGAAAGCTGCAGGTAAATATTTAACGAGCTGTCGAGAGGCTGTGAAGCTACCTGCTGCAGCTTCATTTCCAGCTGCTATAAGCATCACAGTATAAACAGGAAGACATTACCGGTGAGAATACTGATTGTCCTGAGCCGCCTCTGGATTTCTGAGATCACTAATAAAGGCCAGACAGGAGGCTGCAACGCCGCTGATTCTAATTTAGTTCAAGGATTTCGACACAGTTGCTTCACATTCTTCTTGCTTTCGTTTTCAATATCGGCTCGTGGAGTAATGAATGCAGCTTGTCGTGGCCCATCGACTAGCAGATCAAAATGAAAATGAATAATTTAGGTTGGGGTTATGAACAGCCGTGGGCAGGCTGTGGTAAACGGATGCAGGTGTTGTGTTTCTGCCTCTCTCCTCTTATCCCTTGCATTAGCAGGCCAGGGCTCTTTGTGTCGCCCCCTCTGCAATGTCCAGACCACGCTGCGAAACTCTTTGATTCAGAGGTTGCCAGACAACCGGACGACTGTGCATCTCCAGCAGCGAGACGTGCCCGTCAGACAGCCAGCGGGATCCAGGTAAATAAGCCTAAGTGCATGTGCACGTTACGTGACAGGCTCCATTCAGAACAGCTGGGGAGCACAGATCTATTAGGATCTTAACTCCTCTGCCTCTTTTTACTGTAAGAGCTTCTATCAAAACAAATCCATTCATCCACGCTGTGCAAGACTTGTGCTTGTTTTCTCTCTTATCCTCCTCCTTTTAAAGAGATTTGCTGCAATATTATCTCTGTTTTTGTTCATTTCTCCAAGATAACGTCTAATTTCCCATGCAGCTCACTTGCTGTGGACTAATGGTCCTGAGAAGGGGGGCTGTCCGCCACCACTGCCCCTGCCATGGTCATTAAGAGGCTTCAGATCAGTCCATTTAACGTACAGTTGAAACCAGACATTAAAACTGTATAAAATGACACATTACTTTTGCTTTTTTACTTTCTGACAGTAAATAAGACTAAATTTTCCCAGTTTGGATGTTGATGGGGAGAGGGATTTCTGGGGTTGCCTCCTCGACCTGTTGCCCCCACGACCTGATCTTGGATAAGAGGAAGACAATGTTTCTGTTCTGTTCATCTGTTTCGTGAAGTTGCAAAATACCCCCTCCAAACTTCACAGCTGGGATGATGTTTTCAGGTTTGCAACCTTCCTCTGTTTTCCTTCAGATGCAGCTGAAGGAAAACAGCTACATCTGAAGCTGGCTTTAGTTGTTGGAGACATGTCTTGGCTGGACATGTCTCCAACAACTAAACTCTTTGTCCTTGAGTGCATTTGTGAACTGCAATCTGGCTTTTTATGTTGCTTTTGGAGTAATGGCTTCTTGCTAGCGCAGTGACCTTTCAGCCCACGTTAATGCAGGACCTATTTTGCATTCACGCACACATTCAGACGCCACTGGATTATAGCCACAGCTGCCCTGGGGAAGTCTGACAGAGGTGAGCCTCTCTCCACCACCAGCAGGTAGGGAGGGTGAAGTGTCCAACGACACAACGACTAAGATAGGTGGAGCAGAGGTTCGAACCCAGCGGTTATAGGACGAACTCTTACCCCTGTCACCACCATCATCCCATGTGGATAATAAAACTCTTATTAGCTTCAGCTAGCATCTTCACCACGTATTCTGCTTTCTTTTTAGGGTTGATCTGTACACTTCATACATATTACAGTCAAGACGCCCAAACCCAAAACCAAGTCAAGACCAAGATCAGAGTGTATCGAAACTGAGAAAAGACCCAAGACTTTTAAGGGCTGAGACCAAGCCGACACCACGACCAGTGTCCCACACTACATGACACAATGAAATGTGAAATATAATCAAAAGCGCTTCTCAAATTGATCTAAAAGATCCATATCTCCATAAAAACACCTAGATATTAAACACTCAGGGCTGAAATAAACTTATGTCAGGAGCTGTATGCAGGTTGATGTAACACAGCTTTATGTGGCCTTTCTCGTCATTGTTTATTATAAGCAAAAATTAAACAAGGAATAAGTTGTTTCACCAAGTTGTGTCACCACATGCCCTTTCCTCTCTGTTTCTCAAAGTTAACACTGCATTTGCTTCCCTCAACATGTTAACTATATTAACATTAACTCTATTAACTATTAACTATATTAATATTAGCTTGTGCACCAAACTAGGTGGCAAACAGCTAAGAAATGGAAACTAGTGCCCTAAAACAAACAGTATATACTGTACACAGGTAGCTAACTTAAAGCTGCAATATGTAACTTTTATAAAACATATTTTTCTTCATATTTGTTGAAACTGTCACCATGTCGTGACATGATGGTATGAGATAGATAATCTGTGGGAAAAAAAAAAATCGAGCTCCTTTGCCTTCTCCCAGTGCTCTCAGAGTCATCTAGAAACAATTAATCAGAGCCAGGAGGCGGGTCTTAGCGCTCATCCCCCCCATCTTTGTGCTTCCTTTCTAAGTGACAATAACATTTGCCGTCTCTGAAAGCAAAGCACTGCAGAATTTAAAAGTCGCTTTATGCTTTCTTCTGGATGTTGTTTTACAAATATATTCGTTATGATTTATGTAGCAGGATTGTATTACTGAAGATTTTGCAGACATCTTCTTCTGCTCCTAGACAACCACTGCTCACTTTCATGTAGTGCGAGTAAAAGGGGGCGGGGATGGGTAACAATGGTAACAAAAATACATAACTAGTCGCTTTTAGTTTGGATTTGAATCAGTACATTTTATATCCAGTGACAGCAAGGATGGTAACAAATAAATTGGACAATATTCTGGCAATTTAGTGCCATTTCCACAGTTATGGCCTTGACTAGTCTTGAAATAAAATCCAGAGTCCTCATTGTCCAAGATGAGACCCAGACCATCAAAAAGTAAGACAGGTCTTGAGTACTACAACACTACGTTTCACGCCAAAACACACTCTGTACCCAAACAGACTTGTGGAGGTCCACAATTCTCTTCCTGAGAAATTCGCTGCTTTCTTTTGATTTCACACAGGGACATAGTGTGTGTATGAGGTGTTGCCTTAAAACACATCCACAGATGTCCCTCAATTTAACTTACAAGTTTGCTGAGTCATTATCTAGGCTTTCCCAAATGATTTAAAGACTAATTTATTTTTTTTAAAACCTAATCTGCCATTATTCTGGCATTTAGTAAATATAGATGAGTTAGGTAATTCTAACTAACCTAAAACCTAAAAAGTTGAGTGATCAGACATTGAATATCTGGTTTCAACTATAAGTTTTTCAAAACTGGATCTGTGGGTAGAAGAAAGCTGTGATTAAGAGAGGATGTAAAGTCTACACGTCAAAAACGAGGGAGAGTCTTTCACTTTGAAACAAAATTCCCAGAGAAATAGGCATCTAAACTCCATCAAAGACAGGCCATTAATTGGACACATCTGTTGGAAAGGCCCATGAGAGATTAGCCTGGTCTCTCCCAGAGCTGAAACCACGTAATTAGGCTTCTGCCCCGGCCTGGACAATGCATGCTGTTCACCGAGATGAAATGTGTTCATATTACAGGAGGTGATGAAATACATTATTCATTTACAGCAATCAGCCAGACTCTGTCTTTTAAAATAGATCTTCATGTGCAATAATGTTTGGAGAAAATCTCTGAGTGGTCAACAAATGGAAGCAGAAATCCACCCAGCGCTGCTTCACAGGGAGGCAGAAGAAATAAGATGCAACAATGACTGTCATCCAGACATAAAGGCATTTTTGAGAATAAAAAATTTTAAAAAAAATGTCTTTTTAACAATGAAAGAAAATAGACGTCAGTAAAGTAACAAAAACATCCATTTTAAAGTTGTTGTTGCAGAACATGACAGAAGTTGAGCCAGGGGCAACAGAAGATTGAAAATTTCATGAATTCTGATCATGGAAAGGTTATGAAATCAACAGCAGGTTCAGAAAAGATGAAAAAGATGAACCATCTGTCTTGTTTCGGGAACTATTCAAAAAGCCTGCATCTGGGATCACAAGTATAAGGGTGCATTAGAGCACCGAGTAACTCAGGCATCTGTGAAGGCACCAATAATGCTGAAAAATGTATGCAAGGTTTTGATTACCGTATGCTGTCATCCAGACATGTTGTTGCAGACGTTTCTCGATAGTTTCAACAGGACAATATGAAACCACTTTCTGCATGCTCTACCCCAGCATGGCTCCTTAAACAGCTAGAAGAGACTCCAGTAAACTCTGAACAGCGGGAAGCAAGGAAACAAAAAAATGGTGGGCTGGATGTGAGAAAGGTTTCGCACAGAGAAATCTCTTTATTGCCTCTTGGCCTCATGCATCAAAATCCTTCACTTGTTGTTCTCTTCTCCGCTTGTTGTGAAAACATAACGCCGGAGGGGTTTCCGGGCCACAGAGGGAACCAACCTGTGCTGTGGTTGTTTCTCTGGTTTTATCTTTTCAAGTTAAAGAGGACAGTTACAGCAAAAATGTCTTTTCAATGAATCTCAATAAATGACGGGGGGGAAAACTAAGTACACCCTGTATACCCTGTGATCCAACGGCTTGGAGAAACAACTTTAGCAGCAATAACTATCAATGGGTTTTTTTTATGTTTGAGTTAATCCAAACTTTGTCCCTATCTTCTTCTCTTCTTTACTGGGCAGCTAAGGTACTATTGCAGCATTTTAAAGAAGGTTGACTTTGACTAGTCCACTGGAACACCTTTATTCTTTCCTTTTTCCAGCCACTAAATTTGCTGCTGTTATTGGGTTCATTGTCCTGCTGATGATCCAGTTTTGGCCAAACTTCATCTATCAAACAGATGAACTCACATTTGATTCTGTAATACTAAGAATTCTTTGTCAGCTGGTCTTGTGGCTGCAAATAAAGCCCAAATCATGACCCCTCCACCAACGTGCATGACAGTATTTGGGTTTTTTGACCTGATAAAGCTGGGTTTGGTTTTCCTCAAACATGGCATCATGCCTTATAGCCAAATGTTTCAACTTTGCTGTCAGCTGTCAAATAGACATGGTTCCAGATGTCTTTTGGTTTATTTAGCTGATTTTCTCTAAAGAGACGAGACGTTCTTCTGCAGCCTTTATAAACAACTCACTCCTCTTCTGTGTTTTTCTAGATGTCAACTCATGAATTTTAACATTTACGGCAAGTGGACCAGAGACCGCTCCAAAAGCAGGAAGTGGACTAAAGCACTCAGTGCCTTCTCCTGAGGTTTTCATGTTGTTTCCTTCAGTGATTCTTGGTGCAGCGCCCCCACAGGCGAGGAGGGAAACAGGTTGCTCAAAGGGTTTGGTTGGTTTGGCAAAGTGCAGAGTGAAGAAGAACCCCAGCAGCTGTAAATGTAACAAATATTGGAGTTTTGGTCCCCAATTGAACCGAGTCTACAAGACTGTCAGGTAGAAAAACACCCTTACAATGCTAACTGAGGCATGTGGACCCTAACATGGAGCACTGCATGATCCGAACTTCGGGTTAAAGTGTTTTTGGTAAGGCTGCATGATTCAAAGTCCAGTTATTTTAAGCTTGACTCTAAAGCTGCACCAGTTTTTTGCAGAAATTATTTTCTTTTAGCATTTTAAAAGAAGAAGTGCAGAAGAGCTCATTGGCTGCTCTATTAGCCTACAAGAATGGAGAGAATCAAAAGTTCTCTTTAAAGAAGAAAAACAACAAATAATGAATTTAAAACCAATAGTTTTACAAGTGAGGAGGGGTTGATTCCCAGTTAAAAGCTTGTAGAGTAGACTGGCTGATGTAAATTCAAAGTGTATGTATTTATATTCTCTGTAAAAAAAAAAAGTGTTTTGTCACTGATCTCATAAACTGTGGCAGCAAAGGAGGATATAATTACCTTTATTGTCTAAGATATTGATTGCAGGCTTTTACAGGCTTTACTTTATCTTGTCTACATCTGCTTTTATCTGCTTTTTGCTAAGCCAGTGGATCTTTTGTAAACAGGATGGGATAATGAGTCACCTAGGAGAGATTCATCAGCACCATGTAAACAGAAGAGACGCAGTAACCAAAAGTCAGAGTTTTGTGTTTTCATAAGTAATTTATTGGAGGAATGAAAAGGATACAACTAAAAAATGAAAAACCTGAAGATGTAAGAAAATGTTTGCACTATAAATACTTCATAAACTGTAGCCTGAACATCTATTAGCAACACTGACATGAATGACTGAAAATCTGAATGGGATGATCCCAAAATGTAACTTTTAATCATTTCTGTCCTTGGATTTTGTTTGTGTGTTTCTGAGCCAACAAGTATTTGTAAAACCTGAATAGTTTACAACGCAGGTTTGAAGGGAGACACTTAGATGAATATATCCAAGGTCTTGTTTGCAAAACCTTCTCAACTATCTCCTATTTATGATACATCTCCTTTTAACATCCTCATAAATTAGTTTAATGTTGTGAAACTGGCACATGTAAAGAAGCAGGAGGGATGTCTCCACTTGTTAATGCAGTTGACACTTGCTGAGCTGCAAAAGCTCAGAGGGAAGATGCAACTTGATTGAAGCTTTAAATCAAACCAATTCTGTCCAAAATTCAATCAAAGTTCTGAACGCATCAGTCATGATTTCTCCTACATAAATATGAGGCTGTGTCAGTGGCTCTGCTGTTTGCTGTCTTATCAAATGCATAAAAAGCTTTGAGAGATTGGACAGAGGTGAAAATGTTCCATGAGCTCATGAGACGGGAAAATAAGCACATCATGTGGGGCTACCTGCCTCCATCTACAGCAGGCGGAGTTGGGAACTTTAGATTAACGGTATCTGCAGAAAGCAGCCGCTGCAGCCCCCTGTATCTGCTGTTAACACCAGAACACGCGGACCCCCGCTCTGCCGTGACGCCTCAGCGAGCTGCTTTTGTGCACTCCTCACTCATTAGAGGTGAATAATTATGTCAGATTGTGGCTTTTTTTCCCCCTGCTGCTGTTGTTGTTGTTGAGCATTTTATCTTGAAACAGGAAGAGCTCAACGACAGCTGAAGGTTATGAATATTTAATTCCACGTTTGCAGCGTTTCAGTTTCATTTTCAGAGGGAGCTCTGAGCTTTTAGCTGTTTGAATAAAAGAAAAGACGTTTTATCTGGAAGTGCATTTAGGCCTTCTGTCTAATAAGGCTCTGTTATCAGCAGCGCGGTTCATTAGCAGATTTCTGATTGTTCTTTCAGGAAGTAAGGGCCCCTTTGAATTCCTGCTGAGGAAATTCCAGGGCCTCTTTTCCTCTGCTCCTCCAGATTCCACCGACTGTAACTGAACGTTAATTTCACTGGACAGCTGTTAAATGCTGCTAAGATGCTTTGAGGATTCCATTTGTGCCCTCTGAAATCATTTCAAAGCACATCTCCTCAAATCCATTAAACCCACCTTTGAATCCCCTGACACTCCTCGGGGCCCGCATGTAACATTCCCATGTGATTACGACGCTCCTTGATCAATCCAAGTGAATCACTTCTCGGGTCTCCAGCGTCTGGGCCCTGAAATTGTCTTTTATAGATTAGGTATTATATCTCCAGCTCTCCTCCTCTGCCATTAACAACATATTCACTTTTTCAATTTTACCTCTCCAGCTCCTCTGGCCGCCAGATGACGACGAGTGGAGTTGCTTCTCCAATCACACATCTGTGCCACACCTCACACGGTGACAGATGTGCTCCGACTGCGGCTCGGCATTACCGGGGCATTAGATAGGAATCAAACAACTTATGTGGCTTTGTTTTGGAGTTAAGAGGTAATCCAAAGCAGGGAGCAAGCAAATATCTCCTATTTTCTCTCAATGACTCAGGCTTGAGGGGCGACTGCAGGTTCAATCTGTCCCTTTCCATCAGCAGCTGTTAAAGGCCAGGTACCTGAGTGATAAGGCTTTGGAGCATCTCAGAGGACACTGTTACAATTTCATCCACAGCAGACAGACGCTGCCAATGTGACCTGCTTGCAGAAGACGTTTGGAGAAGCAGGAGAAGGGAGGGTGGATTCAGCAGAGCCGCAGCGAGCCGGGCACATCTGCATAAGCTGCTCTTAGACCACAGATAGTAAAGCTGATGGTTCGCTATCATAAAGAGGCGGCTCTGTGGAATACTAAGTGTTTGTATTTGCAGCACAACATTCATCTTGTAGAGTTTTTTGCTTCATAGCCCTCGAAGTGTAATTTATCATACAGGCCCTGATACAGAGAGCCCAGCGTCACTGCACTGGCCACCGGCTCCCACGCTGCAGCTCATCGCCTGGGGTTTATGGAACCCAGAAGAGGAGAAAGCAAACTTCACATGTGGATTTTGTTCTTTTATGTCCTACTTGTGAGAAAAAACTATAGAAGCAGGTACATTTGTTGGTGAAGATGTGTCAAAAGCTAAAGTAACATCATCTCACGCAGAATTTCTTTTTTTTTTTTTTTTTTAGGAATCCAACTTTTACTTTGAGTAAAAAAAAAAAAAAAAAAAAAAAAAAAAAAAAAAAAAAAAAAAAAAAAAAAAAAAAAATCACATATTAAAAATGTTTTTCAACAAAATCACCAGAGGCCAATTCTCTAAGACTGACTTTAAAATAAAAGCAACTAAAATATGTTTTGATTTAAACATTTTTAACATTCTTGGAACTTCCAATCAGTGATCAATGTCTCTGTTTCCCTGGGGTCGAAATAAAACGAGGTTTTATTAATCCAGCAGTCAGCCTGGACAAAGACCCATGTTTATCTTTCCCCCACACACTGAGGAGGTTGGTTAAAACATCTCTCCCAAGCTGCTGCAAAAAGCGGTATCTTTAGCTTTTTTTTTTTTTTTTAACTTACACTGTACATTAAGGGAAGACAATATACAGCTCTAACATATTTGTCATCCAAGGCTGATTACTGGCGTAGGCCACAAAGGCATTTGTCGAGAGTGCCAGTTGCTGAAAATTAGTCAAATTAATTGGTTAAATTCATCAAACCGTGGTTCATTTGCCAGGAAGTCTGGTTTGTTTGGGGAGGCGTGAACACGTAATCGAACTCTGATCCGGACCAAAAAAGCAACTCTGGTCCGCCTAAAAACCTCGGTCTCGGTTCGGTTGAAGTAAACGGTGAATTAATGTTAGAACAGCTTTATAGGAGTTTAACGGCTGTTTGACTGTATTTCCTACTATAAACAGGCCAAGTAGAAGCCATACCAGATCAAAAATAAATTCAGAAGTTATTTTTACTCCATATCAGGCCTATTATCATTTATAGTTTGCTCCCTCTTGTTGCCCAAAAACATCAAAGGTTTTTTATTTGAACTTTTAATTCATGTGGTGTGAACAGAATGAGTTTGGTTTTTCTGTCATTTAACTTTCTTTATTTGTTCCTTTCATGAAGCTTTGAATGAAAGAGTAAAGAACATTATGTTTTGCCAACATTTACACATTCTTCAGAAAATAGTTGGCAGATTAAACTATTGGTTATCTAATCATGCTGCTGTAGCTGAATGTTTCGCTTGCACTATTCAGCAACAGGTAAATGTAATCTAGATCTTTCCTGCACACACACACTGAGGACATTTTTACTACAGCTGTCCACACACGATTGCTATTAAGGTCCATTTTTACTGTGCCATTACAATCGCTAAGCCATTAAACATTTCTAAATCTCTACAGAGACAGAAAAAACTGAACTGTTCATCTTGCAGCCTTCTATTATTATGCAAAAGTTTCCAAATAAAACATATTGGATGGTAAACATAGTTTACACAGGGATCACAGACAAATATTGTACAGACTGTTAGCGTATTTAAACCCTTAAAACGTACAGCGAATACAACAACATACAACTAATTCACATCTGCACTCCATGGCAACAATTAGAGGCCAATTTCAGGCATTTTCAAAATAGGAAAGACAAGAGAGCATGTCATTCAAGTAAGGCAGATATGTTAATCTTCATTAGCAGGAAATTGCTACAATGCAGCTTGGGAAGCTGAAACACCTTGCTTCAATGCTAGTTGATACTCTATTGGCTGGCGTTAGCAAAGCAGCCAATCCATGAGCACCATTTATTTTCCTTGGTGCTGATTGGCTGAACCCCCAGCAGTGGCGATAAGGAAGACTGTGGTTGTTAGCTTCTGCTCTAGTGCTAAGATGGTTTCCACTGTGTGTATTAATGCATATTAAGGTACATTTGGTGTTTAAACTATTAAAATAGGCTGTTATAAGGGATTTTAGAGGATGTCTCAAGTATTTTAGCGATTCATGGTGGTCCCTAAACCCCGTGAATACCGGGGAGGTCCACTGTTTTACAAAATTAAGTCCTATCCTTTTGGCAAAAATAGTGATGTACAAAGTATAAACAGTAGGGCTGCCAATAATTGTGCCACCAATAATTTTCTTTAAAACAGATCTTTATTAAAGTAAGATTGTATAGATAATTGGTTCTGTCTTTAAGTGTGCTTAACCCTCCAAGACATAGCTTTTGCTGGAGCTTTACTTTTTTGTGCCGTCTGCTCCATCTGTCAATCCCCTAGTTGGTTGTAGCAGATGGCCGCGCACACTGAGCCAGGTTCTGGTTCTGCTGGAGGTTTCTTCCTGTTACAGGGGAGTTTTTCCTCTCCACATGCATGCTCGGTATGAGGGATTGCTGTAAAGTCAAAGACACAAAGCAAGTGACTGTCTACGGTCGCTTCGTCCAGGAGGAGTGAATTCTGCAAGTCAGTGACTCGATGCTCTGCTGGGTTTCCTTAGACAGAAACTTTTTAAACTCATTTGAAGAATAAACTGAGCTTGACTTCAATGTTTGATATCTAGAATCAATTAGAATATGTGTGTGATTGGATAGATTTGACTATATTTGTAAAGTGCCATGTGTTGTGAATTGGTGCTATATAAACAGACTGAATTTCATTAAATTGACCTCAGTGTGCTCAAATCAACAGTTTTTTCAACATTTCCAGTCTGATGGTGTTGCTGTAATAAAAGATGTTTCCCCTTACCATTTGGACATGTGACCAAGTAAAACCCAACTTACAAAGCCAACATAAACTGGTACCAAAGACAGCTCAGAACCAAAAACAGATATGATGTTTTTCCGATCGGGTAAAATCACATTTATGGCACCAACTACCATCCACACAGGGTAGCCACACTGACAACATGTCTAGAGTAAATTTATGTAGCTTAGGGATTAAAATTGGGTTACAAAACAATATGAACATCATCCAATAAACCTGTTTATATGTTTAAAAAAAAATTATGCACTCACAATAACAAATACCCAAAATAGGATAAAATGCACTGAAAAAATGTTGGAAATCAACACAATATCTCACTCTGACCTAACAGAGAGCTGCAGGAATGTAAAAATGGTAATTCACATAATGAATGAAAATGACAGATAATGACTAAATGTGCAAAAAAAAAAGCATAGTTTTAAAAATAATAATTGGGAGTCCCTCTATTTTCCTAGTAGAAAGCACTGGAGCAAACAAAACCAAATTAACATCCCAAAATGCATTAAAACATTTTAAAATATACAGTTTAAATGAATTCCTTAATAACCCAAAACACAGCCTCGCCCTGTTGCATTCAGAGATGTGCTGCTGACTCCAATCTACACAGAATATAATATTAAGCATTTAAGGAATAAAAAAAAAAAAAATCATTAACAGGCTTGATTGTGCTAGAAGAAAAGTTAAAAGCACCTTTGCAGACTTCCCTCCCTGACGCAGATCATTGATAGTAGACATCCGGAAAACATCTTCCACACTGCCTCCCCTCACCATCCTCAACAACACTATGCAAACTCTGAGCAAACTTTTAAAATGTAGCAAAAATGAAATAAAAAAAGAGAAAAAGTGAATTGGACGTGTTTCCATCTACTGGTTTGGAGCGAATCAACAAGGCTACGCAAAGCGCAACTTTGTCAGACCTTGACGCTACGCATGGCTGTAATAAAACAAGATGTAGAGGTTCCAAACTAGCATGGACCTCACATCTAAAGAAAAATGGAGAGAATTCTCCCATCCGAGTTGGTGGTGTGGACTTGGAAATTTTTCTGAGTTTTGTGCCTCTGGTAGGGCAGAGATCCACCAGTGGCTGGGAGCGTTCCACCACTCCCATCCTTGCCTGGCGTGCCCCTCAGTGGCCACTCCAGGCTGGCGGTCCTCTCCTACGAGCAGGAGGTAGGGAATTTTTCAGTTATCAACTTATTCAGCAAATGTGTTTCCATCTCCCCTTTAGCGTGTTAACACTTTTTAAGATAAGCCAAAAATCACCTCAAGCTAGCATAAAACCTTTTTTTGCAAAATTGAGGAAGTTATTTAAAATTTTGCTGTTTCCATCAATTTTTTTCTAATGTGATACTTCAAAATGCACAAAAAAAAACAACAAAAAAACAAAACACATTGGCAGAAATACGGTTACTGTGGCTTCAGTGTATCACTTATGGTTCCAAGGAACCACCCCTCCTCTGGACCTGAGATGGTGCTCACACATCGCTGTTCATAAGAACCCCCAGCTGCTGGTCATCGTCCATCATTCAGTCTGCTCTATGTTCATCTATCACACATCCACAAGACAGGACAGGTCCAGACTGAAATGGACATTTAGGTCTGCAGAGAAGATCTTCCCTGCATCCAGGACTTGTACAGGTCTCGGGTCAGGAAAAGCAGAGCTATCATCTCTGCAGACCCCACACATGCTGGACACAAACAGTTTTTTACATCTTTTACTTTCAGGGTGGCACTACAGACCACTCTTTTTAAAAAAAACTAGAGATAGTTTCTTCCCCCATGCTTTGTCTCTGATGAATACCGTACAACCTGAATAGTCAGTTACTCTGCTGTGAAAAAAAATAAGCATATATGCACCATAACAACCTGCCTTTATTAAAAAATGGCTATATAAACAGATATTTTATTCTGTTTCTTCTAAAGTTTCTATCTGTTTGCAAAGTTCTTGTTCTAACAGGATCTATGTTCCACACCTAACCCATTACACATACTGTAGATAGTGGACCTTTCTACTACAGCAGGTAATTTCACCTTGGTCAGAGTAAAAGGAAATAGCCTTAGTGGGGGGATGGGGGGCATGGAGCTGGAGGGATTAATAATGAAAACGAAGGTCTCAAAGGAACAAGTCTATCTGTCTCTACGACCAAAAAAGCCCATTACCTTTAGCGTGTCTTTGGCTAATGCAGCGTCCTGAATGTAATTGAAAATCTGAGTTGTGTTATTATGCATGGATCAATAGCAGGAATGTAGAGTGGAGGCTCTTGTGTCTCTTTTAGAGCAGGGAAAATGTTTCCTAAAAGTAGAAATGATGTACTGTTAAACAGCCTTTTATGGCGGATCCCACTTTCCTGTTGCCTGAGCTCCTAATCCACAGCCTCTCCAAGTGTTCGCTTCATTTCAACCTCCTTCCCCCCCCACACTACAAGGTCTGGCAGTTTTTACCAATGCAAGCATATCCAATGTTATTTTCAGAGGGCTTCCATACATTCTCCGCATGAGTGGCTGCATGGTGCTTCGCAGACTTGAATGGATGCATTTGTTTGCTTCATTTTCTGAGTTTTTACAACCGTTTCAGCAACAGCAGTGTTTGGAAGGTCATTATTTACTGTTTTTTCTATATATTTTTTTATCACATTCTGCAGCGGCCTGGCATCTCATAAAGCCCAAGGTTACTGAGGTTGGCCTTACAGATGTGAATGGAGGATGTTTTTCAGGTGGAAGGGCCTGAGGGGATCAAAAGGGAGTTGTAAGTAACGGTGCATCTGCAGGAGGATTGAAACCTTTAACATGCACAGAAATTTCCAACCTTTAGTGGTTTCTGAAATTCTGCATTAAGGTCCCTTTAAATCACTGGATAGAATGAAACCAACTGTTCACATGTTGCCTTAAATTCCTGGGAATTGAACCCCAGGTCGCTGCATAGAAAACTGATACATGCCTCCATTTATGGTGTTCCTCCTCCTCTTCTGCTATGCCACACACAGCCCCATACATAACCTCTAATTTTAGCCAATTTCAGGAAGAAAAACACAGTAATGAGTTATTAGAAATAGATGATGTTGTTCAAAGATTACTGGCACCACACATACTTGCACCCCTGCTGTGAATAATTTGCACAACCCCCCCTGCTGGTTGGACAGCACTTAGGCTTCTGCTGCAACGTTTCACAGACAGACAGAGAGAGAGGGGTCTCTGACCGTTCTTCCCTGCGCCGTCTCTCTGGATCCTCCTGAGTCTCTGGGTCTCCCTTCTGTTCTCTTCTCTGCAGCCCACGGATTCGAGTCTGGGGACGGAGATGGCCGTGGATGGAGGTTTATTTGGTGTCTGTTGAATCATTTCTGTGCTTATTTGACCAAATCTTCTGGATCATCATCCTCCTACAACCAGGTGTCAGTTTTTAACTGAAGTATTTTGCATTCTAACAAGGTTCCCAGAGCTTGTGGAAGGGAACTCGACCCACAGGCTCACAGAACCTCTGCCATACCTAACATTGTTTCACACCAGACCTGGCTGCATAGTTTTACTCTCATCTGACCAAAGCGTACACTTCTAGATACGTTCCTGTAGAGTTGAACAAACTCAATGTTTATGTTTGTGATGGTAGGAGAGGAAGAGCTTTATCCTAACAGCCTAATGCAGAGGTCTTCAAGCTTTACAATCCAAGGAGCAGCCACAAACCAGTTTAGAGCCACAAAACAACTTAGATATTTTTATTAAATATCTGCAAAAGAAATTTTTTAAAGAACCACCATTTTGTTTCTATGTTCAAATGTTAAAATAAAGAAAAACTGAACTTTTGAAGATAGAGGACAGTTACATTTTCTTCAGTGGGATAATGATGTGTCATTTGTGGAAAATTTTAAACTAAAAAAAAAAAAAAAAAAAAAAAAAAAAAAAAAAAAAAAAAAAAAAAAAAAAAATCCAGATATTTTCCAAACTAATGACAAGGTTACTGGTACTTTTTTAAAAATCATTCTCCTGTGGAAATTCAATAGAACTGTTTCATGAAAAAAAAAAAAAAAAAAGCTAAAACCTGTATTTATTATTGTATTCTAAAACAAAGCAGTTGACCCCTGGTATGCTCAACCACAGCTGCCTGCTAAGATCCACAAATACATCAGACCTCCACTAAAAATGCTAATAACTGCTATGCTAATGGTTCAAACACCAAATACATCTTAACATGCATCATGCACAGTGAAAACCGTTTCAGCACTACCACAGAAGCTTCCTTATTTCTGCTGTTTGGTGCTGATACAGCCAATCAGCACCAAGGAAAATAACTCGCGCTCCTGGATTGGCTTCTTTGCAACGGCAGCCAATAGCGTGTCAAGTAGCGTTGCGTCTGGTGTCTTAGTTTCCAAAAGCTGCATTTTGTTTGGAATATTTTAGATATGGAAATATCCGCAAATAGGTAAATTTTCCACAAATAATTTAAGTTACATTTTACACAAAAAGGTGAATCCACAAATACTGAACCATGGCTAGGTGGGGGTCCAGTGTAGTCATTTTTAACTATTTATTAAGAGCCATGTGGCTCCTGAGCTGCAGGTTGAGGACCCTTCGTCTAGTGGTTGCTATGGAGACTTGATGACCCCAAGATGCCACTTTTTGCTGCAGTTCTCCAACAGTAATTGTTTATTTGTGCCTCCTTGTGGGGAAAGAAGTTGTTTTGAAGTCAGAAAATTGTGGGTTCCATTCCAGCTTCCAACATATTAGAGGCCCTGAGCAAGGCACTTAACCCTGAGGTCAAAGAGAAGGGTCACAGTGCTGAACTCCAGAGTCCAAGCAAAATAACGGGTTCAGGAGAAAATCCAGAAATAGAAAACCACCAATCTCTGTTCATCTTTCTTCACTATTTAATGCTGACTGGGTGTATCTGTGTGTTTATGAGAGCAACTGAAATGAAAAACTCCTGGCTGTATTCAAACGCAACCAATAAAGGGTTTTTTTCACTTCATAAATTGAATCACTGCCCCAGCATAGCGAGGTGGAAAAGATGAGAGATAAGAAGAACCAGAGGGAGCGATGTTTTCCAGTGCAAATATATAGGTGTTTGTCCCTCAGTTCAACATGCAGAATCAAATAACGCTAAGTGAGTTAAGTCCTCCACCTCCACCTGCTGCCTTTACTCGCTCTGCCTGCAGCTCCTGCAAACTAAGTTAACGTTTATCTGGAGGTCTGCGCTCTTCAGAGTTGGTCTGTTTAACGTGTTACCAGCTAGTTAGATTTGTTAGACAAGAGGGATGCCTCTGAGGGTGTCCCCACGAACAGGTCTGGGTTTGCCAGAACGTTCTGGCTCTGCACCAAACTGTACCCGAGCAACCAGTTAGTCTGCAGTCCTGCTACAGGAAGCAACAGCACCATTAACATGATGACCCGAATATGGTCGTGGTCTTGATTTGGTCTCAGGTTAGATGACTACACAAGCAAACATCTCCTACATTTGCTTTAACATGCAGCTCATCTACAAAGGAAATTCCTTTCCATTTCCCAAAAGCGAAAGGATTATCATCCCCTTTGACCCATTGTTCAGGGATCTGTATCCAGTGTCAGAGCGTTTGTGTCCGTCTTCCAGGTGAACGGGACCAATAAAATCTTTTTCCATGATGAGCAGGACTTCATGGTGATTTTTGAACCTTTTTCTTGTGGGTTAGTTTGGATTCTGTTTTGGGTTGTAGCCTTTAGTACAGTTTCTTTCTGCTTTATTTTGGTCATCGGGTCCGAATTCTCAAAGATTCTCCGTGGCCTCTCAGAGAGCTCCCACCTTAGCCTAAAGATTCCCACCAAGGAGTCCCAGTTTAAGAGTGACTCAGTCTGCTGCTGAGAGCGACTGAGTGAGGAGATGAAGAGGTTTGGTTGACCCTGTTGCATCTTCTGCTACTTCTGTTTAAGGGGGGTTGGCAAACAACTTAATGGAGCATTACTGCCACCAACTGGTGAGGAGCGTGGACCAAATGTCACAAAAAAAAACCCAAAAAACCCCCACACACACCTCTTCCCCCCTTGGTTTGGTATTTTGATTCAGTCTCATATTCTGTCTGAACAGTTTTCTAGTTTCTGGGTCAGTTTCTGTTCTCTGATTTCTCCTCCTATGATTCTCTCAATTTTCTTTGTCCTCGAGTTTCTTGATCAGCTGTTTCTTTTCTCAGTAATCTCTTTCCTCCCTGGTTCAGTCATTCGTTGCATCTTGCTGCTGTTTAGCCATTGCACTGTCTCCCTTTTCTGTGATGGTGCCACCAGTTTTGGATTCTGGTTGCTGCTTTGGTTCTCTTTTCCTTTTATTAAACACGCTTTAAAAAAAAAAAAAAAAAAAAAGAAAAAAAAATCTACTCTGCCTGCCTATCAAGGTCTTTCCTTCAACAGCTAGATCGAGGGCCTTTCTTCCAACCGAGTATCCCAGTAATGGCTTCCAATATCTGCCGGTGCAAAGCTAACGTCCTCTCCATGTTCCAGATATCCAGTCCAAATCTGAGACATCCATCCAATCATTTAAACGGTTTCGTCTCCCTTTCATAGAGAACAATCCATGGTTTTTGGAACATTGCAGGCGTGTTTCCTGGCAAATGAAATTACTGCAGCAGCGATGTGACTGAGTCACTCACTCAAGTGGCTGACTCGGCCACTTCTTTTCTATATGCAGCTCTGCATTCGCTGAAAGAAAAAACAAAAACAAAACAAAAAAAAACAACCCAGTAGGTGCTTTAATTCAGACTCTGATTTCCAGCTGATTGTGTATGTGCTGCCGTCAACATGTTCGTCACTGAAAGTGACATTGCATTGTGCTGACTCCCCCCTCGGGGAATGTTAACATTAAACATCATGCTCATGCAGCATCATGATAGCCCGGAGGGGGCGCTGCGGGGGGAGCGGCGTGTGAAGACTTCCATATTAAAGGCATTATGAGGAGCAGATTTTTCTCCCCCGCCTCCCTCATGAAAAATGTACAGCGGCGTATTCATTACTTCACTGAGCTAAGTGAGTGTGACAAGCGGGGAGCCGAAGCCACCGAGGGCAGAGAAGCAGCGCTGCACTGAGGCCCTGGGCCAGTCTCCAGCTTCTTCTCTGAGTTCTGTTTGGATTTTCCAAATGGTTGAAGGTGCCACACACGGCATGAGACCCAGTGCATGTCAGCCAGTTGGCCCGCTAATCTTACGCATGCGTGCTCATCGGACAGTAATCAATTCTCCGTCTTTTACAGTGTGATGCATATGACCCCTGATCCACACCTTAGGGCATTTATGCTATTAATAAACACATGCATTATCATCGTTTGACAAGACAAATGGACTGAGAGCTGGCAGTGCATGCTTTATGTAATGAAATGAAGTGCTGATGAGGCACATTGTATGAACTTCAGTGAGTTATGATGAAATATTTCTCTTTGATAGGGTCTGATTTAAGGTGCCTTCATAAATCTGTTGATACCACTTCAACTTTTGCTTATTTTGTTACAATATGACCACAAACCTTCATGTGTTTTAACTGGATTTGAGTTCATAGACCACAGTAGTATATAACTGAGAAACTGATTTTTTTTTTTCCCCCCCTTTTTTTTTTTTTACAAATAAAAATCCCAAAAGTGTGGCAGGAACTTGAACTCAATGCGGAAGAAAAAAAAACAAAACTTCACTGCAGTTATGACGGCAGACATTTTGTGATTTGTCTCGACAAGCTTTCCATTCCTCTTTGGAAAATAGCCCAAGCCCAGTTAGAACAGAAACAGCCTTTATTGTCCCACAAAGGAGAAATTCAGGTGTAACAGCAGCAACAGATATGAAGTTTCACACAAAAAGTTCTTAAAAAGTGTTAAAAATGATATATAAAAAATAAGATTATTATTAAGGACAGAAAGCCTACATTTTCCAGTATTGCCACTGATTTTGAATTGGATTCAAGTCTGGACTTTGACTAGGCCGATCTAACACGTGAATAAGCTTTGACTGCAACGACCAAAAGTGACGAGATGATTTTTCTCTTTGTTTATGTGTTGAGTTAATTTGTTCCTGCAAAGTTCAAGCTATTGAAGGAAAGCATCGTTTTATTATCACTACAACATAACTTTATAAACTTTTACCTCAGGTTGTATCTATCTAGAAATACGTTTCAAAGTATGTAAACCCTTTGAACTTTTCACATTTTGTCATTAAAAAAAACAAAAAAAACACCCATTTTCATGTGTTTCCTTGATCTTTTTGAGGGATCTTGTGAGATAGAGCAGCACCAGGGGTTCAGGGGTTTTTAGGGGGTTTTCTCCAAAGCTGCATCTGGTATAATCTGTAAACATTCGTTTAAGTCTTGCCACAGAGTCTCAATTGGATTTAGGTGTGGACTTTGACTGGGCCATTCTAACACATGAATGTGTTTTAGTTTATTGTATCTGTGGCTGAATATTTAGGCTCGTCCTGCTGGAAGATGAACCTCCACCTCAGTCTCAAGTCTTCTGGAGTCTCTAACCGGTTTTCTTTCAGGACTGTCTAGGATTTAGCTCCATCTATTTTCCCATTAAGCCTAATTAGATTCCCTGTCTCTGCTGAAGAAAAGCACCCACAAAGACTGATGCGGCCACCACCATGTTTAACTGTGCTGATGAAGCTTAATATTGGTCTAATCTGCCTAGAGCGCCTTTTCACATGGCTTCTCATAGCTTTCTTTCAAGAATGGTCTTCTTCTGAAAATCCTGCCATAAAACCCAGATGTGTAAAGTGCATGATTCATAGCTGTCCTGTTGACAAGCTCTTCCTTCTGAGTTGCGGATATCTAGATTATCGAATTAGTGCTGGAAGCCTCGAATTACACTCTCAAAAAGAGCTATTCTTTCTGATTTCTGCATCTGAGGCTGTTACATAGCCGCTATATCTGCTCACTTGTCCTGCAACTCAATTTTTCAGGGCGGCCCCTCTTCTCCAGGCCGATCCAGCTCTCCGTGCCATGACACCTTCCAGCAGAGGTGCAGACCTCAGCATAGCAAAAAACCCACGTCAGAACAGCTTCAGCTTATGCAGTCTTCAGACAAACAAACCCACAGCTTCGTCTGTGCTTTGTTGGTTCTCTGAAGCAGCAGCTGCAACAACAACGCCTCTCAATTTGGAGCAACAGTTTCTCTCAGATGAATTCAGCCTGTGCAAATTAATGGCTGCTGCTGCTGCTTGGCACCGTAGGCAAGATTTGAGATTTAAATAATTTCTGAGACTGTGGAGAAGTCTGGAGAATGGCAGACAAGCTAACTAATAACACAGGATATAGTAACAAGGTCTGCTCCGTTGGTAATGACTCCAGAAATGTCTGATCCTCAGCAAAAGGAAAAGAAACCACAAGCAACTCTGACTTAGGCTGCTTTACAAAATATTAGAACTATGTGACAGAAGATGGGATTTAAAGCAGAGGGGGAATACAATATGATGAATGCAGAATTGCAAATAATTAATGGACTTTAGAGGCAATAAATCCTTTGGACTTCTGGAGCCCTTTTCATTAGAATTTGCCTCGAACTCTTAAACTCCATCACTGATGCAGCAAACTGTTTGGTTTTCATCTCAAGAGTGATTTCAAATGAGCTGCATTTGATCATTGCTGTCTTCTCTTATGCGGGGAGGTGGGGGGGCATATTCACAACTCAGTTATCAGAATAACTCTAATTAGGCTATTTTTACTCCTTTTCAACAGCTCTTGGGTGTTTACATTTGCTAATGAAGGCCGAGTTTAAAAAAAAAAAAAAAATCATCTATCAGCATGCATCACCATCATCGCCTCTGACACATTAAAACAAACACCCTCCCATGAAGAATCCCAACAATCGGCAAGCTTTCACAATTCACACAAGGCGTGTGCACACGTTTTTGTCCACAGCAGTGTGTATAAACGTCATATTTACTTCTTTTCTATTAATTTCACACAACAAAAGCAAACTAATTAGTAGACAGCGAGGCATATAATATTTTTGTTTCCCTGCTTCATTGACTGCAAGACGTCCCTTTCAAGCTCGCTCCTTCACCAGATTACTCCTTTTGTTTAAAAACTCTTTTTGCCTTCATGTGAGTTACATATTTTTCATTTAATCCGTTGACGACTTTACAAACAGCCCATATTTGAAGTTTTTCTTTTAACTAGCAGCAGCTTGTTTAGCCCACTGAAAACTCACTTTCATATTTGTTTGGGGAGAAACCTGATAGATTTTGGAGTCATTTAATCATTTTATTTTAAAATTCTCATCTCTCGGTTTGTCTGATACCTGCACGTTGTTATTTCTCAGCAGCAGACCAGCATGCTCAGATTAATTTCTGGCCTTATTCACGCTCATCAGACAGGCTCTAGTACTCCATCTCGTGGTCACTTGGAGAAACTGCAGGCATCTTCTTAAAATGCCAGACAAAAAAAAAAAAAAAAAAAAAAAAAGCCCTGAGGCAGGGTCATGCCTTCAGTTTATCATTTGCCAACAAAACATTTTTGTGTCGCAGTTTTCTGTGGATAATAATTGTTCCTCACTATCACAACACATTTTCCTCACTATGATATATTGGTTGCTGCAGGTTGTGGAAACATAACAGCTCTGGTCAAAGCTGTTGTAGCACAAACACACACATTGTGCAGCTGAACTGATGGGTGACGTTAACCTATATTAATGTACAAGACTTTATCAGTCTGACCTGCTAAAATATAAATCTGATGGAGGAGAGGTTTTATAACATGAATATGGTGTTTTATTTACAAATTAATGAAGCAAAAAATCAATAATTGCATTAATTTTAGTCATACTAAGGTCCATTTCAAAATGGTTGATTAAACAAAGAAAGAAAAACAAAAAGTAAGATTATGTCTGGACAAAACACAGACAGGGATCTGATAGGTTAATAGTGAAAGAATATATATAATAATAACAAAAAAGAGACAACACACATAATAAATGAGCCACAGCAGGTGTAATAGAGGAGCCCATGGAGAAAATGAGCTTAAATACCAAGGGAAAGGTGGAAATGACAGAAGAGCTAATTATAGGTGAGTGGAGGCAGCTGGGGAAGGGAGCAGGTAGAGGCAAAAGAGGAAATTATAAACAGGTGGGAAGTGGAACACAATGGCAGGCTGAGGAGAAGGGGAAAGATAAATAAAGCAGAGGGAACATAAGGGAAAAACCTGAAACTGATGGTACCAGGGAAAAAACCCTTGAAACTAAGGAAACAAGTCCAAAGATGAAATGATGAGAATAAATTAACTAGTACAAGGAATAACTAAAATAGCCAGATCTAAATAAATAAACAATAAATAAATAATCAAAACAGAAACATAAATGAAACTGAGTCCAAACACCTGCAGATAATAGAATATCTAGGCCATTTCAATGTTTCTGGTCCCTTCTGGGTTTAAATGAAGGATTTTAACAATATAACGTTTGTGCTGACCTCACATTCTTTGGGGATCCAGTAGTCTGGCAAAGGAAAGAAGGAGGAAAGAGCTCAAAATGAGCCACCTTTAATCCGTCAGCTTGGCCAGGACTGAACCACCCTGATAGACCTGATAGGAGGACGCCTTACCTGTGGTCCGACATCGACTGTTGTTTCACCTCTCTACAAGCGGACTCTCAGCGGCTGTGGCACACTCAGGTCCTAATGCTCAGCTGACGGGGAAAATCTCAACATGCAGCTCTCGCTTGGGCTGGAAAGTCAACCTCAGACTGGTTGGTGGTCTCTCTTGGTACTGGTCTTGACTACTTTAGTGGCTTCCCACCATTGAGGCCTATTGTTTTTCATATTTGCTGTCAGTAAGTGGTGCAAATATAGATTTAGCAGTTTTATTTTCTCTACAGTGACACCATATGTTTAGTACAGGTATTGCACTGAATCAACCCGTCATGATGGTGCAACAGCTCCCTCTAATGTGCAGCGTTGTTATGCTATTTATTTTACCCCCTTTACTTTTTAGTCAAAAATAGACAATATTATCTTTTTTGAGAGAAATTTTATTGGTTACATCTGTCAGAACATGGATAGCAAACTGTGCAGTGCAGGTGCAGATTACTACTCAACCAAATGGGACCAGGTTGAGCAGAACATTTAACAGGTAGTTTTATGTGCCTGTGTGTCAGAGGTCAGACACCTCATCAGTGCCTCTGAGAGAAATGAAATGAAATATGTTTTTACTACATCGTCCCTTAATCAGCAAAGAGATCACAGCTGTACATAAAACCATCTAGAAGGGCTTACTCCTTCAACGTTTTCCACGTGATCTTTCTGCTGAAAAATGACAAGTTTGCATTTCAGACTTGAAAATATTTTTTGAAAGCTTAACGAGTTCCTTAATTAGCAAAATAAGATAAGAATGCTGTTACATGTACTACATTTTGATGATCACAGCATAGCGAGATCATAAAAAGCTACCGTACATTTGGTATGTTGCAGGTTCAAGATGGTATTTAGCATGGGAGAAGAGGTTGTTTTCACTAACTGTGAGAGTCCACTTAAGGTATTGTCGAAGCAACACAAGAACAACCCAGAGTGCCTGAAAGTGTTTGTATGCTCAACATGTGCAGCAGCACCTTCACGGCCTCTCTGCATGTCATTTGATCAGAGCAGAAAACAACAACGGTCTCCAGGCAACGTGCTTCAGCTCACAGAAACAAAACATCCTGTAGCTTTCTCCCATGTCAAGAATGGCTGTAGTTTTGGACCCTTTCAAGTCTTTTCCCACAGAAGTACAAGTAATCAGGAGGCTGAACTCCAGTCTGTGCAGGGCAGGAAGGAAGGATGACCCAGGAACTGGGGGGACAGGCTCTCAGCAGCCTGTTGCCCTGGCTCCTCTTCGAGATGATGTCCCCCTGTTGGACCCTTGCAGCGGCCATCTGAGTGCAGGAGCCGAGGCGCACCTCGGGATCCAAGGCCGGCCAGGATTCATAGCTCCGTCTTCACGGTGGCTGAGAAAAAGGCCTCAAACATCTCCCAGCCTTTCAGGTATTAGTACTGACCTACCAACGGACAAGCCCTGCAACTCCAGGAGGACCACTGATGCTGCAACAAAAGCAAGACTAGGTGGTAAAAAATTAAGGAATTTCTTATAAGGAATAATGGATATCTGCTGTAAAATAATATAGGATTTATTATCAGTAGTTTATAATTCAGTACAGTAATTCACTTTTTGCTACAAATCTCCTAAAAGTTGTCGGAAATGAAAAGAAATTAGGGCCGGGAGTTTAACACATTCATTTCGATGAATTCATTGCACAGATGTTACTACCTTAAAAAAATGTAACACAATTTATTTATTTATTTATTTATTTATTTATTTATTTATTTATTTTTTTACATACAAATGTTCCGGCTGGAACCTTGTATTCATGTGTTTCTGGTATACCCTTAATTCTGATGCAAACAACAGCAATGGACAACGAAGCTGCTTTTCTCCACCCACTGGCGGTAATTTTTGCTTCAAAACCTGGGATGGGATGCTGGAAAACACTATTGTTGTGTTCAAGTTGTGCTAAAAGGAGTCCCATCAGCAAAGCTATTCAAGCCTAAAATAGCATCTCAATGCTAAACATGTAGCTGCAGCAAGACATCCCCAACACTAATGTCAGCACTTGAAAGCTGAATGGTAGAATAGCACTTTGCACCAATCTAAAGGCTGAATAACCTAAATAGCAGATTAAAAACAAGAAATATCTTTGTTATTGAGCTCAAATGTCTGTTTATTCAACAATTTAGCAGCAAAAAGGGTTTTTTGAATTGAAAATGTTTGTCAATATATAGTTTTTTATTGAAATGTGACTAATTAATTACAGACTCTTCAAATAACTCGATTAAAAGTTGTAATCTAGTCCCACCACTAGAAGAAATACAAATTTTCATATTTTAAGGAACTAAAACAATAATTCAGAAAAGTCTAAACTCAATACTAACAAGACATTACTAATGCGAAGTAGAAAATATAGAGGGGGAATGCAAATGAACTGATATAGAGACGTATAATTGGGCTGAAAAAGCAGCAGTCCGCTGAGCTCTCCGTTAGTGTGCACCTGTAATCACATCCATTACAGCTAATGGCTGCTTCACCGTGAGAATTCAAAACAGCAGAAACAGCAAAAACTAGACTTTAGGGCGAATATTAGTTACATTTTTTAAATCTTAGAATAAAAACACAACTAAAGGTCACATTTGAAATCTCTGCCTGTGAATTTTGGTCAGATGTGGCCCCTGATTTTTAGCACCTGGGCCTCTTTGGGAGGTCGTTTGACTTGCAGCTCAGTTTCCGCCGTCTATGATTATAATTCAGAATTTGTCGCTGAGACTTGAATGTAGCTGTGTTAATCCAAGGTTCAGCCGTTCCAATTACCATTCAGCTACAGCCACAGAGGACAGCGGCGAAGCCAGCAACCCTCAGCAGCCTCCCTGATAAACACGCCGGACATCTGGTGAGTAACGGCTGAACCGGCTGAACCGGCTTTCCAACTCTGAAATGTGTTTCTGCTGTCAGATGAAGAAACCGAACAGTCCACACTTACAAATGTTCATCAACTCCTGGCATTGATCTTTTTTTTCAACTGGTTAACAGTCGACTGCTGGTCAGACACTGCAATCTGGTTATTACTTTTACTGCACTGCGGAAGTAATCACTTGTGTTTTATAGCGGGAGTGAAGTATTATCCATAAACAATCCTACCAGCATCTCAGCAAGGTGTTCACTTTGATAACATTATCCTGCTTTATGATTTTATGTCTGAATATACTGAGGTAATTAGGCTGTGCTGTAGTGCAAACGCTGCAGCACTTAGTCACAGTGGAGAGTTTTGTGTAGTTCAGTAAACACAGTACTGAAAGTTATAGTACCTATGAGAAGCAATACAGGTAATACCGAGGTACTTACAGAGTACCCGTGGCTTTATGGAATACTTTTGGTACTAATTATAGGGTTTTTAAAAGGTAATGATGGGATGCTTACAGGTTGCCAAAGGGGTACCTGCAGGATACTTACTGGTACTTATAAGTACTTCTAGTTCATCTACAGGTGTACCTACAATGTACCCACAGCAGATACATACAAGGTACTTACATTGTACATTGTACTTTTTTTTTTTTTTTACAGATGTACTGCTGGGGTATTTATCAAGTACTAAAAGAGTACTTACAGCAATACTCAGCACAACTACAGGGTACTCACTGGTTACTTATGGCCAGTATATATAGGGACTGTATTATGGATGAATGGATGGGTGGATGGATGGATAGACTGAGGGACAGGTGGACAGATGGACGGACGGACGAATGGACAGGCGTTCTTCTCCAGATGTGAACAGAGTGAGACCTCTGTAGTGACGTTCCTGCATTAAACCTTCCTCTCCACGCAGACCTCCTCCTCCTCTGACCGGAGCTCATGGAACAATGACTCAGCGGCGGTTCAACGCTACATTTACACTTCTGCCACTCAGAGGTCAGGAAACAGCGACATTTAATAATAAAACCAAACAAAGCTCCCCTCCCACACGCTCCATTATGTAAAGCCTGCACACAGTGTCATTTTGCTTTAGGAGTAATCCAGAGTGAATAGGTTAAATCCTGCTTCAGTGATGTCAGCAGCAAACCTTGTGGCCTCTGTTCATGTTAAGAGCTGTGCAGAGAAATCATGCAGATAAAACGTCCCCTTACTTAACGCCGGGAGCAGAATCAGATCATCACCTAGACTGCCTTATTGAGATTATGCAATGAAAGAGGACTGCACAAGAATTAAATACTAAAACAAAGCAGTCAGTGGTGGGGAAATAAAACCAAACCCTTACAGGAGCTATGAGGAGGTGGACTGGGCTGGAAAGTTCCCTGGACGCGTAAATGCAGCTGAAGCCACTCTGGAGAGACTTGCCGACCCTGTGAGTGAGCGGCCCTCGTCACGGCGCTACGACAGCAGGCCTCAGCTGTGGCAGGTGAGCCTCTGCCCTGCTGCTGACTGAACTCATGTTTCTAAACAGACAATTTCTGCCTTTTTTCTTGCTTCCATTTTCTTAAAGGGCCAGAACACTGAAAAATTGAATATTTGATGTTCTGTAATTAGCCTGTGGCTGTTTAATGGAAATAATCTAGTTGAATTAAAGGGGGAGTATTATGTGAAATCGACTTTTTTGAGATTTACATCATGTTATAATGTTATTCCCTCACCAAAAACATACCTGGAGTGTTGCCTTGATTCTTTCATACATGTTTAAAGAATCCTTTAATCTCCCGTGGCAACCATTCAGCTGTGCAAAATGCCTGGATGGACCTAGCAGCACCTTAGAGACGCAGCTCCTCCTCAGAGCTGCGGTTTCTAAGCTTCCGCCTCACAGAGCGCCCCCTCCCCCGCGACTTCCCAGCAGACTAGCTGACTAGCTGGCTAGTCTGGCTTCAGACTAGCCAGCAGCAATTAGCAAACCCCTGGTGGAACTGCACATCTGCTGAGCTCATTATACGAGCTACTTCTCAGTGCAACGCTGGTAAGAATATTGTTAAAGGGTTAATAGAGGAGCGATGTTGTGATGACTTCCTGAAGGCGGAGTTTCAGAAAAAGCAAAGTTTTTAAAGAGACAGAGGAACAATTTCAAAGCATTAAATTATGATGTCAAATTTCTCTTCAGTCATATTTGACATATGCAGCATTTTTGTAATAACTGAAGGTAACACAGTTACTTGATTGTGCTGTAAAATGATTCTGTGTGGCTGGAAAACACATAATACTGCTCCTTTAAAGTAGGGGAGGAGAATATTTTCTCATTTTGTATTTGCATAATATAAAAATAGACAACAGAAACAAAAAGGCTCTAATTTTTCTTGCATTTTTAAGCAAATCTGCAACTCTTCTAAATCAGTGGTTTATTTGTCAAAAGGAGGTGTATTTCCAGTAAGACGTTGGTTAGATGCTGTTTTCAGATTGACTGTCGCCGTGCGTCTCCAGTCTGTAGGCACTGAGTGGAACAGACGACAGCTTCGACGCAGGAACGACGTCAGGAAACCCATTTCGTTGTAGGTTTTTCACTCTTGGTGGAATCTGCATTTCTATCTCAGGCTTTATTTCTATCAAAGTCCAACAGAAGTTTGTTTTTTGTTGTTGCTTTTCTTGCAACTGCAGTAGATATGCAAGATCGGGTCAAATCCCTTCATTCACGTGAGTTTTGGAGATTACTGGACATTCTCTGAGGGGTGATCGTGGGAAAAACTAGGAACATCCCTGCTGCTGTCATTGACTTTAGAAGGAAGAGCAGCAGCCAGGTCCTGCTAATCGATGCACAAGATCTTAGATGAGCAAAGATCTGTTGCTACCCTCTTCCAGACAGTTTGAAATCCATCCTTTCAAAAGACGATGGCAGCTGCTGATCTTTCCAAGAGTACACAACCCAACAGTTTCACTCCAAGATCAGAGAAATTACAGAACTCCATGTTAGACTCAGTTAAAGGCAGGAAAATTAGAAAAAGGCAGAACAAGTATGGTCAGTTTGGAGAAACTGAAGGAAGAAGTTTTCTAATAAATCTCTGAAAGGAAATGACAGCAGACTTATATTGTCATCTTCATGAACAAAAATACTTCTGTAAAAACATCTTTTGGACAAAGAAGATAAAAGAGGAGACATTTGATTATATTGCACATTTCTGGAGAAAACCAAACACATCATGTTAGCTCAAAAAAAATCAAGCACGGAGGTGGAGAGGTGATGCTATGGGCTTGTTTTGTAGTCGCAGGACTCGTTCAACTTGTAGTCATTAAGTCAGCCATGAACTCCTCTGTATACCAAAGTATTGTAGAATCAAATCTGGTCTAAAATGGATCATGAACACAACACTGATCCCAAATAAAGCAGCAGATCTACAACAGAATGGCTGAAAAAGAGATGGATCAAGTGTAGCTATGGACCAGTCAAAGTCCAGATCTCAATCTGACTGAAAGGCTTAATAGAGCTGAGAAGATTCATTTAATAATTTATTACTATTACTAGTGCAATATTATGGTCTGTGTGTGTGTATATATATATATATATATATATATATATTATTGTTTCTGCTAAACAATAAACTAAACTCTAAAGTGAAGAAGTCACATTTCTGTTGAAATGGAATCTGTGTATCATTTTAAATAAAAGTATATTATTTATTTATTTATATTAATTATTATTTTTTTATATTAATAATAATTAATATATTAATTTGTTTATGTTGATTATTAAATAAATTATTTATTTATTTATTAGTCTTCTTAAAATGGGACCTGAGTCCAAATTTTGTACCATAAACATAAATGTGAACGGGTATGACAATAAAAGTTCCTTGAATCCTAGAAAGGTACAAATGTCTGCACAACAATGTCGGAGAAAAAAATCAGACAGAAATCGACCAGTGATGGGGTGAGTGGATGAATGAATGAGGGGGTCTCATGTGTTCACAGCGGTGCGATTGGCTCAGAGAACGTGGATAACATTGACAACATGGACGAGGATTTTCAGCCTCTAACTGTGAAGAGGAGCATCACACCGTCGTACACGCTGACGGCACAGTAAGAGACACGCTGCGTCCACACGCATCTGTAAAACCTGTTTTTGTACTATTAGGTATTTAGCTAGTGGGTCATACAGCAACATCCAGCTACCTGTAAGAGTTCATTTCTGTTTCTGTGCCAGACGGACCACCATCCCCGGCCACACAGGCAGCGGTTTCTGTGCTCCCCCTGCTGCTAATCAGACCTCCGTCTCTGGGTGAGGAAGACTCTTTCCTGTTCACCATGACAGCAACCATCATCACAAAGCACTGGCTGCACTGTTGCTTTGCAAGAAGGTCTGGAGTTCCATTCCCAGCCTGGGGTCTTTCTGTGTTCAGTTTCCACATTCTCTCTGTGCATGTGTGTGTTCTCTCTGGGTACTCCAGCTTCCTCCCACTGATCAAAAACATGACTGCTAGGTTAATTCAGTGGTGTCCAAACCTTTTGAAATTTGAGGACAAAAAAAGTCCAATTGAAAGTACTCGACATTCACAAAACTTGTATTTTTGTTTCTGCTCAACAATAAACTAAACTCTAAAGTGAAGAAGTCACATTTCTGTAGAAATGGAATCTGTGTATCACTGTAGATCTGAAACATGAAAAGGCTCACATGGGTTTGCCTGTATATAATAATAATAATAATAATAATAATAATAATAATAATAATAATAATAATAATAACAACAGAAAATGATATAAAATTTTTGGGTCGATTTATATATTTCTTGTACCTTTTCAGCAAGTAGAATAGTAGATATGCATCACTCTGATTTTATTCCACCAAGTTAAAGAATTGGGCGCACCAAAATATGTTATTTAGTAAAGGTCACTGGATATTTGTCGTCCCATTTAATACTAAAGACAATTAAAGATGAATAGTTTATGTTGCACATTATATTTTCCATTTTAAAAAGATTTTATTTTTTTCTGTATCTTTTTTTAAGGCCTCACATCTGGAAAAAATTAACCCATAACATTTTTTTTTATGCGTATCTGCATCAACCGCCTGAGCTGGAAAACCAACTTTTAGCCATTCGTGAATTATGGTGCAAAATCTTTCCGGGGGCCACAGTTTGGACACCCTGGGTTAACTGGTGTCTGTGTTTCCCCATGGGTCCCAGATCCCAGCGGCCCTGCTGGGACAAGCAGGTCTGCACCGTGGGTGGATGGGATATTACAAACCTCCACTAGAGGGCGACACGAGGCCATAAAGCTGGCTTCAACATACCTACCTTCTCACATTTCCTTGTCCTTAAAAAGAAAACTTCACGCACTTCTAACATTTTCAGAAATTAATTAATAATTTTTTTTTTTTACTATTATTCGTGTTTTGAGAGAAACAGAAAGGAAAAAATGATTCTGGATGCATTTCCTTCACAATCGCTGCATTCATAGATCACAACATAAAGTAAAAAGAAAACTATAATAATAATAATTGATAATTAATAATAATACAATCAGCTTTTTGTCAGTTGTTTATTTTTTGTACGGCTTCATGACTTAAAACCATATAATGTAGGTCTTATTTTGCATTACAGCCAGATTATTATGCATTTCTATCTTTCTGATTTTGTTTATGCTTAATTAAGTGGCATTACCTTACAGCCATGTCAGGATCTGCATCTGTTCTTGCATGAGTGGGTCTGAGAAGATCTGGGAGTGTTTTATTTGTTTATTTAACCTTTATTGAACCAGGTGAGTTATTAAGAACAAATTCTTACTGTCATAACTGCAAACATTATTTAAGAATGTTTAAAGAGGACGGACAGGTCAGATACTGGAAGTTTAAAAAAACTGGAAGTAAAATTATAAACGTTTCTCTTTTTAAGATCAGTGAAATAAAAAAGTAAAGTAAGATATTTTTATGTCAGAAAATAGCTTTTTTTACAAGATGACAGACATCAAACATCTGTAGAGCAAACAAAAACGCCGTTCCCCTCTGGGAGAGCTGGCTGTCTGTTGAGGAGGTGGAAACCTGTTTCCTAGCTGGGCCCCAGTTTAACAACCTTTACTGGCTTTTGGAGCAGGCATCTCCAGATGGCTGAATCCAGAGCAGCTCGTGGTAACGGTGGTTTTTCACAACCCAGATCCATTTTCCTGGTGCCTGACACCCTTTGAGATCTGTTTCCTCTGTTGATTAGGCTGGCCTCCCAGCGTTTTTCCCCAAAACAGAAAGAAAGACAGGCAACTTGGATTGATTAACGGTCTGCAGCAACGGTCGGACGCTTCCTGGGATTTCTGCGTCTCTAGTTCAGTTAAAACTGAACACTGAACACTGTGCTGCTTAAAGGGGCAGTATTATCTTTTTTTGAGCTTTCCATCATGTTATAACGTTAGTCACTCATCAAAAACATACCTGGACTGTTGCCTTGACTCTTTCATGCATGTTTGAGAAATCCTTGAATCTCCCGTGGCAACAATTCAGCTGTGGAAAACACCTGGATGGACCGAGCTCCGCCTTCGAGACGCAGCTCCTCCTCGCAGTTTCCAAGCTTCTGAACTTCTGCCTCACAGAGCCCCCACTCAGCTCAATTAGCCAGCAGCAATTAGCAAACACCTGGTGGAACTGCGCATCTGCTGAGCTCATTATATGAGCTACATCTCAGTAAAACGCTGGTAAAAACATTGTTAAAGGGTTAATAGAGGAGTGTTGTTGGAATGACTTCTTGAAGGTGGAATTTCAGAAAGAGCAGGAGTATTTAAAGAGACAGAGGCCCAATTTCTAGCCATTAAATTACATTTTCTTTTAAGTCATATTTGATATATGCAGCATTTTTATAACAACTGAAGGTAACATAGTGCTATAAAGTGATTCTATATGGCTGGAAACACATAAAACTGCCCCTTTAAAGATCAATATGAACTTTATTCTTGTCATTTTTCTACTATTTTTTCCATTTCCTGTTTTTAAAAGTGTTTAAAATGATAATATTCCTTTATTTTGAATTTGGGTTAAATGCTGTCAGTCACACACTTTTGCAACATAATGCTGCCACCACCGTGTTTCACCATAGGGATGATGGCCTCACTGTTATGTGCAACATGTTTTCCTTTCAGCTATTTCTGTTTTCCCACAGAGTGAGCCGCGGATGCAAGCGTGCAGCTCCCCTGTCCAGGATGCTGACCACCGTGACCCCCTGCAACCCCTTCCTGAGGGCCCGGCTTCCTGCCTGGAGAGGCGTCAACCCCGTGAAGATGAGAAAGTTCTGAAGCCATCATCTTCCTCTTTATGCCGTCCAATCAGTTGATATGAATAGGTCTATAACGATGTCGGAGACTGATCCGGAGTCAGTTGGAGAATAATGAGTTTCTCCATTATCATAATTTCCCTGATTTAGATGAGTGGTTTTCTAACTCTGGCTGGTGAGCGTTTGCTTTGTCCTCGTATACACTGGCTCGCTTACAGACGCAGTCAGTCGTTAACTGTGTGTGTGTGTGTGTGTGTGTGTGTGTGTGTGTGTGTGTGTGTGTGTGTGTGTGTGTGTGTGTGTGTGTGTGGTTCATGAGGGGGGTAAAGACAACCAAAAAAGGAATAAATGGATGGAAGTAAAGCTTTTCCAATCCACCATATTTGTATGAAGCTCGTCTGAAGCAGCAGCAGCAGCAGCTGTGGTGAGAGGTTTCTCTGCTGCACTCCCCAGCCAGCACTCATCATTCTGAGGCAAACATATTGTGTAGAGATTATTATGAAGTTCCTGCCAGCTATATCTTTATGTCTGTGGTTTGTGCTGCTTCACGCTTATACAGGAAATAGGAATTAGCTGGTTTTCCTGTTTCTCTTCATCTATAGTTTGTTTAGATTTGCACTTCGGAGGGATTTCTACACAAACACGCCGGTGATTTGTTGAGGGCCTGGAGACCGAGCTCACGTTAACGGGTGTTTTCAGCGCATCGCGTCGAGCTTCCACAGCTGAGACGGAGATAAAAACGGGCGGTTTCTGACAGAGAGGCTGAAAACTTTAACTCCTTGTTCTTGATTCTCGATTATGGTTGAAAATTCTGAGTGGTTCACACTTTACCCACAATACAGCCTGTTGGCATCATTTATTAAACCTCACGGGTATCGCAAAGCTGCAGCCTGAACCTGGTTTTCTAGGCTGTGCTGACCACAGCAGCGTTCTTTGAACATTCGTGCCGTTCAAACAGATTCACACCCATGAAACTTTCCACATTTCATCACTTTACCACCACAACCTGCAGTGCAATGGGATTTTATGTCATCGACCAGGGATGTCCAAAGTGTGGCCTGGGGGTCATTTGCGGCCCTCTGGATGATTTTGTTTGGCCCCTTGGCCCACAACTCAAAATTGGAGCAAATTTGCAATTAATTCAAGATTTTTACAGACAAATAAAATGTCCTTAAACATTTATTCTTTATTCATTTATTATTTATTTCTGTTTTCATTGATTACACTTTGGAAAAACCAGCAAACTTAAAAATAAAAGAAAAAAAATGAGGACAATAAACCTGTAAAAGTTTTGGAAAATATTTACCTGACATTTAATTCAGCAACTGTGCAAGACCCTGCTTACATTTTGAATCAACAATAATTTAAAAATTCCTTTTCAACAAAATTTAGACTGCTTTGCTTTATTAAAATATTGTCTGTTTAGTATATTCTTGAGAAGATAAAACAGTCTTCCAGGACAGTCCCACATGTAACTCCATCACTCTTCCCATCTCCTACATAGCACGACTTCTTAAGGCTTTCTTTCAGTCACACTGCAAAAACACAAAACCTTCCCAAGTATTTCTGCTCCAGTTTCCAGAGCAAATATCTTGAATACATCTGAAATCAGACAAAACTAACTTACAAGTAACTTTTCAGCAAATATCGGAGCTTGTTTTAGGTCAATAATTCATTAATATTGATGAAAAAGTTTTAGTTATAAGTGAAATAATCTGCCAGTGGAACAAGACATTTTAATTTATAATCTGGGGAAAATGTCTTGTTCCACTGGCAGAGTATTTCACTCATAACAAGAACTTTTTCATCATCGTCTTGCTGCTCTTCCTTAAAGGCCAGAACACAACAGACAGCTGCAAACAGATCCCCCCACCTGAGCTGTGGATCTCTGCAGCTCCTCCACAGTAACCGTGCTCCTCTTGGCTGCTTCTCTGATTAATGCTCTCCTTGCTCTGTCACTTCAGGTCAGGGGGTCCAAAGTCAGCCATTTGCGGCCCCAGGACTGATTTTGTGCGGCTCTTGACTGACACAAATGTGTCACACCATCGCAGGTGCTTGATGCACATGGAGACTTTTTTCCCCAGTTAGGACAAAACTATGACCCACAAATGAAAATCTTCTCAAAAAATCTCAGATACAACACAAATTATTCACTCTTTAATAACCAAGCTTTCTGCTTTCCCTTTAATTTCATGGTAGATAGGACCACATCTATCCATAGACTTGTACACTACAGCAGACGTTGTTGCACCCAAATCTGCTTTTAATCACATTGTTAATTTTTTTCAAGAAAACAGTGACCTAAATCATGTTTTATTGCTGAGAGTTGACTAAGTCTTTTTCAGTTTTCTTCAATCGAGCTCAAAATAAGTCAGGAAAGCGCTTGCCTTTCTTTCAGTAAGGAAAACATGCGAAACCCTTCCGAAGTGTTGGATCTACAATGATTTACACGTTCCTTTCCTACAAAAAAATCTGACTATTTTCTTCGTTTAATTAAAATATTTCATGATTAGTTTACTGCTGAGCTGGGAAAAACTTCTCAATAAAACTTTTTGTGCTTTTAATTTTTCATAAATGTTTTATTATTTTGCCCGCGAGTACTCTAGAGTTGACGATTTTTGCCCATGTTACAAAAAGTTTGGACACCTCTGGTTCAGATGAGGAACTGGGAGATGTTCAAAGCTGGGGATGTTGTTTTGTAACCTCACCCTGCTTCAAACTGGTCCAGAACTTCCTCGCTGACCTGCCTGCTGGGTCCTCTTCACAGAACATCTGGATTTATGCTGAGGTTAAATCACACACAGCTGAACTTAACCCTGGCCCTGATCAGGTGACCTCAGGTCAAACATTACATATTTCTTTTCATTTTGATTAATTTGGTCAACTGGCTGGATTAAAACACTATCTTTACTTAATCTGCAAGCACTCCACAAATCCCAAACTATTTTGGAGAAGGACTTATTATCAACAACATAAAAAGTATTTTAATTCAGAAACTGTCACTAATTTATGCAGAAATAGCCAGCATAAGGAGGTGCAGAGCATTAGAACCATACATATCTGAGATCACTTACTCATCTGACTGATTCCAACGATGACCTACATCACTAATAAAGCTAAACATCGACCCTCATTTTAGTTTTGCATCAAAGATGTGAATAATTAAGAATTTTATTCAATAAAATAAACTCTTAATGTCTCAGTCCATTTTTTTTTCCTGTGCAGGCTGCGTTTTTCCTCAAAGAAGAAATTAATCTGGACTCTCATCATTCTGGCATCAGACAGACTGCTGAGTCAGCACTTTTCAAGATAAAATCTGCTTTCTAGGTCAAGTGTTCAAACCAGCATCTGACTCAGAAAAAGACATTCTTCCAACATCGGACTGATCAAAGTCATAGAACGTCGCTTGTTTGAGTAACAGTGATGCTGAAAGCCTTCATGCCAAAAAATATTATGTTAATAAATGATCAGTTCCAGAACTTACATTTATGGTCAAAAAAAAAAAAAAAAAAAAAAATACACCCTCTTTCGGTTTTAAGGTTATGCATATCCAAATATAATAAAAACCATCTTGGGTTGTATAATTATTTAAATTAAACCTCAAATGTGATAAAACTGATTTCACACATCATGTCATCTCACACACCTCATATCAACTGGCAAGCACGGTGGTGGAGGAGTGATGATTTGGTCTGGTGTGCAATCACTGCTGCAACCGTGAACTCCACTGTATACTAAAGCCTTCTAGAGTCAAATGTGAGCCCATCTGTACAACGGCTGCAGAAAAGACCACCTGAGACCGAGTCAAGACCAAGACAACGCCAAGATGGAGGCAAGTCCTAAACCACACTGCAAAAACTTACCAAGTATTTCTGGTCTACTTTCTACTTCAAATATATAATATTGATGAAAAATTTCCAGTTATTAGTGAAATAATCTGCCAGTGGAACAAGACATTTTTTCCTCATATTATAAGTTAAAATGTCATGTCCCACTGGCAGATATCTGCAGTAGAAACGAGAGCAGAAATACTTGGTGCGAGTTTGTGGTTTTGCAGTGCAGACCAATGAGAGAACAAAATAACGCAGCTGTTGTTGCAGAAGATTAGAGAAGCTGCCTGTGGTAGCTCCTTAGCAAGCTAACTTTCCTTAGTTACATTGTAAAGAACCCAAACTTCTGGTAATGAGCAGACCCTCAACTACACAACACTCGTCCAGTAAAGCTGACAAGGTGGTAACAAGTTTAACAGACAAACCAGACAGCTACATAGAGAGCATACATCTTGCTAAACGTTAACTGAGTTAGCATTAGCTACTGACAGAGTGAGGGGAGGCGACATGTGGAGGTGGAGGACTTAGCGTTTTTTCTTTCTGAGTTCAGACAGAATAACGTTGTACATTTGCATGAGAAAATGTTTCTCCCGCTTGTCTTCTTATCTGGCATGGAGGGGCCCAGGAGGCAGCTTTTCCACACCTGTCCCCAGTGGTCATTGGACAAGAGGCGCGGTTGACCCTGGACAGGTCACCAGTCCATCACAGGCCAACACAGAGACACACAGGACCAGCAACCATGTCTGTACTCATACCTAAGGGCAATTTAGAGACCAATTAACCTAACAGTCATGGTTTTAAGCTGTGGGAGTACCCAGAGAGAACCCATGCATGCACAGGTAGAACATGCAAATTCCATGCAGAAAGACCCCAGGCTGGGATTCAAACCCAGGACCTTTTTGCTGCAAGGCAACAGTGGTGTCAACTCCACTGCCATGCAGCCAATTCTGCAATAAAAAAGTAAACCAGGAGCTTCCTGCTAAGTTAGAGTGAAAAAGGAGGTTTCAGCAGCGCTGTTGGCTGATTTTTAGAAAAAAATCAAGAGTCCAGAGTCTAGTTTTGGTTTTATCTCATCTGAGACCTTGAAAATATGTTCTCAAAACTGATTCAGTGCAAAACCACAAAATCTCACCAAATATCTTTGGTCTAGTTTCAAGTGCAAATATCTTGAATACACTTGAAATAAGACAAAACTATCCTACCAGTAACTTTCTAGCAGATATAGGAGCTTGTTTTAAGTCAATGTTTCTTTAATATTGATGAAAAAGTTCTAGTTCTGCTGGCAGATTATTTCACTTATAACAAGTGTTTCGAGCACCTGGTCTCAAACTCAGCAGCAAATCTGCAGCAAAATGGCTGAAAAACAAAACAATCAAGATGCTGGAATGGCTTAGTCAAAGTCCAGACTCAAACTGCAACTGCTTGAGGTGGGACCTTTTCAACCAATGCCTCCTAACCTCAGTGAACGGAAGCCGAGTCTTCTGGATCTACAGGACGCCTCCTTGCTCCTGGTCTGATATGAGCAGCCAGCTCCGTTCCCAACCAGCAGCATCCTGAACAAACTGGACTCATTCTCTCAGGCATTATCATTAGCATAGAGCCTTGCAAAAGTATTCATACGCCTTTTGAGCTTCTTCACATTTTATTATCAAAGCCTTGAGTGTGCGCTCGCTTTCCTTGGCAGATTCACACATCTGGAGACTGATTGTCTTTGAACATTAGTTTTCATGGATTTGTTTTGATCTAAACCTTTCCAGTGTTGCTCTATTCTGCAGAAACACAAAATCTTACCAGTTTTAGTCTAGTTTCTAGTGCAAATATCTTGAATACCTTATAATATTTCCCATACTATAAATTAAAATGTCTCGTTCCACAGACAGATTATTTCACTTCTAACTAGAACTTTTGCATCAATATTAAGGAATTATTGACTTAAAACAAGCTCCTATATCTGCTGAAAAGTTACTTGTAAGTTAGTTTTGTCTTATTTCAAGTGGATTCCAGATATTTGCACTGAAAACTAGATTAAAAATACCTCATAGGATCTTGTGTTTTTGCAGTGTGGCTGTGTGTTCAGGCTCGTTGTCCTGCCTGGAGGTGAACTTTCGCCCCAGTCCAAGTCTCTTGCATCCTCTAACTGCTCCTTTTCCCCCCATGATTGTTTTGTACAGTCCCTCCAGGATTTCGTGATTGTTTTTGTGATGTTTTTGCAATAAAAATCACTGATTTTTGGCGCTACTTCAGAAATATTTGCCAGGAATGTTCTGATATTTTTCCTTATTAAAGACTTCCAAAATCTACACATAGAAGAAAAAAAGATGAGGAAAATATCGAGCAGACAGATTGGACATACAAACATTTTTATTCTTTAAAGAATTTACATAGCCTGTTTTTTTGTTACTCGCCACATCGATGTCGGACTAAAACTCAACTTCAAGTAAGGCTGAGGCAGCAGTAGTGGAAGTAGGAAATACTGCCACCTGCAGGTGGGAGTTGGCATCACTTAAACGTGATGTTTTTGATCATTTTAGTGGAAAATTTGCGATAAACTCACGATTTTACATTCGTGTGAGAAACTGCGGGGATCGGTTGATTTTGCATGAATTTCACGATCGCGGAATCGGGAAAAACTGGAGGGACTTCCTGTGTTTAGCTCCATTCATTTCCCATCAACTCTGACCAGCCTTCCTGTAAGCACTCCCCAGAGCATGATGCTTCCACTGCTATGTTTCTCTGTGGGAAGGTGTGTTCAGGAGGGTTTCATTCGAAGGGTAAGAGCATCTTCTCCCACATGTTTGTCCCCTACGTGGCTCATTTAACAGTGACTTTTTTTCCCCATCACGCCTCCATAAAGGCCAGAATTGTGGAGATCATGACTAAGATCTGATTCTCCCACCTGAGGTGAGAATCTCTGCAGTTCCTCCACATTTACGCCCTACTTTGTGTTGGTACACAAATTCTCAGTAAAATACATTGAATCTTGTGTCAAAAGGTGAAAAAAAAAAAACATGCACAGATAGCAACGTCATGTCAGTTTAGTGCTCTTCCTGTCAGAACAACAGTCCTGAAACAAACATAGCTCCCAAATTACCATCTTAGCTACAGTAGCTAAGCCTTCTCATAGCAATCATAACTCTATTTACTAAGAAAACACCACCTCCTCCTCCTCTTCCTCTTCAGATTTTCCAGCCTGTGGTCTGAATCACATCAGTGGCTCCTTTTCAAACAGGCTCACAAACATCATGATTGATTCAGCGACTATCCTCCAGGATCTCTCACTGCCTGCCTGGGCTGGAGATTAATTTCCTTTTCCTCGTCTTAATTTTTACCCATAAAAAGGCTAAATGTCAAGCATGCCTGCCTCCTTCTAGTGACACGTCTATTCCAGCAGATAATTACCATAAGGAAATTGATGCTTTAGTGTGCAGAGGGGAATTTAATTTACTCCGACATCCTCACAGCATAATGCATTCCTAAAGAAAGAGACTTTTTCACTTTGCAATTGACTTTTTAGATAAATTGGACTATTTAATGTGATTATCAGTGTTGAACGTCTTTGACTTATTAAGGTGTTGAAACCAATTAAGGGTTACATGCTGCTGCTGCTTCCAGATGTGAGACGGTGAATACTGCTTAAAGATCCATGAAATAAGAAGCATCCCGAGCCTTTTGTTCGCTACTCGACCGTCGCTGCTACCTGATGATGTTTTGAGACCTGCAAGGTGATGGTATTAATTACAGCAACATGCTTTCCATGAGTGGAACCTGAGGAAACAGAGAGTTCAGTGCAGTTTGATGGCATCTGATGTAACATGACCTGAAAAATGTGCAGCGATCAAATCCAAGCAGGCTCGAGAGCAAGATCGTCGATAATGGACATGTTTCCTAACATGTGCTGAGTCACACTTCTCTGCAGCACTTTTCACACCTCTTCATGTAGAGAAAAACCCCTGACCCCCGGAGATGGAGTGTCGCAGGCCGTGAAGCTTTGGGGAAGTGTTGCTGCAATCCCTGTTCTGGCCGTGAAGACATGGCAGGCCACAGGGTGCTCCTGCCCAAAGTTCCTCCTTTTGTAACCAACCGCTTGAATGTTGTGCTTCTCTGGAGATAAGAGCTGCCTCCCATGAAAGGTGACTCAGCAGTCGAGCTCGCACAGCGTCTCCTGAGATAAGAGGACTCTAGGGGGCCAGAAGACAGCGGGATTGTGGGAAAAAAAAACAGTCACAACAGGAGAAGAGTGTGTAACTGCTGCTTATTTTGCAACACTTTACTCTGAGGATGTAACTGGAAGCTTCGGGCTTCAATTCAGTCATTAGAGAAGTTACAGCGCTGCGCAAAAGTATTCACACCCCTTATGCTTTTCCACGTTTTGTCCCCTTACATCTAAAAACTACTGCCTCGCTGTGAAGTGGAAGGAAAATGATTCCAAACAAAGCCGCCTTTACTCTGATAAACGAGCTACCTTCAAATGCCACCTAATCGGCACACAGAGTCCACATGTGTATAAATCCATATGTTCTGTGGAGGCCTCAGAGGATTAATAAATGGACAGCATCATGACGACCAAGGAACCCAGCAGACTCGTCAGGCAGGAAGCTGTGGACGTTTAAAGCAGCGTTAGGTTAGAAAACAACATCCAAGCTTTGAAACGTCTCCCAGAGCTCTGATCGATCCATCACCTGAGCAAGGATGGAGGCTGGACCACCAGCACACCTACCAACACATGGACCTCCACCTGGACCAGGCGAGTCCAAACGGTCTGGCACATGGGCCAAGTCAAAAGGACTTACGAGTCAAAACCTGGAAGTTTTTTAAGAGCTAACACTACAAAAAAATGGGTACTATTTTTTTTACCTGCTCAACAATAAACTAAGCATGGAATATTTTAATAAAACAAAGTTGTCACATTTTTTGAAGGAATGAGAAGTTTAGATCAATGTTGATCCAAAACCTGAAAAGAAGTTTTGCATGTTTGCCTCATTAAAAGAAAAGCATCCAGTTTGCAAAGTCGTTGGGACTCATTTGGGGAAAAAAATACAAAAATTGAGTGTAATTCTCAGCACGACGACAGGATTCAGGTCACTCTTTCTCTGAAAACACCCACTGTATTTGGTCGAGTTTAATAAATGAATGAAATGCAGATTTGGCTGCAGTAAAGTCTGCTTTAAAGTCACTGGATAAACGTGGTTGGGTTCACTATGAAATTAAAGAAAATCCACAAAGGCTGAATATTTTGTGTTATACCAAACCGTTTTTGTCTCTTATAATTCTGTCCTATTAAAAAATACAACAATCACCATCTTCGTCAGCCATCTTTGCTGAGGGGGTAAGTTTGTCCCATTCTTTAAGTCCTATTTGGAGTTTTACAAAAGCCATGTAGCAGACACCGCAAACACTGAAATCGAACTTTTTGGCTTCCAAGCAAAAAACGAAACATGGCGGTGGCAGAATTATGCTGTGGGGATGGAAGTAGGGCTCTGGTGAGAGTCGAAGTGAAAACGGATGGAGGTAAATAAAGGACGACCCTGGAAGCAAACCTGTTCGAGGCTGCAGGAGACATCAGGACGAGCCAGAGCAGCAGTGGTTTAGATCCCAGCATGTCCACTGAGAATCTGTGGAAACTGCTGTAAAAGACACTAAAACGCCTCGGAGGTGTAGCTGCTGCAAATACAGAGACAAATGTACGCCACACTTTTCAGATTTTCATTTTGCAAAATATATATCAGTATGTTTCATTTTCCTTTAACTTCACAGTTATACTTCATGTTGCTCTACCTCATAAAATCCCAGCTTAAGTTCCAGGAACATGAGTACTTTAAAGCATAGTAGAAAAAAATACTGACTATATGAGAACTAGAACTTATATTGTTTTTGTGGGTGAATGTTAAGAGAACCCTTCCCAGGATGTAAAAACATTTCAACATAACTTATCACAGCTGGGTGGCAGGTAGAGGTGGTCGCCTGAGGAGACGCCGCGCAAAGCAACGCTTTACTTCCAGGGCCAGGCTGTTGTAAACGATCGACTCTGCAGCAACAGCTGGGATGTTTGCATCGACGTCGAGCTGCAAAACGGGCGCAGAGTCACTGGGAGGGTGTTGGTTTGAAGTAGCCTGTGCAGAAAACCAGAGGGAAAACCACATCAGTAAATTACTGCATATCAGCCTGAAGATCGTCTGCAGGACTGAGCTAACAGGACTTATTGTTGACGACGCACCAAATAAAGGAAAAACCAATTATTACACAAAGTGACATTTTGGGAACTGAGGAAATTATATTTGGTTTGTATATGATTCTGCTATAAAGGAGCAACTTCATGAATTAGAATATCATTGAACCAATGATTTATCTCAGGTATTTCCTCACGAAGGGAAACTGATACATTATATAGATTTATTACACACAGAGTGATGGATTTTAGAGATGTATTTGTGTTAATTTTATGGGTGATAGCTCATGAAAAACCCAAAACACAGCTTATTAGATTAGAACAATTCCATGAGACCAATAAAAATGATTTTTAAAACAGAAACATTCTGTGATGAGCCTCCACAATCACAGGGAGGACTGCTGAGTCAACAGTTGTCCAGCAGACTGTTGGGCTGCATCATGTAAAGTCATATTCAATAAATTAGAATATACTTTTCATTAAGCCCACATTTCTGTTTTTAAAAATAGTTTTTTTGAATCAGTTCAATGTGATATTCTAATCTTAAATGTTGTGTTTTTCCTTGGCTGTTAGCAGAAAATCATCGCGATGAAGAGAAATAAAGCAGTTAAATCATCAGTCTTTGTCGAATTAATCTGTATAAAGTGTTTCACTTGATGATGGAGTTACTGAAATAAATGAACTTTTCAGTCATACTCTAATTAATTGAATGGGTCTGTTCAATTAATGAAAAGTCAATGAAAAGTTTAGTGAAAGGAAAAAGTGTGGCAGAAAAAGGTGAATGACTGCAGCCTTGAGAGGATTGTGAAGCAAAACTTCGTCAAGAATTTTGGGGGAGATGCACAAGATGTGGACTTCAGCCGGAGGTTGAAGATCGACCACACACAGAGGTATCCAGAACATGTACGGCCACTACTGAAGCAGAGGCAACATCGCAAGGGTGTTACTGGTCCAGAATGTTCTATCCAGATGAAAGTAAAGTTTGTGTTTCATCTGGAAATCAAGGTCCCAGAGTCTGGATGAAAAGAGGAGAGGACCAGAATCCATGCAGCTTCAAGTTCCCAGTCAGTGATGGTTTGGGTCGCCATGTCATCTCCTGGTTCTGGTCCGCTGGGTGTTCTGAAGTCCACAGACAACGCAGCCATCTACCAGGAGATTTTAGAGAACTTCACGCTTCCTTCTGCTGATTGTATGCCGATTTTATTTCCCAGCAGGACTTGGCACCGACCCACGATGCCACAGGTACCAGAACCTGGATCGTGGCCTGTTTCACGGTGCTGTGAAAACGTATCATGGCAAAAACAGACGGATGGATGCACTTTTCAGCGCGCCTGAATTTGAGGTTTTCATCAACATCAAGCCACAATCATGAACTATTATCTGACAGAAACAGTTAAAATATTGAAATCTGTGAAAAAAAATCATGTCTCTCCTGAAATAGATAAAGTTCTGAATGATGTTCTGATCTCCTTTAATGGAAAACATGAGGCTTGAGCTTTAAAGAGGTCAGAGAGGGACAGGCTAATGGATGAAATATTGAAGAGAGAGAGGGGAAAACTCATTATAAGGTAAAGAAAACACTTGAGTTAATTTCATGGACTAGTTCAGAGCCAGAACAGGTGACAGAAGGGGAGCTGTCCCCCCATCAACTCCCTCCGTGTGAATGAAATAAATAAACAATGAATGGTCCACTCTCCTCGCTCGCAGCATCCCATCTCATGCATGGCTGCCAGTGATGGTCTGCTGGGTGTCAGCTTTTATTGGCACGGCACAAAGCAAGTGCCAAGGGTTCGGTGGGCTCGACTCCCCGCCGTGGAGTGTGGATAAAAGCAGAGCAAAATGCCTCAGCCGAGCTCAGAGGCATAGACATGTTGGGCTGGAACGAGGAAGTGCAGTGGAGAGGGGAGGGACTCAGGGCGCAGCTCCATGGGGCCGCCGCGGCGCTGCGACCTTCTGCACATGGAGCCGGGGAGAGTTGGAAGAACTTCATTCTGCAAACTCAAGGAATAGCAGGTAAAGTGACCTCCACCGCGTTTTTTTCGGCTTCCAGCTGAACTCTCAGGCTGAGTTGGTGAGAAGCCAGAGAACAGAGCTCGTTTCGCTCTAAAACAAATGATGGAAACATTTTGCGTCTGGAAAAATAAGCGTCTCCTGTCAGTTTGGGTGCAGGTGCGCCTCAGCGTCAGATCCCGGCTGGTGCGGCTCGTTTTTCTAAAATTCATCTTATTATAAAACTAACTACTGAACAGAATCCGATTTTAAACTCAGGGTGAAGATTTTATTTCTACTTTTATTTTCCGCGTTGTTTGCCACTAATTTATAGGAAGTAGTGGAAAAGTTCCCTTTTTTTCCAATGGGCCTTTTTTTTTCTTTTGGGAATGAAATAAACAAAATGATTTAACATATAAATTAATTACATTCGTATAAAAATACAGATGTGTTTGTGGTTTTGAACTGCTTGCGCGTTTCCTTATCATTTTAACGCGTTTAACTGCTCGTGTAGCGGCACCTGTTGCAACAGATGCGTAAACTTCAGATAGTCCAACAGAACATCTCTGAAGCGTCGCAGAATAACCAAAACAACTTTTATATTTTTATTGCAATTAAAAAAAATGACAGACTAACAGAATGAGGGGCGTAAAAAAGTTAACTTTGCGCTCCTTCAACAGGAAATCACCCCGCACCGAGAAGCGCCGGGTCGAAAACGCGCTCCGCACTATTTAATAATCAATGAATCAAATCATTTTCCCCAAACCTCAAAACTTTTTATGTGCGTCTGTTCTCAGTTGAACCACATTTTCAGTTTGTTTCGCGGCTGTGTTGGAGGGAAGAAGGAGAAAAACATGTACTGCAGGCGGGACTGACGGAACTTTTTACACTTCTGCCTCCGAGGTGAAAAGTTGTTCATCAACGCCCAGAAGAAAAGGAAATAAAGCTGGTTTTCTCTTCCAAACACTTAGAAAAAAAACTTAAACACTATTTTCTCCGACTTTTAATTAATTAAGACTGAAATTATTATTCTTACCCTTCAGGTTTGATGCAGGGAAAAGTAATAAATATTAAATAAATTAAAAGTAAATATAGTATATTTGAAAAACAAATTTCAAATTAAAAAAATTCTGGTAAAATTCTGTAGCACATTTAATTTAATTTTACTCTAATTATAAATTATATAAAGGTGCAAATTTTTAAAGAAGAGAATAAAAATAGGTGCGAAGTGAAAGGCAGTACCTGCTCAAATGGGGCTTTTTCAAAGCTCACATGGAAAGAGAAGTGCTCAAAGTGCTGCAAAATCTCTCTGCAGATACATCATCTTTCTTGTCAAGAAGAACCAGAAGTGTGTGTGTGGGGGGTGTGTGTGTGTGTGTGTGTGTGTGTGTGTGTGTGTGTGTGTGTGTGTGTGTGTGTGTGTGTGTGTGTGTGTGTGTTGGGTGGAGGAAGACAGACAGTTATTAAAATGATTGTACTGTCTGAATAGCAGAGTAGTGAAGTGTGTCAGATGCAAATGAAGGAAACTTCTCCTCAGAGCACCTTTGCTCACCCCCCACCCCCTCCCCCGATGGGCTCCCAGAGCACATCTGCTAGCACCCTCTACCCACTTCCACCCAACATTTCATGAATTACTGATGAGAATCTCCATGTGTACATATGGAGAACAAAGGTGACCGTGGTCCACATCGCCTTATAGCTTTATGATCGCTGGTAATAAAAAGCACCCACAGGAGTGAAAAATTAATAATTCAGATATTTTTCCCAGTTTGTATAGAAAGTGCAGAAAAAAGGGAAACTTTTAATCTGTCTGAGTAGAAATTTGAAATGTATTCGAAGGCACTGAAGTGTTTTTGTGAAGTGACACCTTGAATTTTACTGTTTCCTGATTGCAAAACAGGAAAAGTACATTTGGTCTCCTTCTGGTTTTAATCTTAAGCTTTTCAGATCATTTTAAGCATAAAAATCTGAGTTTTATCTTCAGAGGAGACCGTTTTTGCAGCTTTCTCCTGAGGATCCACTCTGCGCCGGCGTGGTCCTCAGTATCTGTTAACGGTTTCGTTGTTTTCTCATCTCCACCCTGCTCCCTGGTGTAGCGTTTGCACCTCGCTATGAGCAGACGCCTCAAACCAACCCCCCACCCCCAACTCTAACCCTGGTGCTTCACCACCATCCAACACACACAAACACACACACACACACACACACACACACACACACATAGGAGGAAGACCGAGAATTCTGTCAACCCACAAGCCTCTTCCTGCATCTCCCCACTTGACAAACTACGACCAGAAACTGTTCCAGTCCCGTTGCGCTTTGTGTCAGAAGTCTTCTCGATGACTTCCACCCCACCAGCACAAAGGTTCCACTTGCCCCCACTTTTCTTCAGCACTCACCCACCAACACTCGCTTCGTGTCAGGCTGGCATGAGTGAGTCTGGATTAAAACGGGCCGGTTTAGATTTATAAGGGGGGGAGGGGGAGGAGAGAGAGATGAGTTCAAATGTGTAACATTGCCTTAAAAAAAAAAAAGCTGAAGTACAAATGAGACATTAGTGAAATAAATTTAGAGCAAGACAAAAGTGTCTGTCACATGTAAAGAGTGAAAACAGCTTGAAAATAGAGTCACTGGTTGAGCTGAAGAGCTACTTCCTGATTGTTCTACTCGGCACCTTACTTTCCAAACGCCGAGGCAGCCGGCTTGTGGCTGAGAATGTAGGAACTCCGTCTTTTTTTGTCAGTCTTTATTTTAGTCAAGCTAACCCCATAAACCCACCCCCACAAAACATCCAAGTGACATCCAGCTCGCTCCATATACCCTGACGAAAACTAAAACGCTGCCCAACAGTAGAGTCCTTCCTACACACTCCAAATGCTGAGACGACACACAAATCCTCTGCACCGCTGACCTTTGCCCCCTCCTCCCCTCGTCCTTCTTCCTCCTCCTGCTCTCACACTTGCATCCTGGCTGGCATCTGCAGGCGTCGAGCTCCCGACGTTGCGACAGAGCGGCCCCGGTTCGCTTCCCACCGTTTGTTCCAAATGCGTGGAGCCATCTGTCAGTAAAACAGGAAGGCCTAGGTTCCCCTTCTCCCTTGGGCTTGTTTCGCTATTTTCGGGAGCTTCACTTCTCCCTGTGTGGCTGCTTGGACCGGGCAGCCGCCCCACCGTGGGCTTCTTGAAGTGGCGGCGCCGGGGCCGAGGCTGTCGGGCCCATCTGCTGCAGGCTTGAGGGCCATCCATTATTAATGGGGCCACGGGCGTTGGTGACTCCTCAGATACTCAGCCCTGGCCAGAGCATCGCTTCTGGATCGCCTCGGCTCGCTAGAAAAATTAATAAATAAAGAGAACTTCTGTCTCTTGCAGTGCCTTGCAAAAGTATTCACACCCCTTGAACTTTTTTCATGTTTTGTCACGTTACGGCCTCAAACTTCAGTGTGTTTTATTGGGGGTTTGAGGCAAAACGCAAAGTAGTGCATGACTGTGAAGTGGAAGGAAAATGGTTTTTGTAGTTTTAAGAGAAGTATCCAAAAACGGAGGCGTTTTAGGTGTTCAATCTGCCTGAGTCAAAACTCTTGGGATTGTTGGGTTTTTGCAAAAACCGCTCAACCCCTAAACTGTCACCATTAAAACAGTGACATGGAAGTCAACAGGTTAAAACGTTAATCTGAGTCTGACTGGATGGAGAGCATCTGTTAACACCACATTTTTTGCTATGACATTACGTCTGGGCTGTTCCAGGAACTCACTTTTAATTCATTTCAGTTGTATTTATATAGGGCCAGTTCACAGCAAATGTCGTCTCGAGGCATTTTATTAAAAAAAAAAAAAAAAAAAAAAAAAGCTAAACCTAACACAATGAATGGAGTGGGTTAATGCTAGGCAACATGCTGGTGATAGCTACAACTAGCATGTTGACTAACATGCTCTCCCTTCTTTCAGTCTGTTCAGTTTAGCTTTTCTGTCAAAACTAGCTGAAAGCTAATGTTAGCTAAAAATGCTCTTAATAGCATCTCATGCTGGGAGAGGTTTGTTTTCAGTCAACAACTTCTTCCCCAAGTGTTCGGTCAACTCTGACTGACTTTCCAGTCCCTGCTAAAACACACAGCATGATGCTGCCGCCACCATGTTTCATGTTTGTTGTGTTTCCTACATGTCAAACTGGACTTCCTGTGACTTCCTTTCTCCTTCCCTCTTCCATAGAGTCCAGATTTGTGGAGGGTTGTCACGTCAACAGTCTCTGCAGCTCCTCCAGAGTTACCACAACCCTCTTGCCCTGGATTTTATCTAGGGGTATCAGAGTATAAAGGGGAGGGGGGGGCAAAATCATGCATTATTTTTCTTCCACTTCTTATTCTGCACTTCTTAATGTTGGTCTGTCATGTAAAATCCTAATAAAATCCGCAGAAGTTTCTTCTCTCATGACTCTTCTCCTTTGACTTCTGGCCTTCTCGCAGCGATCTATCTCGCAGCCTCCCCCCTCCATGATTCTGATGGTGTCTGTGCTCAGGCCGCGGACTCAACGATGCATGCTCAGTAAATTAGAGAGAACACGAGCGTCGATCAGCTGGGCACGGCGGTCGCCCGCATCCCCCGTGACCCCGAGGCCAGTTAATTTTCTGCTTAATTTTGCGGCAGTCAGTTTGCATTTTTGGATGATTACGTGGCAGGAAATTAACAATAAATAACAAATGTGGTGTGAAAGCCCATTCCCGGCGAGCGCGCCCCACCGGCGGGTCCCTGCGAGCAGGAGCCGGGGCCGCTCTGTGGCGCAGCCTCTCTGTCAGGCTTATAATGAAAACGTCTGTAATTCTTTGTAATGTAATGTGGGGGACGCTGGCTGTGACAAGAGTTATCCCGCTGTGCTGATGGAGTCACACCCTTAACTCCACTCAAGCTGTTTCTAATGTTGAAATTGATTAAACTTATATGCATCTACATCTCTTCTCTAGAGTACTTGCACCGCATGGAGACCGAAGAGGCCCAGGAAATGGCCCAGATGCCAGGTAAATGCTCGCCTACCTCATGATTGAAATGTAGAGCACACAGTGGCTACAATAGGCCCACAAACAGCCTCTCTGCATCACCGGGAGGTAATTTATCTCCTCCTGAGAGAGTCATGTCGAGGGGTTGCGTGGTGAGTGATGGGTGTTTGCTGGTGTGTGTGTCCCCCCCCCCCCCAGGCAGGGAGAGCCCCCCTGCCAACGAAGCGTCTGAAGAGGCAGAGGAGCCCATGGCTGTCCCCGAGGACCTGTCAGCCAGCTCCGCCCACCAGCAGAACAACCGGGGGGACAAAGGTACGAGGCAGCCTCTCACCAGTTCACCCACAGCCCCACCAGTTCAGCACTGATGCTCATGAAAATGAAGAATGACCTGATCTACAGAGAGTCTGAAAAGTGTACACACCCCTGAGATGGTGGGAAATGATTTAACCCCCCCAGGTCAACCTTCAGTATTGAACCCATCTTCTACAATTCAGCTGAAAAACACAAAGATCCATTAAATATCTAAACACTAATACTTTGTTGAAGCGCCTTTTGGTTAAGTTTAACTACACAAGCTCCATCAGATTACCAAAACCCCACCGATTTTCTGTCCAAATTGACCTCTGGGCTTTGACTAGGCCGTTCCACAGCTTTAACTTTCCTCTCCTGAAGTCACTGACCTGAACGTGTGCTTGGACTCACAGTGATGCTGACAAATCTTTAACAGAAACCTGAATGTTTAGAGTCAAAACTGACTGGAACATCTCTAAAACCCAAGCTCCATCTGAAGAAAAGCAAACCCCACAGCATGAGGCTGCCACTTCCATGTTTCACTGTGTTCATTTGGCGATCCCCCAGGATTGTTTTTGGAAAATTGTTCTCACAAGCAGTACTTGATGGAAATTGTTCGAATTTTCTTTATACCCTTCTCCTGACTGATCCCTTTGGATAATAAGATCCTTTTGATCCTTTATGGCTTTAACTAAAGGATATAAATGAGCAAACATCAAGAAAAATCCCTCTAGGAGAGCTGAATTTTATTTAGACACCGCAAAAACAAAATCTTACCAAGTATTTCTGGTCTAGTTTCCAGAGCAAATATCTTGAAAACACTTGAAATAAGACAAAACTAACTTACAAGTAACTTTTCAACAGATATAGGAGCTTGTTTTAGGTCAATAATTCCGGAATATTGATGAAAAAGTTCTAGTTAGAAGTGAAATAATCTGCCAGTGGAACAAGATGTTTTTACCATATTATAAGTTAAAACATCTTGTTCCACTGGCAGATTATTTCACTTATAACTAGAACTTTTTCATCAATATTCAGGAATTATTGACTTAAAACAAGCTCCTATTTTGTGCTGAAAAGTTACTTGTAAGTTAGTTTTGTCTGATTTCAAGTGAGCTGAGATATTTGCACCAGAAACAAGAGCAGAAATACTTGACAGGATTTTGTGTTTTTGCAGTGGGGAGCATCAGATTCACTATGATGGACGATGAATGTTGTAACTGTATCAAAAGATGCTTCAGCAACGTATCAGTGCACACCTCTTCAAGAAGTTTAGAACAGTTTTTAATTTTTCACATTTTTCTGCTACTAAATGCCATTTTTCAGGTACATAAAACAGGTGGAAAAAGTTTTCAAATTAACTATCATGGTCTCATTTTCTACTGCAGAAAAAACTGGCATTTCAACAGGGGTGTGTAGACTTTTAAGAGCCACTGTGTGTGAGTGATGAGCACATCCAATGAAGCAGCAACCAAACAGGAGCCAAAAAAAAAACCCCAAAAAACACTGCAGCAGCATCAATGCATGTATTCCCAGTGCATCCAAATCAATCCCAGACAGCTGAGAGAAAATGTCAGAATCAAAAGCAAAACACAAGTATAAAAATGTTTATTTAAGTTAATTCCATGTACCTCCATCGGGAGTACACCCCAAACCCCCTGGAAAAATTCATTTACAGCTGCAAAGAGACACATTTAGGTCATTGGCAGGAAAGGTGGACGAAATAGAGACGCCTTTGATCCATGGCATGTCATTAATAACCCCAATCTTAAGGAATACTTAATGTGGCCTTGATTTGAGTTTGTGAACATCAAGCAGGGGAATTTGGTTGTGAAAATGAGGATGAAGCAAGCTCAAGTCTCCCAACATGGGTGGTTTGTGAAAGAGCAAGAAATATTGATCATTCATGGGTGGCTAAGGATAAAAAATAACCTGGATGGAAGGTGCAGATGTAAATTTTCGAGGCGATAGAGGAAAATTTTCTGCTTAGGATGGAGGAAAAAAAATGGCTGTGTTCATCGTGACAAAAAAAGGCTTGTCATGTGCTATCTGCAGCGTTCCACATATCCAGATAACGACAAAGATTAGCAGCGCGCAGTCAAAAATAAGATGCGAGAGGAAACTGAAATAGGATGTGTAAGAGTTTCCTAAGAAGAACTTGCCATCAGACAGTTTCAACACTCCTGGAGATAAAGAGTTTAGGAGCAGGGCCAAAGCAGAAAGAGATCAGCACATCACTGCACCACAGAGGTCACACACCTGCACACACACATATATAAATGCATGCTTACTAACAAAGGCTTTCTCTTTGACTTTACTGATGAGGCGTCAGGAAGGGAACTTGACTCAGGCAGGAAATCTCCTCATGCTTCTTGACAAGACCTGCAGTTTTTGCTGAAAAATGTCAAAAAGCACGTTTTTAAAAAACGTTTTGCTCCAAATTTAGAGAAAAACGGCACAAGTGGTGCTATAAATAAATGCATATATGTTTTTAATCCATGTACATTGCCATGTGTGCATGTGTGCGTATCTCTGCAGAGGGACGGACAGAAAGAAGGGAAGTGCAAGTATCTGGTGCATCTATGCATCGCTGCCTCACTGATAAAAGCCAGAATGAGTTAAAATTATCGCCCAGGATCATGTGCTGCTCAGTTCTCTTTAGCAAAAAAAACAACAGGCAAATAGTGGGGTGGGGGAGACTAAATGTGGGACATGGAACCTCAAAGTATCGAAAGCTCGAAACCTCAAAACCCAGGTTGTTTCCTCTTGCAAATAACTATTCACAGCTCGGGATGGAGTTTGTGGGACCGCGCTGCAGCAGACAAACATGCGAACGCAAGCAGAAAGGAGGTTTAAGGGTCACAGCGAGCCCCTTTGGTTTTATTTGCTGAAAATCATGGAGAAACGTCGGGCTACAGTCACAAGCCTGCAAGCTGACCTTCCCGCTGATTTTTTTTTGTTCGCTTTCACTTTCTGTGATTCAGATGGAGCCTTTTGCTATTTGAGAGGCATGAGACTGAGAGGGAGACTAGTTCCCGAAAACATGGCTGCAAGGTTTTTTTCGTCATGTGTGAGGGGAAAAGTGGGCTGTATTTAGCGTTCCTGCAAGTCGTGCTGAATGTGTCGCTGGCGTGGTTTGACACTTGTGGTTCCTCTACCTTGCACACCAAGTTATTTTCAGGCCCTGAGAGAAGCACAGAAACAGCAACTTCCAGCAGGCAGCCTTTGTCCTCTGTCCACGCTACGCCGCTAACATCACTCCCGGCAACTAACAGCTCCTCACGTCACAGTTTATTAGCAACTATTCAGCTCTTTTAGCGCTGTCCTTAGTAATCCGAGGGTAGGATCGCCCGTATATCAGGTGGTGACTTTTTATTGTTACCTTTTGTGTTTGTCTACATGGTGATCTGACACCTGCTTCCCAAAATGAAAAATCAGGATGTGTGATCACGACAAACATAAAATAAAAGCTTTCTTCCTATTCCATATTTAGTCACAACTTCCTCATATCCATGAGACCTGGGCGGCTGCCCAGCGTTACAGGTTCCCTTCTCTACAGTCCGGCACTGTTGTTTTCTGTTCAGGTCAGTTCAGTGTAGGTTCATTTCGTGACCATTTATATCACATCCAACTGGATCTGAATTGCAAAAGTGTTTCCATCCCATAAAATTTCCCACAGTTTTTCATTATATTTGGATTTTATGTAATAAACCAAAATGAAGCAGCTTCTGGGGAATGTTTTTACCAGCTTTGGACAAGTTGTGACCTCAGTGTTTGCCCACTGTTCTTTGCAACATGGCTCTGTTTCAGTCAGCCTGGTTGCTTAGCATCTGTGAACATTAATTTTCAAGTCTTGCTGAAGATTCACAAGTGTATTTTCATCTGGACTTTGACTGAGCTATTTTGATATGTGAATATGCTTTGATCTGAAGCATTCTGCTGTAGCTCCACCAGTAGGGTGTTGAGGGTCACTGTCTTTTGAAGCCTCTAAGAGGTTTTCTTGGATCATTGCTCTGTATTTAGCTCCATGCTACCATCAACTCTGACCAGTTTTCCTATCCCTGCTGAAGGAAAGCATTCCTTCAGCATGATGCTGCCACGTCCTGCCAGAGCCCTTTCTCCCATGTGTTTGCTGCGTCCCCTACATGGCTTGTGTGCAAACTAAAAACAAGACTTCTTGTGACTTTCTTTAAATAATTCTCAACACGATTTGGAGTGCACCACTAAAAGACCTCTTTCCTTTGCAGCCCCTCCAGAGTTACCGTGCGCCTCTTGGCTGCTTCAACCTTGCCAGGATAAAACAGTGCCTAATGAGTGATGATTTCCCCCTCATAATAGATTTTTTAGAATTCATTAATTTTTCCTTTAAAGCGGATCCCTGGTATTCACTGAGGGCAGGGACCACAGCCACCAGCGAGTAGCTAAAATCTGTGGATACTTTAGACTTCCTCTAAAAACACTTATAACTGCCAGTTCAGACATCAAATATACCTAAATATGCATTAATACTCACAGTGGAAACTGTCTTAGCACTACTACAGAAGCTAACAACTACAGTCTTCGTTATTTCCGCTCTTGGGGGTTCACCAGCAGCAAGCAAAATGAATGCTGCTCCTGGATTGGTTGCTTTGCAAACATCAACCAATAGTGTGTCTAATAGCACTGACGCTGGGACTTTCAATTTCCCACGCTGCTTTTTTTTTCTCTGAATATTTTAGTCATACTCTGCAAAAAAAGACCATGAATAGGTTAATTTTCCACAAATAATTTGGAGTCATGTTCCACAGAAAAATCTGTGAATACTGAACTGCAAATCCCCAGTTTTGTTTCCCTTTATTTCCTGTTTGTAAAACACCTACATTTAATGTGAGTTGTACTTAATTTGACTAAGTTTTCCTGTTGAGGTCTATGACGTGCCGGTGTAACAAACCTGATCACTTTAAATTCAGCAGGAGGACTTACATCATCACTGAAATGCTTAAGCCTGCCTGAGAGAAAAGAAAAAAACATGTTGGTGGTTTTTCTGAGTTTCATGTTTTGCAACACGTGCAACCTAGTCTCCAGAAGAATGTTTGTCTGAGCAAGTTGTACCGGCTGATTCTCTTTCACATTTGCAGGCAGAGTACAGGAGATGTCACAAATTCATAGTAACCCCCCTGTAGCTGATAAAAACATCGGTTTTGCATTGAATATGTTGACAGTGCTTATAATGCAAAAATAACAGCTAAATAGTAAGCAGATCATGCAGTGAGGCTAAGCTAACTCTTGTTAGCTGTGAAAGTTTGCAACTTAAACAGTTAACCAAATATCTGGATCAGCCTGGACAGTATCTGATAATATTTAAACCAGAAAAACAAATTTATATTATAAATATTAAATACAAAGCAAAAAAGAAAGAACAAGAGGACAAAATATGGCTAACTGCTTGGCTAACAATAGCCTAACAACAAAAATTAGCTTGCTAACAGTTGGTGTAATGAATGAATTCATGTAATTCTAGATACAACTGGTTAAATATAGAATATAAATGCAGCTCCCTCAACATGCATTGCCCCTCCGGTAAAGATGTGTAAATAACAAAAACAAAAACAAAAAAACTTTACAATAAACCCATTTTTTAAATTGCAGTTACTTAATCTGACACTGAAAACCTGCAGAAAAATCCAACATTGAATTTGAACTAATTTAGTAAGTGGGAAAAATGCCATGTTAAGAAACATGTTTTAAATTTTTTTTAAAGCAAATATAGAGTAGAAAATTTTATTTCGCAATGTTGGAGGTTCATTTCTCTTGTGCACGCTTCAAAATGGGAAAGACAAAAGAACATTCCAGTCAAGTAAGGTAGTTGTGTGTTGATGTGCAAGCTTGGAAAGGACTACTATAAAAATAGCTACTTATCTAAGCTTGCTCACATACACAGTCAAAGCAATAATTAAAAAGTTGGAAGAGATTTAAACCAGGTGCCAGGTTTATCTTGTCACCATGCACCATTAAGGATACTTCAGGACTGGGACCACTTGCCATAACTGACTGAACCCTGACTTCTGCTTTCAAACAACAAATCCTGCAGTTTGGGATCTTAAGCTCAAGAGCATTTGGGTTTGGAGGCTGGACAGTGATCCAAAGAACACCAGCAACCATCTCTGAATGGCTAAAAACACAAAAATGAGGGTTGAGATGCTCTGGCAGGACTTTAAACAGGCTGTTAATGCTTGAAAACCCTCCAATGTGGCTGAGTTAAAACAATTCAGGAAAGAAGAGAGGGCCAAAACTGCTAATGAAAAGAGTGTTTGCCAGTTTTTATGCTTGATAGTTGTTGCCACCAAGAGTTGCAGAAGAAATTATTCAGTTTAGGGTGGTAAATACTTTTTCACAGTTTGTTTAGATAGCTTTGTTCCTGAAAGCATAATTTAAAAACTGCATTTTGTCTTTACTTTATCTTTGCCTAATATGAATATCTTTTGATTTTTGAATTCGTTTAAGTGTGACAAGAAAAATAAAGGTAGAGGAAATTTGTGAAGGGGCAAAAACGTATTCACAGCGTTATATTGGTCCTGATTTCATATCGGCAGAGCCAAAGAAACGTTTAGTTTCTCTCAGTGTGACACAAACAGATTCGTGTCAGGCTCTGTTCTCACTCTTAACAACTACATGAAGCACAAGGAGGAGCTTATGCCTCTCCAGTTCTGTGTTTGGCACCTACAGCCTCTTGGTTTTCAAGAGTGAGGTCTTTCCTCTGCTTTGGGTGCCGGCTGATGTCTCTCTCATGTCATGTGCGTAGCAAAAAAAAAAAGTACTAAGAAAGACGTTTGATATGCAGAACAGATAAATAAAGATCAGTTTGTTATGTGACCTGGTGATCCTTATATTTCACTTCACCTCCTGCCTTCTGTTAGCAGACCTTTATGTTCCCTCTGTGAATAGATGTGATAAAAAAAAAAAAAAATTGTTTCAGTTACATGTTGTTTAACAATTCCTTTCCCGTGCTTCCCTTTCTGTCACTTCTCCATAATTCTTGGTATTTCAGTTAGACAGGGCCTCTTTCTGAAGCTTCCCCTTTTTCCATAGATTCCTATATTTCATGATTTCCACTTGTTCCTCTTCAGTTGTACAAACAGAGCTGAAGGCATGGGGAAATCAGGCTGCTGCCGAGATGTGCAAACCACAGGTTGGTGGCTGAGGGACTTGCACGAGCCGCCGGTTCTCTCACACATTTCTAAACATTCTCTAGTGGGAAAAGCGGGAGCAGGCAGTTTGTTGCGTGTGACACTTCTCTTTTTCTCATCAGTGGAAAACCACAAATAAATACAAAAAAAAAAAAAAAAATCACAATTTTTTGTGTTTTGCCCTGAAAAGTGGTTTGCATTTATCAACCATGCAGAATTTCTGATTACTGGCAACTGAACTGAGGTTTGTGCCTGCAGATAGGTGAGACTGTAAGAGCTGCACTCTGTTGCTCTGATAGTTACTGCCTCAGTCCCTGTAGTTTGACACTGCTTCCTGTGTCTCTGTTTCCTGTTTATCTTGCTGTCATTTGTTTCACCAAAGTGTGATGGTGTGATCTGATCGGCATGTTGCAGCATCTCATCGCTCTCATCCTGAAGCAGCATGCTTTCCAGCCTGTGTGTGTCCTGCCCAACGTATCCGTCCTGCTTCGGCAAAGAGAAGCAGCCTGTTAGCGCGCAGGCGGATCTCGGCTGATGTCGTCTCGCAGCAGAATGCCTGAAATAGGAGGGAGATTCTTGAAGATTTGATGCAGAACGGTGCAGCACCTTGAAATGCTGCAGCCTGACATTATCACAAAGCCATTGTGGTTGTTTTGTAATGCAGGGTTGTCACATACTGAGTCGTTTCCAGCTGGAGAAACTGAAATAATGGATAACCAAAGATAGAGGGATTACCATTAGGTAATACCAGGCCAAGACTGGGGCTGGGTGATACGGCTTAAAAATCAAATCTCACGATTTTTTCATACCAGATCCGATTTCCGATTTTAATCCATTTTTTTTCTTGGTTTCTTTTCTAAAAAAAAAATTACAAATGATAGAAAATATTTACAAAAAGTGTCTTTTATTTCAATCATCCCTTCTGTGAGTTGGACGACAGAGTGTCAGGGCCAGGCTACGAGAATTTTTGTTTAATTACAAGAATACAGTCATAATATTAGCAGAACAATGACACAATTTTACCAGAAACACGTCTTAAAATTTCAAGGAAAAAGTTGTTTTAATTAAAAAAGCTTCTAGTTATCCTTTATTTAGAATAGACTCAGTCGTTTGCTCAATCATCTCAAAGTCTCAAAACCGACACCAAACCGTGACTTCACAAGACGCTCAACATTCCTCATTTAATTTTTTATTTTTCATGTAGGAGTTTCATAACATTATTACTTTATTCTCCTAATATTACGACTTTATTCTGGTAATATTAGCGCTTTATTCTCCCATTATTTCGACTTTATTGACGTACGACTTCATTCTCAGAATTAAAAAATGTAAAAATCTTAACCTGAGCCTAATACTCCGTTGTAGAGTCGACCTGAATTCAAAGTCCAAATAAACAGAAGCTGTAAAACACGCTCATCAAACAAGATGGCCGCCCTGGGGGCGCTGACATCACTCTGAACGACGGAAACCCAAGCAGAGCATCGGTGAAAAAATACAGATTTTCCAAAAATCAAATCTTCAAAAACCAAAAATTTGATTAATCGATAAAATCGATTCCCCAGCCCCAGTCAAGGCATGTTTGATTAAAGTGTCCTGGGAAAGTTTTCAAACCTCTTAAAGATTTCCACATTTTTTAGCATCAAGATTGTAAACTTTAATGTAATTTTTTCAAATAATAGACCAACACAAAGTTGTACATTTTTATTAAGTGGAAATTAAATTAATTGCATAATTCAGTTCAATTAAAAAAATACTGTATTTATCACAAAGGGGAATTTAAAAGTTAAATTTAACTCATATCATCCAAGCATCTTCAAAGATGTGGATGGTGATGCTGTGGGCCGGAAGGACCTCCAGCAGCAGTTAGTGCTGCAATGGATCTGAAGAGGCCTCTGACTGAAGAAAGTTGCTGTATGAAAGTCTCATGACTGCCATGACCTGCAAACAGCTCAATATCTGGGCAGCAGAGATGATATTCCACAGTAACATGTCCTGGATGTTGGCAAGCTCTGCCAATCCACCTCATTTGCTTTTGCCGCTCCTCTTTAAATCTCTGAGAAACGTTGGAGTCTGGGATTTGATCCGTTTGAACTTCCTCCTCTCTCTGCTCTGTGGTTCTCCTCTGCGTCCATGATGCCTCTCTTTCAAAACGCCTCAAGCAAAAGAACCAATCAGAAGTAACATAACAGAGCTGCTCCAACATGCTGCCACCATGAGCGGTCCTGTTCGGGATGCAGCAAACATGTGGAAGTATGGGCTCTGGTCAGACGCCTTTCACTCTAAAACATGGTGGTGGCAGCATCATGCTCTCGGGATGCTTTTCTTCAGGAAAACGTTTAAGAGTTGATAGGAAGCTGAATGGAGTTAAATACAGAACAATCCCAGAAGAAAAGCTGTTAGAGGCTCCCAAAGGAACAGGTCAGATCAAACTATTCCTCTGAATGGCCCAGTCAAAGCAAGGCAGTTTTATTTATGTAGCACATTCTCAGCAACAAGGCGATTCAAAGCGCTTTACATGATTAGGAGGGAAACAAAACAACAAACAAGCAAAAAAACGTTGCACTGCAGTGACAAAGTACGGAAAAACGAGACGACAGCTTCTGATGTTCTCGTTGTTGTCAATCAAAGTCCAGATTTAGCTCGAGTCTAAAATCTGGACATTTTACAAAGCTGGTGGAGACATGTCCCAAAAGACCTGCAGCTGGAACTGCAGAGGGAAACAAATGCAAACCACACTTTTCAGATTTATATTAGTAAATAACTCAGGAAATTAGCGTTTCATTTTTTTCCCATCGACTACTTTGTGCTGGTTGGTCAGAGAAATTCCCAGTTAGACGCTGACTTCTGCAGCTGGAATGCGACCAAATGTGGGAAGCTCCAGAGGTTTCTATTAGAGCAGGGAAGCGCTCCAGACATACAACATACATTTGGTTCAACGTGCAGGTTAATGTTTCTGAAACACAAGTAATCCCAAACCCACACAGGAAACCCTTGAGCATAAATATGAATAATATGAGAAAAAAAGGAACACAATAACGCCTGAAATCAGAATTAAAGAAAGTGAAATTTATTGCAAAAGATGGCCTCCAATGACCTGACAGGAACACCAAATGCACCAAACATCATGGATCTATGAAGTCATGAAGGTTCAGACTGTGAGGATAATGTCAAGGTTTATTTTAATACAGCAGCACTGACATCACTCAAAGAACCCATCTTCTAGAGTTTTACATGATAACAGAACTATGCTCGTATTCTAAACCGTGGCCCCCCTTGCCCTCTTTTCCAGCCTGTAACATTAAAGTTGAGGCTCGCAGTGATGAGGAGAGTGGGCTGGCCTGTGAGATGAATGGCGTGGAGGAGGAGGAGTGCGCGGAAGACTTGCGCGTGGTCGATGCCTCCGGGGCCAAGGTGAACGGCTCACAGCCGAGTCCCGAAGCCAAGGCCTTCTCCTCGGCTGGCGGTATCCGGCTGCCCAACGGGAAGCTCAAGTGCGATATCTGTGGGATAGTTTGCATTGGCCCCAATGTGTTGATGGTGCACAAGCGAAGCCACACGGGTAAGCCCCCTGCAATGTTTCTTGCTCTTCCTCTGCACCCATGTTCACTGTCAGTATGAAAGGGAGAAGACTGTGTGCTGTGGCACTTCCTGTTGTTCAAGAAAAAACTCAGCGTAGTTCTGCACCACATCTGTTTCATTCAGACAAGCAAATGCAAAATGTAGCAACGCTCCCTCCATGAAAATAACAACACACTTGGAATCTCCCAAAAACTCCTTTGCATTGTTGTGCGCACGATTAGATTTGCACCGATCAGCTGGCCAGAGATCAGAAATGGACGATTTTCCCTCCATCAGTAGGTCAAACACTGAAAAATCAGACTTTTCCCCCCTTCTTTAATAAACGCATGAAAACTATAATTTCCTGTCTGCAAATGCATCAATAAGCACTTTTAAATACTGCAGTTCAGATGAGTTTGAGCTTTGATGATCTTTTAATTCCTTCACTTTCCAAAGATCCAGCAGAAGAATCCGGATTAGCAGGTTAGGATGCACCAATAAATCAGCCAGACATGATCATAGCTGGCAGAATTCACCTTCATGTTCCGCTCAAATGTTAAAAAATCTTATTTCTAGAACATTTTTTCCTCTTTCATGTTATAAACCTGAGAAAAGAAAAGCAGAAATCAGGACTGGTCGGTGCAGCTCTGCGCCCTCTCCTGTCATGCCTGAAAGATTTTCAGCATCACATTTAACATTCATCAGTTTTCACTTAAAACTCTCCTAATAACCCCGTGACAAACACTAATTATCCATTCGTTACTGTGCAGAAACAGCCACCCTGAGCTGAGACGCAGGATATCTGCTGCAGTTAAATGGAATCTACTTTAAAGCAACAATTATCTGGCTATTAAAAAGTTTTTCAAAAATTCAGAAATGATATGCTATTGTAACGGAGCCAAACCAGTGGTGGGGAACATCTGCGAAAAAGCCACTTAACTGTCAAGCTTCTGAAACTAATGAAACTCAGAATGGAAGAAAGGAACAGTCGAGTAATGTAAATGCAAAAGAAAGTACGCTAAGAGATATAATGAAACGGCTCCTATTTAAAAAGAAAATATTCTCCACTACGTCTTTTTGCTCCTGAAATGCATTTTTAATGAATTTCCCTTTATATTTTTGCTGCTTCACTGGCGACTCTTATTTTATGGCGGGCTTTTGAAAGAAAAAAAAGAAAAAAAAAAGCCATATTATAACGTTTTCAGAGAATGCCACAACATGCGGAAAGGCTGGATATTGGTTTATTCCAGAGGCGCTGATCAGGAAGACTGGCTCTCAACACAAAGTGTTTCCTTCGCTTTATTCAAATGAGGCTGAATTTGCATGGTGATGTGGCGCACTTATTTTAGAGACGAAGAAGAGGAAAAAATGAGATTTTCAGATCAAATTGACCTAAGCAATGGTGCATTACGGAGCTGGCAGGCTGAGTCTGAGAGGCTCTTGTTCGATCAGAGCGCGGGGGGGAGCGCGGAGAGATGGAAACCCTCCCACCGGCTGCTGGATCGCTGTCTGCCCCGGAGACGCTCCATCATCCAGCTTGTTCCGGCACCCGGCACGCGTGTAGATCAGTGACCCCGCAATCCTGCATCCACGCATCTCTGTGCTTCATCAGACACATCCAGATGAAAAAGATTAAGAAAACAAAAGTGACCTATTAGATAGAAACACATGAACTGGGTGCCAGTAATGCACGTGTTGTTGAATTTGCGTTCTGTTTCTTTGTCTGCTGTCTGTCCGCTGCTGTCCTCAGGTGAACGCCCGTTCCAGTGCAGCCAGTGCGGCGCCTCTTTCACCCAGAAGGGTAACCTGCTGCGACACATCAAGCTCCATTCAGGGGAGAAACCCTTCAAGTGTCATCTGTGCAGCTACGCCTGTCGCAGGAGGGATGCCCTCACTGGCCATCTGCGCACCCACTCAGGTGAGCAGGCAACATCCACCCACATCCACCCACGCACAGAAAAAACCCTCTCTCCCACTCAGGGTGGTTCCAGGAAAACTCAGGACGTAGCAACTTCTGCTGTGGACAAAGTGAGACCTCAGTTCTCTGTAAGGGGAAGTTGACAGCATGGAGACATGGTGTCACTTTTTTTTTCTTTTTTGCAAATGCTTTGCAGAAGTATGAGTTAATGAAATTGGGTGTAAACAGCTTAGTTGCTCTGAACAGTTTAACGGAAGAGCGAAGGGATAACCTGCAAGGCCACAGCCATGCATGTGCAGGTTTTCAGTCAGCATGTTTCACTGCATTAGGAAACCATGAGAGGCGCAGTTTAAAATGTCACTTCTTATCTGTAATGAATCAGTTTTCTGCAGCACATTTTTTAGTCAACCACAGACTGGTTGGTACAGTTAGAAAGGATGAATTTAAATAAAATAGCTGCAGTGAAACTACCAAGAGGATGAAACTATGGCGGCCTCATCCTTGATTTGATCTTAACCTAAATATATTCAATTCAGATTTATTCTCCCTCTTTCAGGATGTTTTTCAGACAGACTACAGATTCTCTTCTGTTAATTACTGGTCTGTTAAATGAAAAGATTTTTTTAGTTAAAACACAGCCTGACCTTTTTTTTTTTATCACTAATGTATTTTATCAAATTTTAAACATCTTTTTTATATTCATGTATTACTTTTAGATTAATCTCTTTTTCTTTATATTTTTATATGAAGTTATTTTAATCAAATAATCCATATATCTGCTGTAGGTATTGAAAATACTTAATTTTTCTAAATAATTTAAATATTTTTCAATTAAAGAAAATCTGTCATTTTTGAATTTGGGACTTTCAAAATAGTTTTAAAAAAATACAAATTAATTTAAAATTAAAATCAGAATTACAACTGTGAATTATATTAATTATTTTACTTTTGATATATTTAATATTTTCAGTTTATTTACTTGTATTTATTGACTGAATTTTTAAATACTAGATTTTATACAAAAATACCTTATAATATTTTCTTAAAATATTACATTTTTTCAACAGTTTATTTCCATATTTTCTTCTTCATAAAATGAAAAAAATCAGATAAAATTGGCCTTTTAAAAGAAATTAAAAAGAAAATTTGAAAACTTTTGTTGTTGATGCTAGTTTTTTTGTGAAATTCAAATAAATACTGATTCCCCTTGCCACTGTAATTAAATTTAAATAGATACTATATTGATGGGTTAACTATTAAATATAGTGCTATAATTATGTGTTACATATATGTATTATACATGTAGTAAATGTACGATTATGTAAGTGGATAAGGAGTGGGAATATTGATAAGTTTATACTTCCACCCACTTGCTTGAACATGTAAAGCAAAAGTTTTGACATTATGCTTTATGCTGGAAATATATGCAAAAAAATAAACAAACAAACTTGGAAAAAAATATGAGAAAAGCATTTTGTATTAGAGTAGAAATGAAAAAATAATCCCAGCGTAACGAGAGGCTCTTGCCAAATCTATTTGAAATCCATCTGAAATGACCTTGGCTGGATCTCTACTCAGAATTTAATATTTTGCTTAGATTCTCTTTTCATCTGCATTTAATACAAATACTTTCAGACAGAGACGTGGGTTTTGAGCATCCTGACAGCCTGTTTTGGTTCTTTGATGTATTTTAGTTGGAAAACCGCACAAGTGTGCCTACTGTGGCCGGAGCTACAAGCAGCGCAGCTCCCTGGAGGAGCACAAGGAGAGGTGCCACAACTACCTCCAGTGCATGGGACTGCAAAACAGCATCTACACAGGTTGGTAGCACGAAAACCTCCCTTTCACCTAGCTCTAAGATATCATATACTAACAATTCTGATCTGTCTGAGGGCCCTTTATAATCCACATAATGATAATTGGAGGCATATCTGAATGCATGAGCAAATACCAAGAGCTTCACATGTCAGAACGGTCCGCTCTGTGCCCTACATACAGGAAATATGTAGAAAATACCATCCGGCATGTATCACTAGGTTCCACCTCATCTTCTGATAAAAAAAAGGACCAGTTCAAAATTACTCTGACGCTGAAATCTACTTCTCTGTCTTGCTTTCCAGTAGTAAAGGAAGAAAGCAACCAGAATGAGCAGAGGGAAGACTTAAGCCAGACGGGATCTGACAGAGCCTTGGTGCTAGACAGACTAGCTAATAATGTAGCTAAGCGTAAGAGCACTATGCCCCAGAAGTTTGTGGGTAAGGGCTGCAATCTGCTTCTTTTGTGTGAATAAAATGCTTTTACTGTTGTTAGCAAATAGGTGCAGCTGCAATGTCCTTTATGTCCATGATGCCACCTCGGCTCTGCACAGTGCATGCATGAAGACTTAGTTTGTTTATTTTAAGAAAACAACTTTTAGATCAACTCAATAATTCTAATAAAATAAGGAGGAAATACGATAAGAGGGAACATGAACTGCGGGTGTCAGACAAGAGCCCATAAAAACATACAGTGCCAAGCAAAAATAGTCGTACTTTTTCATATTATAACCACATGTAATGTATGAAGAGAGCTGCTGGAGGTCCAGGTTAAAGGTTGCCACATAGAAGAAGATGCTCTGGTTCGGTAAGACCAAAATTACTGTAAGGTTTTGGCCCAAACTGAACGTTTTACTAATAAAAAACTAAGCTTGCGCCAATAAATCAGCATAAATTTCCTTAATTTTGAGAGATCAGCGATTGGCCGATACTTGCTTGAGACACCAGTCTTCTCCACCTCCACAAGGGTCTGAAAATCAGCCATTGCCTCCTTTTCCTCTGCTGTAACAGAGGGGTGACTGACAGACCCGCCCCCCGGGTCACGTCTGCACATGTGCGGTCAACAACAGTCACCCCACTGTTGCCAGCTTAGCAAGTTTACCGCTATATTTAACGACTTTTCAGATGAAAAAAATCAGTATTGGTCAAAATCGGCATCGGCAGGTCAGGCTTTTTAAAAGATTGGTGATCAGTTACAAAACTGCAATCGTGCACGCCTATAAAAAGCTGAAAAGTCACCCAAACATCCCCACTTCAAAACAAAGCGGTGGCCGCATCATGCTGTGGGAACGCTTGTCTTAAAGACAGTAGCCTGGAAGAAAACATTTTAAAGGCTGCGAAAGACAGGAGACGGGGGCAGAGGTTCACCTTCCAGCATCATGGAATGGTTTAGATTGGTGTTTGAATGGCCTAGTCAAAGTCTGGACCTATATACAGTAAAGAATCTGGATTTAGGATACAGAACGGAACTTTTTGAATGATGCAAAAAAATACATATGTTGGAAAGCTAACGCTGCACATCACCCTGAAACGAGGTGGTGGCAGCATCATGCTATGGGGATGCTTGCCTTCAGGAAGGACAGGGAAGCTGGTTGTAGTTGATGAGATAGAAAACCTATTGGAGGCTGCAAAAGGCTTGAGACTAGGACACATACAACCAGATCTGCCGTGGAAGGGTTTAAGTCAAAACATATTTATGCGTTAGAATGGCCTAGTTCAAGTCCAGACCTAAATCCAACTGGTAAAGAGAGAAAGGGCAAAGATTTCAGTTTTTAGATGTGAAAGCTGGTAGGGATGTTCCTGAAAAGAACTCTCGATTTCTCGTGGCAGGTGGTTCTACAAAGTCCTGACTCATGGCAGAAAACCAGTAAAAGCCAGATTTATGAGCTCAGAACTTGTAACGTGGGATTTTATGTTGATCACATTAAATCCCACTAACATAAAGGAAGGATTGTGGTGTCACAAATGTGAAAAAGTTGAAGGGTTGCGACTGCGTTTGCCCGGCACTGTACGTCATTTTCTGACTAAGCTAGAGAGTATTAGGCTGAAGATGTGAGCGAATGTTTAGGGGTGTCGGTGAAGTATATCTCCGTCTCTTTCTGACCCCCCAGGAGACAAACGTCTGTCAGATCTCTCGTACGATGGAGGATCAGGAGAGCTCATTCAGCCCCACGTCATCGACCAGGCAATCAACAGCGCCATAAGCTACCTGGGTGCCGAGTCTCTCCGGCCTCTGGTCCAGACCTCCCCGGCCTCCTCCGACGTCGGCCTCAGCTCCATCTACCCCCTCCACAAGCCGGCCCCCGAGGGCCACGTGGGTACGGGCCTGTCGGCCAAAGACAGCGCGGCCGAGAACCTGCTGCTGCTGTCCAAGTCGGCCCCCAGCGACAAGGACGGCTCGCCCAGCCACAGCGGCCAGGACTCCACCGACACCGAGAGCAACAACGAAGACCGGACGGGCGCGGCCACCGGCCTCATCTACCTGACCAACCACATGGGGGTGAGGAACGGCGTGCTGCCGCTGGTGAAGGAGGAGCAGCAGAGGTACGACGCCATCAGGGCCGGCATGGAGGTGGTGTCCGACGGCTTCAAGGTGGTGACGTCGGACGGGGAGCAGGTGAGGGCGTACCGCTGCGAACCCTGCCGCGTGCTCTTCCTGGACCACGTCATGTACACCATTCACATGGGTTGCCACGGCTACAGAGACCCCTTCGAGTGCAACATCTGCGGCCACCGGAGTCAAGACCGCTACGAGTTCTCGTCTCACATAACCCGGGGGGAGCATCGCTGCTGAGCCCCTCAGCGCAGAAAACACAAAACATGGAACAAATACCAGAAAACCCCACGCATCTGCAATAAATGTGTAGAAATACATGATGTAAGATACACTCCTAATGTCTGGAAGTTTTTAAACCACACTGCAACAACACATCTCACCAAGCACTTCTGCTCCAGTTTCTGGTGCAAATATCTTGAATACATTTGAAATAAGACAAAACTAACTTACAAGTAACTTTCCAGCAGATATAGGAGCTGGTTTTAAGGCAATAATCCCTTAAAATTGATGAAAAAGTTATAGCTATAAGTGAAATAACCTGCCTGTGGAATAAGACATTTAAACTTATAACATGGGAAAACATCTTGTTCTTGTATTCAAGATATTTGCACCAGAAACCAGACTAAAAATACCTGGTAAGGTTTTGTGTTTTTGCAGTGCATGTTGCATGTTTGTCGATATATGAATATACGGCTATTAAAATGTGTTTTTTTTATTATTATTTTAAATAAAACGTTTCCGAAAATATGAACAACTGTTGTAGAAAATGCAGCCAAAAATATAAACGGACCATTTTTTAAAATTAAAATGAAGAAGACTTGCACCATAAAAAAAAAAGATCCAGTGCAAGCGAAGCACTGCTAACACTGGAGGAAAATACAATCAGCAAAACGTAGGTGAGCCCCGAGTCCTGTAAAATGTCTCAACCGTCACCTTTAGCCTGTCTTTGTGGTATTATTTATGAAACATTTACATGCTTGTCTATTTTTTTTATATTTATTACAGTGATTGATGTTTTGTGTTATAGAGTAGCATCTTTTTTCTGTTCAGCTGTACTAAAAATGAGTGCGAGAAGAATTCGAGTCTGCTGCTGGAGGCTGTTCATGTAAAGGATCGAGATCGCTGTATCGGAAACTAAAAGTAAAGTTACCATCGTCTGAAGAGAGTGTTATGCTTTCAAGATGTCAATAAAGGATATTTTATATACGCACACAAGAGTGGCTACGCTTTCTGTTTCAGAAGATTATTTATATGTCAAAATATTTCAAGTCCACCATAAATGAGTGGTGGAGCCTCGCTCTCCAACTTCCTGAAATAATTAAGTGTGGATGTCATTCACGATGCTGCTCGGTTCAGAGCTGTCAAGTAAAACTCAGCTGGGGCGAATGACTGACGTCAAGTCAAAAAATAAACACCAAACGCTGCAGGAAATTAACAGATAGCTGGGAATACATGAAAACTCCTCGCAATTAGTCTGGTTTTACACTGCAGTCTAGAACTTCTATAACAGTCAGCATTTTTTATTTCTGGCATTTTTCCCATCTTATTTGATAAACGACCAAAATGAATCTCTTTCATTTAGAATGTAACGGAAAAGTTAATTTATTTCAATATTTTGATTTCCAAAGCTAAAAATTACATATTGATTCATCACAGTGATATATGTCAGGCGTTTATTTTTGTTCATTTTGATGACTGTTTTATTCAAAACCTGTAAGAAAATTTTTATTTCACATTAGACCAATAAAGCTAACATATTTAGCTACTATTTTTATTATTTACCTCCTTATATTTTCACCATTCTTGTTTTTTTTGTCACGTTTCAGTGTTTCAGAACATCAGCTAGAGTAATTCCAAAAAGTGGTTTTAAAACAATGACTTCATTGTGATTACTATTTCAACTACGTAAAAAAGTAATCACACCCTAAACCTTGCGTCCACAAGTGCTTGAAAGTCTTTTCCATCTCTGTAGAGGAATGTTGGTCTGCTCTTCTTTGCAGAATTGTTTAAATTGAAAGCATCCACAGCCTGTTTAATGTCATGCTACAACAGGCCTGGACTTTGACTAGGCTACTGTAAAACCTTGACTTTGTTTTGGGGCATTTTGAGCAGCCAACTTGCTGATGTGCTTTGGATTGTTGCACTGCTGCATAACCCAAATGTGCTTAGGCTTATGATCACAAACTGACGTCATCCAGGTCCTGAAGCAGAAAAGCAGCCCCTGACCATCTTACTTCCACTGCCGTGTTTGACTGTGGGTATGACGTTTTTTTCTGAAATGAACTCTTTCCTTGATGCAGTTTTTACTCAGCCTCTTTCTCATTGGTGAATCATAAACTCTGACCTTAACAACTGATGCTTGCAGTTTTTTGGATGCTATTCTGAGTGATCTTGTGACCTTCTGGAGGAGCCATCAATGCTCTTTTTGAGAAATTTTGGTATGCTGGCCACTCCTGGGAAGGTTCAACACTGCTAAGTGTTTTCTCAGGTGTACCTCAGGGTTCTGTTTTGGGGTCCTTATTATTTCTGGTTTCGGAGCTCCCTCTTCAGCACATTTTGAAGACTTTTAAAGATGTCTCATGTCACTGCTATGCAGATGATATTCAGTTATGTATCTCTTATAGGGTTCATCAAGTCTCTAAAGGTCTTACACAAGTGTTTGAAGAGCTACTATAGCCCTCTAAAGAAATGTTCCGCTCCCGACCTAAAACAACCAATCAGAGCCAGGAGGAGGAGCTTAATGCTGCCAATCACCCTCGTGTACACGCTGCTAAATGTGCTGATGGTGGAGAAACAACTCACCTTTCCAGGAAAACTGTTTATCCGCCATCATCGGTGGCCATGCTAACTAGCCTTAGCATTAGCATCAGGCTATGCTGTGGTGAACCAGCTGTAGCGTAGCAGAGAGCAGGGGGAGTGTGTGAGCAGCGCGTACATGAGGGTGATTGACAGCGCTAAGACCCTCCTCCTGGCTCTGATTGGTTGTTTCTGACTGAGTGGTGTATTTCTGCAGTTAGCACTGGGAGCACTGGGAGAAGGCAGGGGAGCTTGGTTTTTTTTCACAGATTATTGGTCTTGTATTATACTGTCACGACATAGTGACAATTTTAACAAATATATATTAAAAAACATTTTTAATAAAAGTGACATACTGCAGCTTTAAAGTACTATCAAATATTTGCACCCAGTCCTTGGCGAGTGTGCTGGCCAATCCACCACGGTAAGTACCGCCATTCAAACCGATGCTGGAACTTCTTCTCTTGCGATCATCTTTGTTTAGTCCTAATTGGTTCTTTTGACATAAATTACATTTTTATTGTCATTCTGGTTTGTTGAGCTGCACCTTTACTGACAAAGAGTCATCCTCCTGCAGAGGGGAACTCATTTTAAATGGCTGCTGGAAGCAAGACGACACGCACCGAGAGGACAGAGAGGATGGCCAGGGCTGGGGGGGGGGGCTCGCTCTGAGGGCCAGGCCTGTCTGGAGACACGCAATCAGGGCCAGCGGAGGAACTCTGCGGAGCAGCGAGGAGACGGCCACCTCCAGATGGCGGCTGTTTGATTTAACAGGAACGGGAAGCAGCTGCAGCCAACGTGGAACCCCCTCTCTCCACCCATGCTTGATTGGGACTCTGCAGGGGGAGGGGGGGTATTTGCATGAGAGGGATATTCTGGCCAACCAAATCTGGCCCAACCAGAATCCCAAATCTCACTTCCCCTTTTCGACCCTTTGCGGACTAAAATACCCCTTCAAGAAGCAGACTCAACCGATTCCAGTTGTGGGCTCATCAAGATCCAAATATACGACGCGCCCCTCCGTTTACGGGATACTCTCCCCCCCCCCCCCATGTCATTAATCTGCAGACCCACCACACTTCTCACTGACAGAAAATATAGAGTCTGCAGTAAAAACGCGTTTGCTTGTGTTTCTCAGCTTTATTCACATGGATGTCTATTTTTAGTGTAAGGAAAGTCCCCCCCCCCAAAAAAAAAAAAAAAAAAAAATTTTCTTTGGAAATGCGCTGGAACATCGTGAGATCATTTGAAATTTTGGCCGAAATCTGAAATTTGCAGAGGACAGAAAC